>JAOEFI010014601.1:3166-19984 GCA_034621735.1 Anopheles plumbeus | reverse complement strand
TTCCCCCCCCCCCCCCCCCCCCCCTTCATTATAATAGATGCTATCTTTCAGCATTAACGCCATCCTGAAAACGTCAACCTGATGGCGAATCCAACAGTCACGTGTCGCACACGACTGGACCGAACACGCAGCAGCTGCACTTCGCCGATCGGCTGTACATATTTACGCGCATTTCCTTCTCCAACTGAAAACTGTTCGCCGTGTGGGAGTACTGGTAGCAGCAGTGGTCCTAGTAGTAGTAGCAGCAAAGTTGCTCGCCGTCGAACGCCACATTATTATGTGGAACCCCAGCACGCGTTTTGCCAACGGAATTATTCAATCGCATTTCCTGTTCCCCGCGTGGTGCCGCCACCGCCATCCATGTGCTTCAATCCAAACCCCTCCCTTAAGGGTAGTTAATCCTTTCGCAGTGTGCTAGCCACGAGCCGCGAATCATTTCCCATCCCAGTGAGGGCGATGGGCGAACCGTAGAGGTGTCCTTTCTGATCGTGCTCACGCAGGACTTTGTTCGAACGCGAGACTTATTTGTGCTGCGGGGGGAAGGATGTTTTTTATCGGTGCTCTCCTCCAGCATCCAGGAGCGATACCGTAATCGATGTACGTATGTCCACTCGCCACCCGCCTCCCCAGCCGCCATATGTCGCTCTCATTAGTATGCTTAATTGGGTAGAGCTGAGGTTCAACGGCAGCAAACGGGAAGCAGAAAGCAAGCGAACGAGAGAAAGAGCGACTGATATGGACGAAACGGGAGACACTGCGAAAGCGTGAGACGGGATCGCGTACGGGGGCACTTTATTTAAAATTTCGTTTTAAATTATAATGATGCCCATCATCAAACGGATCCAGCGGAGCCACACTACGCCACGTACTTTCCGATCGTCCTCCGTGCGTGCTGGTGGAATCGTCCTTTTTTGCATTGTTTCACTGCCTGCGTCGCCAGCGGGTTTTGGGGCGGACAGTGGCGGAATTGGTGTGGTGGTGGCCGGGGTTTTCCACTATACCGGGTGAAAAGGGATGATGTTTCAACCGACCCGGGGGAATGGGGTGGGCAGGGCAAATAGCGGGGACAGAGTGGGAACGAAATCGCGAGTCGTGTGTGCATTCATGTATGTATGTGCCAGTTTTCCGTCTCGACCATCCTCTCCCCACACCCAACCGTTTTTTTCCCTCAAAACTCACCCTTGGTAAAAGGATACATACAAAAATCGCGCAATGGAAGTGGAATCGTCCACCGGAACCGACAGACCGTCCAAGCGTCAGCAATTCGTGGGGAGAATAAAACAGAATCCGGCGAGTCGGTAGGATGCTGCGTTTTTCGCCATTGGTCACATACAACATACATACATAAACACACACGCAACGATTGCCATGCGGTAGTTCTCGTCGGGTGGGTGGAGGGAAAACCCGGAAAGCAGGGGATGAAGGACTTGATATCGATTGACGTTCAAACTCCGGTCCGTCGGTGGAATTTTTTGGTGAAGTGAAAAATGTAGATACTTTTTTTTTACTATTTGATTCCCCCTCGTCCGTCCACCATCGGTCGATTGGTGCGTTTGTTTTTTCTTTTCTTTTTTTTGGTTATTGCATTTACTATTAGCCCCTACGGGAGGGTTGCTCCAGTAGGGTCCTCAGTCTATGTGGTAAATGAGTTCAGGAAAATAATATAGCAATTGTATGTTGGAGGCTACATACAGCCTGGTAGGTAGGCGAATGAATGCGTTCCAATCTGTAGCGCCAACGGGTTTTTATTTATTAATAATATTTTTTTTTAATCATTTATTCAACAGTTTCGTTGTATTGTGTAACGTGCAAATGTAACCCTGGCGCAAGCAGAATTCTGCCTGTGAGTGATTGATGCAATAATGGAAAAGAGTAGTTTTTTACACCACTAGCTCACCGTTGTTATATATTATTCTAGGTTACTTCCAACATGACGAACAATTGTTCAACCGTTTATTTTTTATATTCTTCATGTTTTTCCTCCTCCTTCCTCCTTCATAGAAAATCGAATTTGTTGAAGCGGAGTCATATCTTTTCGATCATTCTAAATGTTTTAAGTTAAAAACTTCTTTACATATTCAACATCTTTACATTTCAATATAGTTTTTTTAAGCAACATGCAATTTGTCATACTCCACCACTCTCAGAAAACAATGGTGGAAGATAACGCTCACCTCACGATATGAAAGGATCGTGTCGATTTTCGTTTCCTCCTTTTTTCTTCAATCGTTAGTCATTTCATCTAGGATTTATTCATTAGCACTCAGAATAGCAATAGCTTCCTCGGGCGAAAGCAAGTCGTCGCGACACTTTCCGTTTCGTGCTCCATTTCGATTTCTCAATCTCTTTGTTTCAGTGCATTTTCTCTTCAAGTCCTCCGCGGTGGGAAGAAGACACAAAGCCCTAGGGACGGGAAAGGCCAAGTAGCCGGGTTGCTGCCCGAAACAAGGTAGCAATAAAAATGAAAGAAATAAGTAGGAGATGAAATGCGTGCAAATGATCTACGGCACCGTGACGTACTGCAACGTTCATCAAGACGGACCGATGCAAATGCAAAACATTCGACTGCAACGAGCGTGTTTTTCGCTCCCTCTTTCTGTTTTCTTGAAGCCAATAGCCTTTCGGGATTCCGATCGCTGCAAGTCATGGGAATTTTCTTTCTTCTCGATTTGTGCCCTTTCGTTCGGGAGGGGAAAGAAAGGGAGCGAATGCGGGCGGGCGGCACTGAAGGAAATATACAGCTCTTTCTTTATGCACATGGCGCGCGCAGTTTGTTATTTTGTCATTTACACCCAAGCGAGAACAAAGAATATAGCACAAGTTCTCGGAGGGACAGGGAAATGAAGGAAAAATAGAATCGAATGATACTGTTTTCTGTAAACCGTTGTAATCCATATAATTTATGGATAAAAAGGGTTTGAAAACGCAAGTTTTTAGCACGCGTGTTTTATTTGGTTGCCTTGCTGACTTTGCGATCGGAAAATCGCATACCCCAGTTCATTTCTGATCGTAAGAATGAAACTTTACGATAGTAAAGTTTCGATCGAAAGAATACAATAAAGATGACATTGATCGAATGAACATTATTCTACAAACGTTTGAATCTGATGTGTTCTCGATTACAAAAGAATCCTTCCGATTTACATGATAATTGAAATTGCGTGTCACCCACACTGTAGTAAACTGTAAACTGAACTGATTACATTTCCAATCATCCACTGACGCTTCTTACTCCACACGTGTTAGTGAATTAATAAAAAGAAACAAATTGAAAAGATTCCGGTGTTTGGCCCGCCGTTTCCATTAATTCCGGAAACGCGTGTCCACTGCAGTTGGTTCCTGCTTTCCCTACTACAGTCCACTCAATTACCGGTAGCCGAATGCAAAATAATGCAACCCAACGGGGGCAACGCAATGAACGATGGAAATAATGCAAAATTGGCTTTTTATGGACATTGCTTATCAATGGGAAACATAATACAGCCAGTTCATTATAAAACCACTTTCAGCTACCATGTTTTCCTTTACTTTATGTTCCGTTTTCTCTTATATACATTTGATTTGTTTTGCGTGCCCGTTTTTCCGCGATTTTTCGCAGCAATCCTCCCGTCTCATTTCCGTTGCGCAAAAGGATTCCTCATTTGCATACGATGCATACGCGACCGAGCCACCTGGATGGTGGTACATGCACCCGATTTTCCATTACCCCCTCCACCCCTTGTCTCTTTCTCTCAGCCGTGCATCACCCTGAACACCCTAACTCCTAATGGAAGGGAAAATTTTACCGTTCGAACGAGAAAACTAATTTTGAAAGCAGGGAAAAATAAAAAATTCATTGTTTAATTTTCGTTTATCACCAAGCGCCAACAAACGGGAAAAAAAAATCAACACGAACAGGAGGCATTTTAAACGGATTCACTCTCCCACCCCTCACACCGCGGTTCTGGGCATCCAGAAGGTTGAGAGAAAGGACACGCGGGCCCTGGACCGTTTTCCCGGAGCTTTCCGGAGAACGAATTTACGCACCGCATTCAATTAAATATTAATATGTACAATGCACATCATTATCGCACTCCGACATGCACCGGACTGCATCGCCAGTTGCATACGGGCCTGCGTGGAGGGAAATTGTGCAGCCGGTTTGACGGAAAAACGTATGATAGGGCAGTTTTATGCAGCGATAGCAACGTGTGGGGGGGGGGGGGGTATTGGTTCGCCATGTCCAACACGAAATCCTTTTCGTGGCTGTTATCTTGCTTTCTCACTCTTTCTGTTTTATTATGCCGGGCCATTTTCCTCGTCCCGACGTTTCGGAAACGGTTGAACATTGACAGTGGCAGTCCGAATACCAGGCGAGCGCAGCGAAAGGGGTGAGGGTCCGATATTTGCAGGCCCGTCGCTTGGGTTGGTGGGGGTGGGTGGCAGCACTGATTAAAGGTTGGGTTTTTTTTTTAAATTTCGTTCTTAATTGTGTGTGGGAGTGTTTATTTTCGCTTATCTAGCTGGACTGCGGGCTGACTGTTTTGTGTATTCCATTTCCGCTGCCGTTCGCGCAAGGTAATCGAATACGCAGCCATCGCTGGATAATGCTGCACCGGGTGGGTGGGTGAGCCGATAACGAACAACCACCACCACCACACTGGCGTACATCATAGACCGCTGCATCCGTACACTCGTTCCGATGCATTTATTGCTCGGTGTGCCGGATGCACTGACAGCAAACTGCACCGACAGAGGCGGGAAGAGAAATTCGTTCAAAATATTCCGTACAACTTCGTTATCCTCCCCACGCGCCTACCATTCTGCGACACACGGGAAAACTTGCACCA
Source organism: Anopheles plumbeus (assembly GCA_034621735.1). Classification (NCBI taxonomy): domain Eukaryota; kingdom Metazoa; phylum Arthropoda; class Insecta; order Diptera; family Culicidae; genus Anopheles; species Anopheles plumbeus. The sequence goes on along the minus strand of JAOEFI010014601.1, from coordinate 15,155 downwards.
TTACTCGGGTTCGGGTTTTCCCAGTTCTACTTATGTGCACAACTTTGATCGACCTCTCCATCTCCCCACCTTTCGTACCGATTGCAAAGGGGGAGCATCGAAAGGCAAAAAAAGGGCGGTTTCCAACCGGAAAAATCAATATCCCCCCCACTTTCAGTTACTAACAAACACGCGCGCGATGGTGGCAGCGGTTCGGCGAACATCCCAAAAATTGTTCCCATCGTGCTGATCGTTGGTGCGTTGGTGAGTGGATCGATAGTACCATTTTCCATTTTTTTTTCTTTTGATTTGGACCCCGTCAAGTCTGAGGGGAGCCTTTTTGTGTCCCTCTGTGTTGCTGTGCTTTCACTGTTTTTTACCAAAAATCTCCAGAGTTAAATTCGGTTTGCAGCAGTACAAAATATCAATGTAGAAAAGATGCGTAGAAAAATGGTATTATATTTTCATTATTCTTCCTAACGGCCTTGATATGAAAATTGCTATTGCTTCCAAAAGTTGATCGATATAAACGTACAAAAAATCTAGCTTTTTATCAACACCACTGATACAAGGAGCAACTGATGTGAAAGATCAAAGTGTTCAAATTCGTCCCGAAAAATGTTATGCCCTACAATGTCACTCAATTTTCTTCCTCAATGCTAAAAACTGAAAAGTATAGATTGTTTTACAGAAAAAACGAACGGCAGGCTATTGGAAATATTGTTCCACACATGAAAAACTCTAGAGCAAATACCTTGACCAGCGAAAATGTATTGACTGATCATTGAACCGAGTCGATGTTTGCGAAACAGTGGAAATGGGAACAGAAATAAATATAACCCCCCCTCTACGATATTGATGAACAAGCGGCAGATGAAAATTGCACTCAAATGCATAATGCACACAAAAAAAAACTGGGAATTGAATTATTCCACCAAAATTAAATTAATTATGAATTTACAAATGATGTTGCTGCTTGTACCGTTCCCTGCCGTGCTATCGGCGCTTATGTGCCCTACCCGTAATTTATGCGTGCGTTTCACCCCCGGGGGCCCCCGTGAGGTCGGACGCACGGACACCATCACCATGGCCATCGATAAAAAAAAAAAAGTGAATGCACCCAAAACGGGACCGAAAACGCCACCACGCTTGCACTTTTTTTTCGTTCGCTGTTGAAATTGGAATTTCCGAATCGACAAATTTGATCACCGATCGCGAAAGTGCATCGATAAGCGTTGGCTTCCATTTTTGCGGCAGGCCAACGGGGATGAAAGGTCAAACTCGATGCCAACGGGCGAGCGGGACGGGAGTAGTGGCGCTTGAGCAACAAATTTCCTGAAGGTTGCATTTATTTTTTTCTTTCCACCCATTTTTGCGCCCCCCCCCCCCCCTTTTGCCGTTTGACCGATGGACAATTCAATCACCGGCCGATGAAATTTCTAGCGAAACTTCTCTCACTCAACTCACACACATACACACACAACTCTGCGCGCAGATTGGGATGCATTTTGAGGGCCCGCGTACTCTTTCCAGAACTTGGTGCACTTTAGAGTGGCCCTGAGGAACGAATAAAAACAGAACCAAATTTTGCTGATTGACAGGCTTCTCCGCGTGTGCCACTATTGTTATGTGTATAGGGTGGCTCATGTTTTGCGGATGGTGGTTCGTAAAAGTGGGCTACCCTTTGTAGTCGTCGATGGGGCTAAATGCCAGCTAGAGCGCATTTAACGGTCACTTCAATTTTCGATCCCAAGTACGCCGCCAGCAGCAGAGCGCAGTCCTTGTGTGTGGTTCCTGAACCGGATAAGGCCCTTTTATCGGATTGCTCGTGAAGTTTTCTGCATTTGACAAGGATGTTTGTGATGGATGTCCTGGCAATGGGGAATAGAATATGTTAAATGTTTGAAGGAACATTTCAACATTTCATGTTTCACAATGATTGGAAATAGCAGTGAATGGGTTTGATCAAAGTATTTAATCGTTTTTTAAACAAAACACAGATCGAATGACATATTCAAAAAAAAAAACTGTACAACTTTTTCCACAATTTGCCTTCCAAACATATTTTAGGTAGTTGCATTCTTTCTGTATAACCAATTCAAACAAATTGTTTGCTCTGCTGCTAGAACTTCATCAAATGACGATGGAACAAACTCAGCATAAATGCAAAATTTGGAAAAAAAAGGAAAATCATCCATCAATCGACGTTGACAATCGGTGAGTGATGCGAATATAATTTTTTGAAAGATGATTAACTGTACCCCCCCCCGGTTTGCGTTCCGCTCCGTGCGGATTCCGCCCGGCCGTCTTAATGATGGTTGCATTCTTTACGGCCGAGTGCATATCCTCAAAACAGATTTATTCGACGGGCTGGCTGCTCGGGCTGGCGCAAACGGGACACGGGCAGGTGAAGGCTGCGTGGCGCAGCAGTCTTCCACTGCAGCGGCTAATGAAGTCACCACCGTTCAACATGCCGAGTCAATGCACCGGCCAGCGCTGAACTGGAGATATTAAAGTAAAGCCCAATTGCGTGGTAACATGGCCGGAATAATAAGCAATAAAAGTTGACGCCGAAAATAACGAACACCAATAAAGCTCGGAACAAAATATGATCTGCACCGAAATGGAGTTACCAAAAAAAAAAAATAAATAAAACACCCGAAAATCACTCACAAAAACTTCGTTGTTGCCACGTCAAAAAAAAAACGCATTAGTCCAACGCGTCTCCCATGGACGGCGCATGATATTTAATGGAATACCCTTTTTTCTGTGTTATTCCGTAATGGAAAATTAATGTACAATTTGGCAAACCCCACCGCACCGTTGGTGTGCCATCGTAAATTGTTTAATCGACCAACTCTATGGAGTGCATTTCACAATCATTTTCAGGAAACGAAAGTAACATAAAACAAAAAATTTACGCTATCTTTTGAGGCCAATATCAACCAAACTTTAGGTTCGGAGAATTTAACAAAATATTACGGCTTGCTACTAGAACACACGAAACAGAATACTATTTGATGCAACAACAACATAACGAGACAAAAAACAGTCTAGACATTTGCTTTAGATTTGACACAAAACAATTATGCTCTCTATTTCCCAACCTACTTAGGAAGCCACAGGGCCAGACGGTGTAGGAGTTTATTTTTTTCCAATCTTCCGTTAGAAACGTTCATTTACAACGAATAGGAAAAAGATCCCATTTGCAAACGATACGCAGCCATATCTTGTCCGGCGTCATTTTTGGGCGAACAAGTGTCATTTTGGGGGTTTTTTTTTTTGGGTGGGGCACACTTGCATATGATAACAAACGTCCCTGCAGCGCACGTCATTCGACATAAAAGTTCGACGAGCTGGCTTTCACCACCGAATGTCCGTCTTATCTTATCACCGAGCCTCGCCGGAAAAGGTCAGATACCAAACGATGAAGCAGCGCGGGTTGATAGAAGTTGAAATGTCAGCCGCGCGAATTTTTTTTTCTTCTATCTTTACCGGCCATAATGATAGCAGATCACTACCGGCGTATGGAGGGAAAACAAAACGTTAGATGGGTTGGTGGACAGCCATTGGAGTACTATTTATGACATGCATTATCGTGCAAAAATAAACTGAACAAACCAGGTGAGTTTTCTTCACTCGTTCCATAGAGCACGGGGTTGGGAGCCTTTTTTTTCTCTTTCTAATCCCATGTTGAACTCGTCGTCGATGCGCATGTCGATGAACTCTAGGCAATGACTCACGCATTGGCGTCGCGAACCCACACGAACCTCGACGAGCTCAGGGCGAAGAAGGCGACTCTCCGGCAAACTCCACATGTGGTCCGTCCGGTCGGTGCAGATGGAGTACGACACTCTGTCACTCGCCCAGTAGGCTAGGAGAGGTGGAATTATAAATTGCGCCCGTTATCGCCGTCACACCGTCGCGGGCGCGATCGCGAAACGGTATCGTGACTGTCCGGTAATTTTTTTTTTGTATCTGTCCGGCCTCCTTTTTTGCTGGAGCCCGCTGTATTATACCCAACCAGAGCAATCATCGTGGCTGCAGTGCGTTGAAAAGGGCCCTGGAAAGAGTGCCGGATCACTTTCCACTGCTTTCGGCGGAACGAACCTGCTGTTTCCATAAATCGTCGATTCGCTTTGAGTTCCCACCTCCAAAGTCTTGGGCCAAAGGTGGCCGACTGTCTTCCGAGGTGCCTACTTCATGCTGATTTAAGATGAATAGTTCTTATACGATGCGATTACTTTTTCTTGCAATCGTCGCATCCCCAGTGGCATGCATAGCTCTGCAAGTATCTTAGAAAATAATGTTGTGCTCCAACACGATAAATTTTATATGGATTTCCTCAACGTGAAGATGCTATAAAACCGCTCAACAGTTTAGAGTAGCAATAATCATTATAATAATACTGAAAATAAATGCTTATAATTTTTTCTAGTGGTATGATCGGGGTTCGACGTTCAACATTCCAAATCCTTGGAAACGGCTAAAACTTCCCTTCACACAGCATACCACCAGAGCAGTTCCAAGGGTGCAGCGATCAAAGAACCCCCCCAAAATAAACTGATCTGGTATGGCTTCGAATTGGTTTCCGAGTGGAACCAGCCCCCCGATTTGTTTTTATGAAATACTGTTATGTTTCAAAAACTGTTGATTCTCGAAAGCTCTTGCGCAGGCTAGCATAATATATCATAGTAATTATGTTCATGTCGTAAAACATACAATGGTCCTGAGTCCTAAACAACCAACATCTTGTTTTTATTCATCCATGGTACTCATGATGCCACATCACCTGAAACTGTACAATGTTGTAAACGCGAACTCGCTGCCGAACTCTCGAACTGCAATTTGGCCAAAAAGAACCAATCGAAAAATCCCCACAGCGAGTCACCGGAGCGTGCTGGCCGAGGCTGGCATTCAAGTTCGTGACCTTCACAAAGCGGCAATCATCTTGACATTCGCGCTGTATGTCCATGCACAAACTGCTCAACTGATGCCCGAAAGCTATCCCCCTCCCATCGGATGTATTTACACAGAATGGTGTTCTTTTTTTTTTTTTTGTTGGTTCGTTACGCAGCCTGAACTTTGTTTTAAATGCAGAACGAGTTTGCAACGTTGCGCCATCCACAAATAAAAAAAAACCGAATGAAGCTCAGAACGAGCTTTGCCCGAGAAAAATTCTGTGCTCGTGGTTTAAATGCTGGTCGAAAAATGTGATCCCAGGTGACCGCCAGGCGGAACGAGTCGCAGTTTCGCTCACTAGGATCACCCTCGATCGCCATTTATTTGCACGAAGCAGCGATCTCCAGTTTCGATCCATTTGTTGAAGCACCATCCCGCGTCCCCTGCCTGCTGCATGCAGAGACGAACATGTTGGGCGTCCGATTGGGATAGGCAGTATAGAACCGCATACACCAATACAGAGACAACACCGCCCCCCCCCCGGCCCCAATTAGCCCCTCTGCCATGAGTTGTAGGGCCTGTAGCAATTGGCACGTCGTAAAACGAAGTAGGAGAGCAAAATAAACGCAACGAAAATCGCCAAACTGATGTCGACCGCGGCGGCGAATACCTCGGACATACGCCCTCAAGGGTGAGGAAAAAAGGAATTCCCTGCTTCTTCCAGGAATACTTCATCCCCACCACGTGAGGCTGGAAAAGTAAGAACAGGCAGTACAACAATACTAAAATAAGCCGCTTCTTTTATGCATGTTTTGGTCATTGGAATGAGTTGATAAGTTGCTGGAAAGTTGAAAGGGTGATGTCTTAAACCGAGCGAATGCTCTCTACGACAGACTAGAACCTAATTCTTTAATACTATTAAATATAGCGTAGTTGATCGATGATCAATTTGCTAAAGAACTTCTAAGGGGTTTGAAAGGTGAATAGATTAACATAACTGAATTTCTTCAATGTATATGCGTCTGTAGTAATTGGTCGGATTTAGTCGCATTCATTCGAAAAACATTATTGTAGGGGCTCGTCTGACCCCGAACGGCGTTCAATGGAGCACACCAATCTGAGAAAAATGTGGTATCATGATATGTATTGATCTTACGATATTGTGTACGATATATATTCATCAAATTTACTAGACGAACTCTTTTGACCGGGGGGTCAAATGATGACGGTGGATACTTTTAGTGTTTAAAATGTTTCCTGGCACGAAGAAAGCAATGCACTTTACAAAACAAACAAAAATGTTGGGGGTGTTCAATGTCCAAAATTGCAAAGTGCCTCTTCAACCATCGATCGAGACGGTAAGGTTCAAGGCAAGGGTTGATGTTGTCCACCTGTGCCGTATGTCTCAGCTGGCCAGCACCGAAACTCCAACAAACCTGCAGCACGCAGTGTTTGTTCCGCCTCCCGATGATGATGGAGCAGCATTCGGCGCGAAACGCATACCGAACACTGTTCGATAGTCGCCTGATGATGTGGACACGAACAACACAACCAGAGATATCGAACTTCTGTTTCGCCTTCACGTCGTTGTGCATCGCTTGGTCGTAGTGTAGGTTGCGAACCGCACGTTAGCCAATTGCTAGTATGCACGGAAGGGCACGGTAAATGGGGGAGGACACAGATTTTCGGTCGCGTTTTGCAGATACTTTTTGGCAGTCAATCTCTTTCCGCCCATCCTGAACGCGTTTGTTTTCGCTCCATCTTTCGCTCCATCATGTTCTTGCCATTTCGACCCGCATGTTCGCCGGAACGCGCGGAATAGTGAGGATTTGTTTTTTTTTTGCTTCTTGCACATGTTCCTGGCTGGCAATTATCGTCTCTTCGGAGCGACACTAAAACCACGACGCGCAGCGACGGCAAGAGAGACAACGCAACGCGCGACGACGACGACGACGATGACGACGACGACGACGGCCACGACGACGGCTCGAAGACGACCGGTTGTTGCTTTTTGGCTATACGTTGTTGGCTACGTCGTTCAATACTCACTTTGTGTGCATGTAGCTCGTCGTTTTTCTTTTTTCCGTTTAACCTTCTTCTCCTTTCTTACATCGCCGCTACCGGTTCTGATCCGATCTGCAATTCTTGTTAAAGAGGCCCAGCCATATGGGGGAGGAGGTGGGTGAGGTGGGGATGGGGGCTTGGTACGTTGAGATGTTCTTTTTTTCAGTTTTTAGTTTTGGAGGTCATTTGCGCCAAAAAGAAAAATGGAAGGGAATACACAAAAATCGCGAGCCGACGGATTGGCAGCCGCGAATTTGTGAGAGAGATTTTAAGTTTCGCAGTCGCTCTGCGTCTCTTCCCTTCATCGTGCAGGTTTCAGTTTTATTTACTCATCCTGGATACTGCATAGTATCCGCCAGCATTTTTATAAACAGGTCAATGATTCAGTATAACATATTTTGAGTATATGCGTTCCGATACTAAAGCTTTTCTATTAGCCACGAGTTCGCCATTTTATATTCTTCTGAGACGTAGAAAGACAATCAACCAAAGACATGCCTAGTTTAGAATCGAACCCATGAACTACACCACATTTCAAGATGTTCTAGGGTGGCTTCGTTATTCGTTGCACTATATTTCCCGCTCATGGATCTGCAATGAACTGCAATGAACTGCAATAAAAGTCAGGCATGCAAAAATGCAGTTAAAACATGGAGCAAACTATTTCATACATTGCCAATTCTACAAAATTCGACATTGTACATTTCTTTTGTGCTCTTTCCTCTCGCTAGCCCTTTATTAATTATACGATTGTTTCGGACCAGCGTCAAACTTCACTCCAGAATTTGCGATTGGCAAATGAACCAGTTTTCAGGATGGACATTTTAGGTTCGATGCTTAACTGAACCCAATGAAACTGCTCTTCCTTGTGACTATCAATGTTATAAGTGTTTAGTTACTTATAAACATGAACATTTTATTTCCAACATTTAGAAACATTCATTCAATCATTGTTTAAACGTGCTGTAAAGGCAATCGTTGTAAAAATATGGAAAATAATTTCCAACATATAAGCCGTAGGTCATGATTGAGTTTGTTTCTAGCGATAATGAGTTTCCCATATTTATAGAAGTCTTTTGAAAATAGCGGTGAGGTATTGTGTGCGTTCCTATTGCTAACGAAGTTGGAAAAAGTGACGCGATATATGCTATCAATAATTACAAAATGTAATGTAAACAGTTTGCCAGTTTTACTCACCGAAAATGTAATAGTTTGAATATAAATACAATGAGGAAGACGCCGGCTGGATGCGGGGTTTAATTTGTCAGGAAATAAAGTTCTATGTTTCCACTATCACTGCGGGCACAACGGAACTCCGGTGGATCACGGGAAAACATCAAACATTGCTACGACGCACGCCACCAACTGCACACGCGTTGCACATGCACACGGGACACCGGTACGGAAGGAACACAGGAAAAACGAATTTCACACTTTCCGTGCTCGCTAGCGCGTGGTTCCAAAATCGTTCCAAACTTATTCCACGAAACGCCGTGGGAAGCTACTGCCAAAGATGCGACGATTTTCGATCGTTTCTCACCACCTAATCATTGCCGTGTCGCTTTTCCGGTTCGTCCCAGCGCATTAATCGTAATGGCTAATGTAATTTAAATCGGTTCACAACTTTTACGCGTTTGTCCTTGAGGGTTGATTTCGAATTTCTGTCACTTTAGTTTATTGTTTCACCAACGAATCAGAACGTGTAGCTGCGGTTCTTCCTAGCAACACCTTCCGGCTAAACATATCGAACCATCAATTTTTATCGTTCGCACGTCGATATTGTCCAAAGTGTCTGATGCTTTTTTCTTCCTTCCAGTTGGCCACATTACCGAAACAAACATTTCGTAGAACGCGAATCCGAATATACCGTTAACCCAGGAGGAGGGAAAACCGCCGCACCAGGTAAGGTCCTTCGAAGGACGCCAGCGCAAGCGGACACCGAAATCAAAAGTGTGGCGGATAATCCGGAACGGAACGCGCGAAAATTAACCTTTTAACCCCGGTCGATCTCCGCGGCACAAGCACCCGGTCTTCTTATCGCTTTTTCCCGCGGTGGCAATCGGTGGAAAATTGACGTTGCACGGAAAATCACTCGGCGGTACTAAAACACATCATCGTCGGAGGAAGGACAAAAAAACCGAAGGGCAAAATAAGGAAAATCATATCTAAACTCCGCATACGATCCTTTGGCGTCGGCTACATCTTTTCTTCCTTTCGCTTTGTGTGCGTGTGTGTCTGTGAAGATTTTGTTTTTCCGTTTCACTTTTCTCACCCTTCTCGTCTTCTTGTTGCACTCGGCAGTATTCTGAGTTTTCACTTGTTTTCTGTTGTTTGTTTTTTTTCTTCTTTGCACACTTTTTGACCCAAGGGATGGAATAACCCCGGTGTCAGTTGAAAGCGAATGATGGGGTTTCTGTTTTTGGGCGTTTTTTTCAAGTATTTGTTTTTTCACGTTGGGAAATTTTGTGCTACTTCGAACAAACGAGCGAACTAAGCCGGTGGGTGGATGCCTGTAACAAAGAAATAGAAAACTGATTAGAGATAAAAGTTAACAGAAGGATAGCTGGTCGTTCAACAACTGTTTTCGGGTATTTTGTTCAGAGAGTGCTCCCAGAAAAATATCGGTTAATTTTCACCCGAGTTGAACCCCAATTTCGATGCTATTCCCCAGCGCAATGTTGGCAGCACCGTGACAGTCATTGATGTTCCTGCTGACTCTTTTAGGACAATTTTCACATCCATCTTCACATCCATCGACTCAAAAAGAAAAAAAAAAACTTTCGCTTCACATCCGCGATCTTCGTCGCCGCCAAGAATCGCGGGAGGCAAGAAGACGGAGAACGATGGTCTTCTATCTATTACCGCAACCACGCAGAAGAGAAACATATCACCCACCTCCGCCCACTACTACTCGCGTGCGACTCAACCCAACACCAACACGTTCGTGTGGCGCCCGTTCGCTCGTGGTGTTCAAGTCGCCCCCCCACCCTCGCGAAACGCTGGGCGCAGAGAAGAGGCAATTCCTTTTTTCTCGCGCGCCCAAAGCACACATGCTCCCCGTCGCCGTGCACTTGTCCGTGGCCCTGTCGCAGGATTTTTATTTTTCGTTCGCCGTCATCTCTCGAAAAAACGCAGACTGTATTTTTTTTTCTAAAAAAGAACGAAAAGTAGGGAAAAAAACCGCCCAAATCGCCGGCACTTACACAAGCACGCGGCTGGTGTATTCCGAGCGACGATGGGGTGACCATCTCAAACGGAAAAGCGATACCTTTCCGATGTGTTGGTTTCGTTTTGGGGAACTGCGTTATTTTTTTCTCCCCCGTTCTCTCTTGTGCCCAAAAATTGTCGATCGCCGACGTAATCTGGTCCTGGACGCACGGGGGCGAGTTTTTCTTTTCTGACATTTTGTGCAAACGCCTTCGAAGCAGGTGAAGAGCCATCCAAAGTCGCGCAAAGTAGCACTGTTGGAAGCTAGCGGACATTCCAAGGTACGTCCCGGTTATTCCCCGACAATGGGGGACCCTGCTAAAGATGATGCCCATTAGGCGAGCTTTAGACGGAATTTGAAGAAAAAAAACCTGTCTCTTCAGTTCGCAGCGGTCGCAAAAAGTGGGTGACAGACATGCTCCAACATGGTCTCCTCCATACTAACGCGACCGCTTGCCACCACCAGGCTGTTAGTTGGTTGATGTGTAGCTGTGAGGAGTTTTTTTTTTCTTTTTTAGTTGCACTTATAACCGATTCTTTTTTCTGCCACTCTCTTTCGCTCCGTCGCTGACGTACCGTTTTGCTGTACGATGCGTTGACACATGAAAGGCGAACGCTAACCCTTCCTTTTGGGCGGAAAACTAAACGCAACTGTCGGAAAACTAATAAACGCACCAGGCGAATGCGCGCGCGATTTTGGACGCTTCTGCACACGGCGGGATCACTTTGCTCCCCCTTCAACGAAATAATAATAGTTCCACCGGGAACGTAATTGCGGCCACTGCTGCTGCTGCTGCTAGTGCCGCCGAACGGATAAAGGGCATATTACAGACTGAATGCGTTTTCTCTGTTTTCTATTTTAGCTGCGTGTGTGCCTGGCGAGCTCGCGAATGGCGCTCTCACGCGCTCCCTTTCCGTCTAGCGTGCCCTCTCATTCCTTCACTCGCATCCAACTGCTCCTTCACACGCACACACGCACACACACGGCGCACAATCGGCGGGGGAGCACTCTCTGAGGAAAACGTCCATTTTTGTTCTCTCCGATAGAGAGTGAAAGAAATAAAAAATTGCTACAGCTGTGCGAAAACACGAGAAAACACCATCCGTGATGCTGGAAGTGAATCCCCCTACTCTGTATCTTTCTCTCTGTCGCTATCTCCTTCTACACTGTTTTTGTCTCCCTCCATTATGCGAGAGTCCTTATAGTGAGACTTGACGCAATCCCGCGCGTTTCTCAATTAATTAGCGCCATTGCACATTGTGAAACGGAAAGAGCAAGATGCAAGAGGGAGACAGAGCAATTCGCGATTCGCGGAACGGTGAGATGACGTTGGGGAGCAATCCCCATGTGCGCTCGCCGTTTCCGTCGTCGGCTAGACACGGCGGGGGGTGGGGAACGTGTGCACTTTCAAAGTATCGGTAAATTGTCAAAATGCAACCTTCAACTTCCCATTTTTTCGTACGAATGCTCGATAGCTCCATCTTTTGGAGCGACCGAGAGGACAATAGAGATAGAGAGAGAATGAGAGAGACATTCGCGCGCGTTCGTATTCGCAGCCGGCTTTGATTACGTGGAGATAGGTGTGTAGTGGTGACGGCCGCGAAGCAGCAAGCTTCGCGAACCGTATGCACTATGGGAGTGCGTGCAGTGTGTCCGTTTGCTTGTATGCAAATATGTGCAACGGGTGCAGGTGATTATGCACGCAAAGGACTGACGTGCATGAGGTGGCTAATGAAAGTGAAACAATAAGGGAGTGAAAGTGGGAAAACAATGCCGGGAAATTGTCGTATGTCGCATGAACAACCAGGTGGCTCCATCGGTGGAGGCGGATTTTTA
>JAOEFI010014575.1:0-11432 GCA_034621735.1 Anopheles plumbeus | reverse complement strand
AACAGTGCCATATTATTAACAGATCTAATTCAAATAAAATTAATTAACATTCAATTTATTTGAATTGAGTCTACTCAGCAAAAATTAGCTCCATTCGCTGGAAGCTCAGATGTATTTGAGAGTATATCCCGAGGAATACTATAACCGCATTTTCTCTTGCTTAACAAATTGCTGTGGAAATTCCCAATCGGAGTGAATATCAACATACATGCACGTACGGGCCTATTGATAACTAGTGTTTTGCGGAACGATTCCAGATTGCAGCTCTAAGTTTGAAGGCCGAGCCATTCGGGGAACAATTTGGCACGGCAGCGATTAGTTTCGGAAGATTTTTATCCAACCATGGTTTGATTAATTTGGTGTTCCACATTCCCACCAGTGTTTTGGTGTGTAGTTCGGAAGTAGTCCCCGTGCTGTTGGGCGAAGGAATCCTTCATGTAGTTTGCCCTAGAGTAGCGGCCGACGTGTAAGTTCTGATAAATCTCTCCCGTCCTACCGTTTCTACCCCACGCGCGCATCCCGGCCACAGATTGGAATGTAACGTGTAGCTTACAGGAGGTGGAACGTGTCCGTGGCAGACGACCCCCGAATGTGTGGCTCGACGGTGGCCCAAAAATCTATCTCACGGAGTAATTAATTTAATCCGAGCGATCTGCCCCCGCCGGGAGTGATACCAGACGAGAGAATGTTCCAGGGGCTGTTTTTTTTCCCCCCCGAGCTGCACTCCAGCACAGAACTCCGTAATCAACCACGCCGTCTAGGGTAGCGCGAGCAGATTGTTTGATTGAACGGTTTTCGGCTCGGGCACTCCACCACCACCACCACCACCACCACCGGAAGCAACTCTTGGGTGCGACTTTCGTCGTGGCGTGTCGAATTCCGCCGGTATCACCCACCACCCGGTGGCGCAAAGTCGGAAAAGTAGTAGCGAACACATTTCGGAAAACCCGAAAACTTTTATCCCCACTCGATTACGCGCAATCTCCACAGGAACGGATTAGGCGGACACGGACGCGCTAACACACACGACTGGAAAGCGATTACAAAGTTCGGAGTTCGTAAATCTTAATAATTTGCCACGAATGAACAATTTTGGTAACTCTTTCATTAACTTTTCCGCGTGCGTTTCGCATACAAACAAGCGTTTTCCACGGGCAATAAAAGATAAGCCAACTAATCCAACGTGTAAACGGAGCCTAGTGCAGTCGATTGTTTACAAATTCGATCTTGTGCAACAACTTTTTATAAAATCTTTGTTTAAGATCCTCGCAGTCGCAGGTATAAGGTAATCTTTTTAATCTAGTCTCATTTATCAAATTTCATTCTTTCTTGTAGATTATTTTAGTTTTACTGTATTCTGTTTGGTAAATTTTAGTTGAACAGATCGAAAAATGTTCCATTATGCTTCTGGACACTAATTCTGACCAACCGTAAACTACAGAAAAGAAAACTCCGATAAGTTAAACATTTCCTCTCCATCATTCGAGTCCTCCCCATCCAAGCAACATGTCATCCGGTTTATCGGCACACAGACGGAAATACACACGTGTATCGTGTCACCCCCACCCTGCAGCTGCAGTATCTATGCTGGCTGCGCGTTAAGGGTGGGCAATATTTGGGCGAAGCGAAATGATTGATTGGATTGATAAATACCTGGGTTTTGATAGATTGAGACAAGCTGATACACACGATTTCCACCGTTTCACCGTGTGTGTGTGTTGTGTTGTGTATGCCGTTCGTTCAGGGGGGGTTCTTTGCTATCGAAACGGGGGTGGAGATCTGGTGTGACCTTTTGTGTGTGTGTGTGTGTGTGTGTGTGTGTGCTGTGTATTATTTGTATGCTGCGAGTAGGCGAGCGCTCTCGCTCGGGATGACAAGATCGTCCGACGATCCTGACGAAGTGTCCACATGTCACGGTCTGCGGTCTCCGGAATCGATCCGCTGTTGGCCGTCGTTCTGCTAGCAAAAGGGTTTGCACTTAGGGGGCCCCTAAGGCAACCTCCAGGATTACTTAGAACACTAGGAGGGAGCAACAGGTAGACAGAGAGGAAAGAAGTGTTCCCTATATTTACGGAAAGGGTGAAAGCATACCCCCTTCTGGGTGGGTTAATTTCCGGCAATCTGCAAACAGAAAATCGATTCCGAACGAATACGGTACACCAGTGAATATATCAGCGTACGGCCCCAACCCCTCATCCCCGCGTGCAGCAACAATAGTTAACATCAATTAGGTTGCGATTTGCGTTTATCAGTTAGTGCCCGGGAGTTGTTTTCCTTTTTTTTTCCCCACCCCATTTGGGGTTCAGTAAATCCCGATGGTTGCAGTACTCCATAGGAGAGGCGTGAGTGCTGTGGGTTTCAAGTCGCCCGTTACAATAATAGTTTGCATTTTTAGAAAGGATAATTTTGTGGTGCTTTTCTTTCCTATTTTTAGTGCGTGTATCATATAGCTCCCTTGATCTCCCTTCTACTACCATTGCATAATACTAACGCTCACGTTCATACAATATAATCACAGCTAGAATGCTAGCGGCACACTCATACGATACTTAAACGAATGAAAAACGAACGAATTGTCATAATCGGCTTACGATTTGAAGCCACTTCACCTGTAAGGGTGCATAGTCCGTGAACCGTTTTATGCCATAACGAAATTAGTACTGCACAAGGAAGAAATTTGATATCATTTCCACTTTCATGCATCAATTTCATGCCAATTTCATGGCAATTTAATTGCATAAATGCACGATCTGAAATCGTACAAAAAAAAAAAGGTTCATTAGGGAGAGTAGTATAGGAGTAAAAAAGTAAAACAAACTTTGTATGGCATTACATAGTGGCAAACGCACACGAAGTGGCATTCAACTTCAATTGTTTCTATTCTTTTAATTGTTTAATTGTTTCTATTCTTTTCCAGTGAATCCTTTCGTGATTAGTTTACTTGCAAATTCGAACAAAACGAGAGACACTTAAAATGATTGTAGACAAATTCGCCGGGAATCATTTTGATTCCGCTTCTTGCCCCACACACATGACGCAACATTTGCATGTGCATGCATTCGGCTAGGCAGCAACTTTATTCACTGACACCAGAGCACACATTGTACTTTCGTTGCTCGGAACGAAACGAACGCCGGAACTTCGTTAAGCGCCGGATTGATGCGCTTAACGGGAATGCACTCCGACACGGATAAGGTTTCCCGCCGGTGGCCGCCTGGTACTCTGGCGGGAATACGTTTTCGTTCGATGGGATTACCGGAAAAGGTTTTAAACAATTTTGAACTTACATTTTTGCTTCCCATCAACGTCAATTTGTGTTTGGCAGTGGTGGTGTCCGTTGATCTTATCAGCTTTAAAAAATGTTGCGGGAAATGTTTCTTTGAAAATTTGTGTGTGTTCTTTGCCTATGCTCGAAATGATGTTCAATTTTTGTTTCATTCAATTTAAATGCTGTGAAATGTGATAGCTTCAGATTTACCACATTAAATTAGTATTAACATACTAATCAAATACGCCAGCATTCTGGACCTCGTAGTATAAACCGGCAGCTTGTGTGCACCACGGCTTAACAGGGTATAATGAAGCCAAATCACCGCAACCGACGAGCCAAAACTTTCCGAAACTATAATGACTCTAATGACCCGCTTCGGAGGATGCATCGGTGTGGTGAGCCTGGTGGAAATGATTTACTACTACTATGCCGACGAGATTTGAGGGCTGCGGTAAACACACACTTCCCTGCATGCGCCCGCCCGTTCGATGGATTTTCAGTCATTTACAGTGAGGGAAAACTAACGCCACCTCACAACCCTCTCCCTCCTCCCACCAGGGGGTAAGTAAAGCACTTCCAGTGATTTCGCTAATGGATGTTTTAAATGATTGATTTGTAATCCCCCCGGCTTCCCTGGAGTCGATGGGTGGGGGGGTGGGGGTTAACCGGGCCGTGGGGCGAATACCAAAAGCTGCCGATTTCGACCGGCGTAGAATTAATGACATTCGACGGTCTGCCACGGCCGATTGAGGGCGATAATGATAATAATGTCACCGGCGGCGTGTCAAATGCATTTTGCCATATCGCGAAATGCCGAAAAATAGGAAATGCATTCTGAGAAGAGGAAGGAAAGGAGCAACAAGTGCGCGGTAGGTTAAATAATGCCACCCGGTGACGTTGATGATATGCTATCCAACTCACTTACTGTGTTGACCTACTTTCTCAGCACCGGAAAGATCTTGTTAGTCCAATGAAGATGAGTTGTGGCTGATTTTATAGATCAGTTAAACAATTTTGAATAATCGAAAACCAAGTTTTCAAGTTTATTCTTTTACAACTGCGCAGAATGTCCGACATATCCTGTCATCATAAATGTGAGACGGCTATGGTGGACTATGTTAAGCCCACGTACATTCGGGATGAGTCGATTATTTTCAAGAAGAAATTGAGACGTTTGATAATATTGAAGCTGCTTTATGTTATTTGCAAATCGAAAACAGAAACTTACCTGCTTCATGTCTTGAATAAGAAAAGTGCTTTCGTGTGCATCCCATTATGCAGTGACTTCACTTTATCATGCAAGTGTCACACAAACGCTGTGTAGAAGCGCGGAAAATTGGAAAGACAACCCTACATTCCATCTTTCATCTCCACCGGAACGACAGCGCAGCAAAAATAAAACGACACTTTGGGTTTCATAAAAACATTCTTGCTTTGTTCAGTTTATTTCCCAAAACACTTCAGCTCTCAGTTCGCACAGTGCCATTTCTCAATTTGCATAACATTTGCATCATTTTCTACTTTGTTTTTATCTCTCTCTCTTTCTCTCTGCCCGTAACGCCACTTCGCCCACCTCTCGCACGCCAAACATTGGAACTTATATTTGCTTTGTTTTTTATTTGTGTCTACATCATAGAGTGTGCCATTTAGTGATTTTTAGTTTTGCTGCTTTGCTAGTTTGGTTTTGTTTTCTTTTTTTTTTTTTTTGGGTGCTTTGTTTGTTTGCTTTCTCCGGTTTATCAATATATAATTCATGTAGACCCGCTTCCGTTGGAAAACTCCATACGTAACATGCTTCGTAGTTTTCGTATGTTTTTCATACACGGCGCACACACTTTTCCCCGTGGGGCGAGGATTTTTCAACGTAGTACTAGCATCAACACATCAACCCTGGCTCCCTGGCCGGGGTTTCCCATTAGGATGGTTTTTTTTTTTTTTGTTGCACACATAAATATCTTCTTTGTTTTGTTTTTGAAGCATGTTTACTGGTTTAACGATCCTTAGACCGGATTGGTTTTTTTTTTTATTACAATCCTTAGAATCTGATTTTCTTTGTGCTAAGAAAAATGTTTTCTTTGTCTCGGGCATCACAAATGTAACTGTTTATAATATTCTGTTTTTACTGCCCAGCTTGGAGATGTGTTTTTGATTTATGCTATGACTTTAAGCGGTTCTTCGTACTGTTTTTATGTTGCGATTCACCGTTCCCACCCGCCCCTCATGACCAGATGGTGCAGGGTTTTAATTATATTGACATCGTTACGCCACGCGGAGCCGGGGGTTTGGTTTTCCCTAGTGCTTGGCGACTTTCTGTCTGTTCAACGGAAGCAAGCTGCTGCTGGGCCGTTTTTTTTAAAGGATTTTATCGAACGAAGCCATTTCCTATGCATTGACCACCCGAGTTCAATGTGGGAAGCGTTTGTCTAGATGATTTATTAGGTTTCGGTGGCAGATTGTCTTGCGTTTAATGTTCGCTTTGTCTTTGATTGAGTCCTTGACTCGCTGTTTCTTTTCCCTTCTGCTCGATCTAATCTGCTATGTTTTGTTATATTGATCACTACAATTTTTCAACAGGGTTTCTTTTCGTAAACGTTTTAGTTCTCTTACTCGACGTACACTATGCTAAACTTTAGCGACATCTATACCCCGCGGAAAGGAATTGTTTGAGGCAGCTGTACACTGTTTCTGTGTGTTTTGATTGTGTGAAAAGTTCGTTTGCAAAGCTAGCATCAGCAGCAACGTCAACTCACTCGAGCGAGTTGGGTGAAATTCAATAGTTTTCTTCGTGCAAAACTACACTCACAGACTTGAGGAAATCCCTTATCATCAGGATCGTAACTGGCTAGCGACGCGAAAAGCATAAACTAAGGCACATAGAATAACGGGAAGTGGAAGCTGGCTGTGCCAATACCAATGGCGCATAACGAATACGTGGTGCGTTACCGATAGACAGAAACGAGTGGAATAATGAAATATTTCTTTTTTAAATATCTAAGAAGTCTCGTTTGTATCGTTTGTCCGCCTGTGCCTGAGGTTTACTATTATACAGTTTGCTTTGATTTTATTCTGCTACCAATTGATTTTTTTAATTAAAAAAAAAGGAGTTCAATGGCTACTTCTTGTCAAACATGCGCCGTTTCATAATTACCAGTAATACTTTATTACTGATTTTGAGTAATCACGACGACCTTTTCAAAAAAAAAAAAAAAGTTATCAACAACAAAGGTCAACGTAAAATCGCGTTCCATGTTTTCCATCAAACGCGTCCGTTCGGAGAAAAATGGTTTCCGAGCAAGATTTTGATTGAAATTCCGGTTGGACGCCGAACGGAGCAATTCCCATTGCGGTGTCTTATTGTTGTTCGCGCAGTGAAAGCAAGCGGGAAAGAAAAAGGGAAAGCGTAAGGCAGACGTTCGGTTCGCCTCGTCCCAGTACGCACGCACACCGTTGCAGTTGTGCTCCGGGCCATCTTCGCCGCATTAGGAATGCACCGTGCTGCAGCAGCCAGAGAAGCCATTTTTCTTCCGGTACTTTGACAGCTGTGCTACCGGATGTGGAAGTGGCCGGCAGCTGCGTTGTTTGCCCGGGGGGCCCGGAATGTGATCGAATCAAACCCCGATGCAGCGATGCATCGCGTCATTCTTCGGCTTCCCGGACGATCGTTAGTATCCGCTGACCTTCGCCGGACTGCTGCGACTGTGATTTATGGCTGCTGCCGTTCTACTTGTTCGCCGCCGGTTGGGTTCCCTCTTTTCTTCCGATTTTTGGGGAAAAGAGAAACACACTCGGACATTGTGGTGCCCCCGATGTGTGCGGAAATAAATCCTGCCAAGCTGTCACGGTGCATGTTGCGTTACGTTAATGGATGGTCGTTACCCTGAAGAGGAAGTTTTTTTTTTTTTTTTGATGCCGGCGCGTCACCGTTTATGCGTTACCATGTTTTATGCGCTACGGATGCTTTTATTAGATTCGACACAACGAAGCCACGCGAGTGTTCTAAATCAATCGATGTATGTGTATACCAAATCATCATGGTTTCAAAGGTCACGGATGGACAGTTGGCCGGTTGTAGGACAGTTTACGAAGGTCAACGCATTTGCCATCGGTCTTAGTGTTGGTAGCGATTTAATCTTTGCTTTTCAAATCACAAATTGGCTACGGTTGAGTGTATTGGCATCCTTTTGCTTGGCTAACGATATTTCAGATCTTACCATATTGATCTTCATGTAAATAATCTTAAACTGCAAAAAAAAGGTGGGGTACGGGTTTTTTTTTTGGGCGATGTTCCGTTCGTGGTTCGGTTGGTTCACCACATCCGTTAAGGTTTCCTTCGCGTTGTGGTTTATTTTTCTTGGTTCCCATTTTTGTTTGAACAACAAATCGTTTCTTAATCCCGGGTCCCCAGCTCCGGCTTGCTTTTTACCATCTTTTTCATCATCTTATCGCAAGGTAGGACCGATTTCGCTTATCAAGAGTTTTTACGCTCGGTGTCCCAATTTGCAACCAATTCCACGGCGAGCTTCTGCCTAGCGGTGGAAATGCTGAACGATATAATTTTGGACTCCGTTGACTGGTGGACGTCCTCGAAAACATTTCCGACTTCCGATCGAATCGGAAAAAAGAGGAACTCGCGGGCGAAAGTTTTTTGGCAACTCTTGGCGGAAACCGTCGACCGAATCCATAACGAACAAACAGCGCAATGATAAATTAGACCGTGAAGTTGCACCGACAGCGTAACCATATTTTGTGCCTCCCAAAATTGACTGCCAGTTGCGCAATCCGGATCCAGAGAAGCGATTTTTTTTTATATGACGTAATTTCATCCCTTTTATTCCGTTTCGTGTTTCGTATTTTCAGAAACATTTACTTGATCGAAAACTTGCACATTTTCAACCGAATATGCAGTATGTTTAAATGCAACGATAGTTAACGGGTTGTTAATAATTACTCGTTACATTCAGGTAGGATAAAGCACCCTAAAGCCCCCCCTAAACCCATGCTCACCCTGTTATGAAGTAAAGCAACCCCATGCGTTCGCAGAATTTGCTCACATCCCAAAAATACAAACAACCAGGACCACTTAGAACACCCGGCGGGGTCTAGGGGCGCCGGGGGGGCGAAATGTCGTTTTTCACGGCGAACTGGCAGCGTAAGCCCCGCTTTGATCTCACGGCCTGGAACTAATCCTTACCCGGAGGAATTTCGCGGAATATCGTCGGTATTGTTCTTGCCATTTTTTTTCTCTCCTATGCTTGTGTACCGAATAAAAACAATAAATAACGAAATCATCCCAAAGATTTCCGCTGTCGGTGATGGGTTGGGGAAAAACAGAGAAAATCCTCAGTTCGGAAAACACGCACACTACGCTGCGCCGCGTGATCGTTTCATGTTTGTTTAATGAATAAACAGAGGCTTGCCCTATTTGAAATGATTTTTCTGTTCCGTCGAGATCAACCGCTTTTCGGCAGTCGGAGGGCGGAGATTTTCCTTAGACAAAACAACGGCTCATTCTTGGACCTTGTGGGGTGGGGGAAGCAACCGGGCGACCTTCAGCTTGTTGTTGGCCTGTTTTTGCCGACGTTCCATCTCGAACTCGCGCTGATAAATGCAAACTAATCAAAAGTCGTAACAAGGTTAAGTAGCGAGATGAAGTTAAATGCTGCTTCGGCATCGGCGGAGTTTGGCGGAAAGTTCCGTGCAACCAAACAAGCACACGCGTACATATTTCTAACTTTCAGTCATGTTGTGGGAAAGGAAGGACGCAAGGTTCCCCGATGACAACGACAACGGTCTAAAATGGCTCATATTTCGCATTTCTTGCAACTTGCGTGCCCTTTTTCTTTCTCCTGAGAAATGACGCCGGCAGTGAGGGATATCAAGAGGGAAAATTTAAATAAACTCCCACCCATAAATCTCCATTCAGCTGCCCCGGCTGAAAAGGGGCCCGGCTTAACAACACCGATGTGCCAACATGGTAACTCATCCATTAAATTGAATATATGTGCACCTTTCACCGCCACCCCGTTGCCACCCGGCGCTTTCTTCTATTATGTTTTTTTTTCTCCCTCTCCCCCGGTGTGCACTTGCTCCTTTCGGACTGCGCGGCTTCGGATGGGTTCCAATGGGATCATGTCGTGTAAGCTGCCGAAAATGCTATCTTTAGCATCGAAACATGGCGCACGGGTGTGTGTGTGTGTGTGTGTGTGTTCGTGGAATTGAAAGTAAGAAGAGGTATCTTCGAGGAGGATGAGCTCTCTGTCCCTGGAAATGTCACTGTTACATGCTGCCGGTTTGGTGATTTTCGTCTTCGTCGTTCGTCTCTCCCGGCGCGCTTTGGGGAAAATTAAATTATTTATCCATTTCCAGGAGTCGAAGGCTTGCCGCGGCATGCTCAGGGTTATCAAGCGGGAAGAAAAGCTTGTCATGCTACCGGGCACATGCGAAAGAGCGGAGGACTAGTACTGACGCTCTGACGGAACCTTTCGGAAGCTAGCGACACATTTCGGGTTGCTTTGTGTACACCTGGCGATGGAACCTGGCGATCTGGCTGCCGGGCGGAAACTCGATTAACGGGCTTATCACGCACCGCAACTCCAGACACCCAGCTGCAGCTTCCGACACGGCACGGGAGGACCAACCCTAATGATTCAATTTGAATAATGCATATGAAAAAGATTTCCCTGCCAGCCGCCACCGCACTCTAATTGAAATTCACTGCGTCGCGCCGCGTCTAACGGCGTTGGGCGTAAAGCTCCTTCAAAATGTGTCCTGTCATGCTTTTGTGCGAATGTGTGCGTGTGCGAGCGTACGAGTACGTCACGAAGCACCGGGCGTTGTGGGTTTGAGGGACCGAACCTAGAACGCGGAGGAAGTAAAGGAAACGGAAAGGAAGAACAAATTTGGAACAACTGAGGAAACGATTGTAGAGGAAAACTTTTCAAATGTTTTCCTGTACCGAACACAACGGCAGTCGGGAAAGTTGTCGCATTTTTGGCGGCTCCAAGTGTCGGAGGAATTATTCATACGTCACACACGAACAACAGCAGCAGCAGCTCATCGAAAGCTCGCCCGAGAGAGAGAGAGGGAATGAATTCAGCGCGAAAACACCCCCCCCCCCCCCGTGGGGGTGCTCTGGCTGATTGGAAAGCTAAACAAGGATCGTGGGGGGTGGGCACAAAAAATAAGTAGAACAAAACAAGACTACTTAAGAGCCCATAGCAAATAAGACCCGGATGTGTTGCCTCGGAGGAAGTTATTCGTAGAAAGGAGCTGTAGAAAAGCTTCCATTGGTAATAGATGAAGTGGAGGAAGTAACTTAGCGCATTTGAGTTTCCACAATTTGATTTCTTTTCGTTCAATTGATGTTGAATATTTCAAGAAGAGATGAAGAGGTTGGAGCTTTTTTGAACATAAGAATAGAAGTGAAAATTGGATGCAAAATCTTACAAGCCGCAACAATGTTAACCATCATCCTTTTCCATCGCCTTTTCTAAAAACAAATTTTCCTCAAAACCCTTAACGTAAATTGATGTTCTATTAGGAGGAAAAAAAAAGCCCTCCGAAAAGGCAAAACATTTCTACCAGCTACCAACCGTATTTCGACCGTTGCAAAGTAAATCGAAGCTCGCACACTTTGATCTCAATAGGTGCAGCGATAGGGGCAGGTAGAAATCCTTACTGCGAAATTCCACGGAATTATCGGCGAAACCTTTTGATGATTTTCCATGCGCTTGATGATGAATCGATACCGAACAAATATGAGCTTTCGGGTGGAAAAGAAACGAACACCCTTCGAAGCAGGGATCATTCAACGGCAGCCACGAACCCGACGAGCAGGAAGAAGGAGACGGGAAAGAACGTTTCAAAGTAAAGCGAAATAAACGACTCAAGTCGAAAAATCAGACAATCCAAGTAAGCATGCCCGTGTTGCCGTGAGTATGGGTTCGAGCAGGTTTCTTCGGTTTTTCCCTTTTTTTCGCAACAAAAGCAATCGAAACAGACGGTTCGGTTCGAGCGTTTCTTTTGATATTGACTTTATTCCCTCAACCCCAATGCGGCCCAAAGAATGGTAACCGCACACGAGCGAGAGAAAGAGAGAGAGAGAGAGAGAGAGAGAGAGAGAGAGAGAGAGAGAGAGAGAGAGAGAGAGAGAGAGAGAGAG
>JAOEFI010014501.1:0-20139 GCA_034621735.1 Anopheles plumbeus | reverse complement strand
ATATGAGCTCGCTAATGCGCCGCCGTTCCGATACGCTCAGTTTCGCGCTAGCAGCACCAGAACCGGTGCCGATTGATAAGTTCGTGGAGTTTGCCCGATGGATTGGTGACCAAAATTTGCTGCTCAATTACTCACAAACCCGCCGCACAACCGCACTCGGATGCATTGTGCCACGCGAAAAAAGCGTCCCACCGGCCACGACTGCAGATGCTGGAATAGTTCAAACAGGTAGGTGGGGTGAGCGTGGGGAAATAATTGGACGGGAACTTTAATCCCCGGGTTAGCAAATTTGAGCAGCACTGTACACGAAACCCATCACGCGTTAAATGCTCCGTTGCGTTCGCTCGTCGGCATCGACGAAACGACGACGACGAACGACAGTAGGACAGGAACAGGGGCGGTGGCTTCGGGGGAAGTCGGAACGGGCCCAGGTTCAACGGTAAAGCAAACGGGAGACGTAAAAACAGCAAACCACGAACGGCTTGAACGGTTGCACTAATGGGGCGAATTATATTTATCTTTTGCAACAAGTTGACATGCCACCATCAACTGTCATCAGGTTTTCTGTTCGGCCTGCCACTTGCCCAATTTTCGGGTGCGACCCACTGATACCTCCACCACCACCCAACCCCATACCTTCCCTGCCGGAGTACACAGACGAGACACCAACCTAAACGAAGTTTTAGACCAGCTCTCCTCCCTTTGCCTGCTAGCATTTAACATTCGTTCCCGCCGTAACTGTCTCGTTGAATAGTCGAATGTTTAAAACAGGAATGGATCAATTTGTGGCCTGAGTTACGGTGGTGGTGGTGGTGATGGAGCGCGACTGCACGTTGAGGTTCTACGGGTTCAGCCAGTCTGTACTCCTTATTGTGAGGTTAGCTCAAGACGAGTGAGCTAGTCCTAAAAGGCCCATCAAACTTCGTGAACATGTTGTGCGCGGAACTTCGTATCGCTGGTGCTAGCGACGTCTATTGGCTAACTAGAGAGGTGAGAATCCTTTTATCCAACATGTGTTTTGCGCAACTGCCTCAGCAACTGTTTTTTATAAACAAAAATTTAGAAGAAGCAGCATTCTTAAAAATTGTCGCATATAGTAATAGTTTTATAGTAGTTTGAATAGTTTTATATAGTATATAGTTTTAGTAAAGCGAGTCGTGCAAGGATACAGTAGGCAGGGAGGTAATGTATTGCCCGGATGCTTCTGACCTCCCGCACTGTTGTTATCAGTGTTTTGTCATGGAAACATTCAGTATATTGTCAAAAAAATCATGGAAAGACACAGTCACAGTTGTTCTACGCACGTTTATGTATAACTAGTTGATTTTCCCGATTTCTTACGGGTCGCCCCGGTAGCGGTACACTACCGATTCAACCCGAACAACCTTTCCCGTTAGCCCCGGGTGGTAATCCATGGTTTCTAGCCAGCCAGTACCGTGAAGAGGTGGGGAAAGGCTTTCACCGACCGTCCACTAAACTTAGACATGCTATCCATTATTTCTAAGTTAGCTGATAGTATTCTCCAACGCCCTTCAAATTGGCGACTCCATTCTTTAGACTCTCTCGTGAGGTGAGCTCGAAAAATTAGTATACTCTTCGCCGTTTGCGCTTAAAAATGGCCCTCTTCTGAGTTTGTCCCTCTCCTTATAGACTCATGGTGCCATTGCCCTAAGTATGATGGCTACTTTCTTTATGATTCTATGGATCTTCTATGCTCTCTGCCAGCCGCCAGACGGCGTTCGCATCAATACATTCGTAACAGTTCCGATGGTTGCAATGTCAATAGATTTGTAATCAGTAAGTGTACACGTAGTTTTTCGAGTATCTCAGCATTAATCTCGCACACGGCGTCATTTTTCGGAGCTGGGATAGCTCCTTCTTTTAACCATATTCTTTCATGGTATTTTTGTGAGACTGTCGGGTATAAGGATTCAATTAGTTCTTCTAAAAAAATTGAAAATTCTAGGTGATTAAGCGGCTACCTAGTCTTCATCTCGGGAGTGGAGTTGAGAATTCTAAGTGTAACCAATCCTAAGTGTAAGTAACCGTAACCGACCGGTCAAGCTTAAGGTGCGGGTACACTGTGCGCACCACAGCGCTCCATCCGTGACAGGGATGAGTGGAGCAAGTAAGGACCTTGGAGGGTTCTTCGGAAGAAGCTCCAAGCTGCGTCGAACGCCAGCTGCGATCGCCGCTATTGAGAAGAGAGTGACTCCGGTGAGCAGCACGGAGTGTGACGGGGTCACGTCGCCGGTAGGCAGACCCGTAAAAGCCGAGCTGGATGAGGGATGGCGCAAGGTAACGAAAAAGCCGCGCAAAGAGAAGAAGAAGAGAGTGGGCCCGACACAAAAAAAAGCCCAGTTGCCACCGCGGAAACCAGAGGCTATCAGAGGTAGGAGTCAGCGGCGCGGCATCCTTTGCCGAGGTGTTGCGCAAGGTGAAGTGCGATCCTCCCCTCAAAGCCCTGGGCGAAAAAGTGTCGCTGATCAGAAGTACCAAGAAAGGAGAAATCCTTATTGAGCTCAGGAACGGCGTGACCGCGGCAGAGCTTAAATGCCAGGAGGCGCTCAAGAGGACGATCGGGGAGCACAACTCATCGGCTTTGCTGATGGCATAGCCTTAACTGTCTCGGGCGAGTCCGTAGAGGAGGTAGAAGTTCTGGCCACGGAGGCAGTAAAAAGGATCGAGGCGTGGATGGCGGGAGCCAAGCTTGGGATTGCTCATCACAAAACCGAGTTCCTACTGATAAGCAGTCACAAGCAGGTGCAGCAGGCGAGCATTAGAGTGGGGGAACTCATCATACCGTCGAGCCGCGAGCTTAAATACCTGGGGGTGGTACTGAATGAACGCCTGACCTTCAAAGCCCACGTTCATTACACCTGCGAG
Source organism: Anopheles plumbeus (assembly GCA_034621735.1). Lineage (NCBI taxonomy): Eukaryota > Metazoa > Arthropoda > Insecta > Diptera > Culicidae > Anopheles > Anopheles plumbeus. The sequence goes on along the minus strand of JAOEFI010014501.1, from coordinate 17,253 downwards.
AGGGCAAGGAAATCCGCAGTGGCTATTTTCGATGATCATGCCCAACACAGTTGGGCCATTCTGCAGTAAGCGTCGTCTCCTAGCGTCTGCCGGGGTGGGCGTCCCACACAACACGAAGTCGTATAAGCTTTACCAAATTACCTCGTATATGATGCTAGTTTTGATCACTATCGTATATCTGCATATGCTATGTATGACAGATACACACATTTCGTCGTTTATGACACTGGTTAAAAACGCACTACGATTAAAAATGTGCATAGGCATAAATCTACGAATGTCATTTCGCATACTTTCACGCCTGCGGCCTCTCTAAGGGTGGTCGGTACCCGTACCTTGAAGGACAAAGACCGGACCGAGGCAGCTGAAACTTCTTTTTTCAGGAGGCAGAAAGCAAGGATGTCATCTGTTTCCAACAGTCGCTTAGAGGAAGCAGCCACCTGTTCGGCCGTGACGCTGGGATCAATCCCAGACAGGTAGATCCAATCGTGCTTCACCACATGTTTACTGCGCCCAATCGGATCGGCGACCACCTCGGCGAAGAGACGACGGCACTTGCGGGAAGGGACGGGCGTAGCGCCGCAGCAATCAACCCTATCACCGGGAGATGAAGGCACGGTCCTCAACCCGGCGAAACCCGTGCGGAGCTCCCCGATAAGCGGCTTGATGAGGACGGACTTCATGGAGTGGATCGAGGCGTTTAGGGCGGCATGATAGCCAATCAGTAGCCCGGCGCCCTTTGCGGCGTTGATTCTCGGGTTTTTAAGGACCGCAGTGCAGCCAGTACAGCTCCAGTGAAGGTCAGCGTGCTTGACGATTTCATCCACCAGGTTAGAGGGCACCTTCGTGCATCCGTAGTGGAATGATGCCTCGCAGTAGCAACAATACATAGTGGGCTCATCAGGTTTGATCGCGATGGCTCACGAACAGCACACGGACTCCATAGTAGATAGGAAAGAAGCGCGAAACGATGACGGAGCACGAATCCACAAAACACACAGCTGGGACAATTTAAATGGCCAAACTATAGCACACCGACCACTATAGCACACCGACCACTATAGCACACCGACCCTTAGTGAACGCTTGGGACGCAAAAACGCGGATGAAAACAGGGAAATTACTGCAAAACAGGACAAAACTATCACGCGACCAGGCGGCCGATGTGCGATGTAATGCTTGCTCTGTCTTTGAATATTTTTATTTTTATATATTATTTTTATATTTTATAATCGTATGACGTTGGACAAACGTGTTGAAATCAAGGAGAAATACTATTAACTATTTTACTTTAAAAAAAACCATTGAATATGGCCCCACGAGAAGCGCCAGGAACCCCGTCATCAATCCATCCGCCTATGAAGATGTAGATTGACAGTTACCAAAGATGGAAGAAGCGGAATGGATGCTCTCACTTCTGACAGTGCGATTAGTAGAAACGACTGCTGCAAATACATGAGGTTTGGTTATCTGCGGTAGGAAGCCGTAATGGCTACTAGGTTATTTAGTATCATTTTAGACAACGACTTTTCCGATTGTGCAGTGAAATGCAATAGAGATGGCGATACCGAAGGCAGCATATGGAGCGGAGGCTAGCGGTAATGGTGTCCCGCACAGCCTCCAACATGAGGATTCGAGGTGGGCGGCGGGGCTGGCAACCCGAAGTTAATGAAACTACGCGAGCTGCCGTAGCGTGCACGGATGCGTTACATCCAATTGCGTTGCCGCTGCACTTGCGGTTGCGCTGGGCAGTCTCACGTTGCCGGTTCGGCCGACTCAGGTCTCGGCCGAGATGATCCGCAACCAAACGCGGGCAGCCCTGCGGGACTCGGCGGCCACCGGCAACGTTTCCGCACCGGTCACAGCCGTTTCAGCCAGTCGCCGTGCGTGTTGGCTTTGCCTGGCGGACTCCGGCTCGCTCGATTTGCTCTCCCGACAGAGCGAACGACCCGCACAGGGACACGGCAATGGTGGCGCGGCTACCGACGATGGCGCTGAACGTATACCGACGACTGCCGAGCTCTTAATGGGCAGTTTGAAGCGAACGCGGTTTCGCTCCCAAACCTTACCTACCAGTCCGCCATCGGATTCTGGGGCAGCAAGAGCAAGAGAAAGGAGGAGGAGGAGGGGGGGGTGGGCTGGAGCAGCAAATCGATCGTCGAACCGCGAATAACGTCTTCATTCGCGTTTTCCGCTCGAACGGCGCAGGCATGGAAGTAATGGAACGAATCCACCTTCAAGGGCCGGGGGGTTGCACCGGAAAACCGTGTCGAGAGTGGCCTGCAGACGCGAACGCGGACACGAAAGGAGAACAAAACCGGCGAATCGGGACAAGGATTGTGCGAAGGGGGAATCTTCAAAAGACACCCACACACTGCGTTGCGTAAGGCTCTCACCCAGTAAAACCCCTCCGCAAGCAGCATCGCCCCTGAACTCCTTGGCGAACTGTTTGCGGGATCTACCTACGTGCTAAACCAAAATTCTTGCAACCTTCTCGTTACGACAGACAAAACCAGAACCATTAGGCACAGGAACCGGTTCAAAGGGTAGGATGGATGCACCTGTCAAGAAGACGACGCGGAAAGACGTGCAAAAAGGGCAATCGAAAGAAAACTAACAATTTTATATCAATTCAAGCCTTACAGTTCTTCCTATATTGATCGGCGCTAGAGGAAAGTTGGTGAAATATATTCGATATAACGAGGAGAACTTGCCGTTGAATCTGCTTTCCAACCGTAGCATACCCACACCTCTGATTTTCGCTCTACCAGTGCTGAAGTGTAGTCGCCATTTTCCTCATCCTCGGGCGCCTACATGCATCCATTGATTTCCAGCTCAGTTCTCCTGCGAGGTTTAAGGGAACCGACTAGCACTTCACGCCCCGCTACCTCCCTGCTAGCTGTTGGCACTAGTTCGGGAAGAACCTGAAGCACGAACGTTTAGGGTGTGAGTTCTCCATCCGATGGTCAAACTGTTCCGTCGTGATTGCCAGTTCCACAGCGAGCTTGAGTTATCGGCGTTGCCGTGTAAGCACCTTCACGATTAGTAATTAAGACAGTGGCAACCGTTCCCTCCAGACGGCCGGAAACGCGGCGGGGGCACAACGCGCGGCTATGCTGACACGGCAGGGCGGTACCAAACAGCGACTTTAATTATTTTTAATAAAGCAGTCTGAACACCGCTGTTGAAGACTGTTATAATGCTCCAGTCTCCAACGGTCGACCGTGTCTTTGGCTTTGACTGTCATTTGATGGCAGATGCCATGAAAACCGCTAGTTATATAAAGATGCGAGCGGATCGGATCGGAGCAGATCCGATCACCTGTCGGATCGGATCGGAGCAGCGATTCCTAGAGCAGAGATAGGTTTACAAAGTAAGCAGAGGCGGATTGAGGGTACTAGGGGCCCCAAGCAGCTATGGTTGGAGGCCCTCAAATACATAAAAACATGTAAACATTGTTTTGCAACTTGCGCTACAATACGTAGCAATTTCTTCATTGACCTCTGTTAGATCATCTCAAGTAAGTTTTTATTTCATTTATATAAAGTATTAATTTAGATTAAACAATAAGTGTACACTATAATTCAATAATACATCAGCTAAATACGATTAATTAAAAAAATGATCGACTTCGATTTACCTGAATATGCAATAAATATTTTTTAGGAGACTTATTTCGTGCGAAATCATCAAAAACTTTCGAAGTGCTAATGGAATACATAATATCATTTTCTACGAACAAAATGGATAAGCTTTTTAAGTTTTGCTCGCCCATTGTACTTCTTAAATAATTTTTCACTCGTTTTAAAACTGAAAAATACGTTTCTCCTGAACCGTTTGAAATAGGCAAAAACGAACAAATGTTTAGTATTATTTCGATGTCTGGAAATGTGCAGGACAATTCTTTTGCTAATTCATATGTTTCCATTATCCGTAAACTATTCTGAGGTTTTTCTTCTTCATTAGTAAATTTAAAAAATGATTCAACTCCTCTTCTATAGCACAAACATCGATATCATTTGCGTATATTGCTTTAATATAGGTCAGTGCATTTATTTGTGTATCTTCTGCCAAATTGGCATCAAAACGAAAAAAAAAAACTTTAAAAACTTTCTCTTACAGTAAGATTATTCTCACTGTCAAGGGAATTATGTATCCTGCGAAGTTTGATGCCCTTTTTTTTCATCAAAAGACAACTCTGATAGTTTAGTTGCATCTTTCCCTACTTCTCTTTTCAAATTCTGTGCGAAAGTTATGTATAAAATGGATCAAATACTTTAATAGCACAGAGCCTTTCATAATTTCACACTCGACTGATTGTAGTATTTTGAAATTGTGTAACTAATTTAGATTGCTTTATTAATTTGAAAATAATTTACACGGGTAACAATAGAAACATTTGCTAGTCTCAGAAAATGTCAACCCTACTCTTTCCACTAGACCACTATTTGGTTTCTTCATGAAAAAAAGATCATTCAGTAAACCTCTTGAAAATAAAACACCTTTGTCAGTACAGCTCGACGAGCTTAACTCTTCACATTGCCAACATTTTCTGGTTTATTCTGAATTATGTGCTCATTAACCTCATCCGATAGTATTTTGGGCCCCAATGCTATATCAGATAGATTGAATTTTCAAGAATTTCTCTTCGGTTTGCTTTAATTTTTTGCGCTTTTCTGCACCATGATTCGTTTCATGATTTAAACTTTGCGACGCGTATAAATCGTCTAAATCGACGTATTTTATTATAACGATTTCGTATAACTCTTCACAGCATACTCAAACCATTCTGGTGTTCCAAGGCGTGCTCAACTTGCAATTCCTTGAGCACTTTCTCGCCCACTTCCAACCTCATTTTGTGCCAGTTTTCCTTTCGATTCCGAAAAGAAAAGCATCGAATCGTTCTACCACAGCCATCAAAAGTCGTTCGAACAACACACATGTATAAAGAATCAAGTGATAAAAGTAATAATCAATCGGATACCCTATCAGGTGCCAAATGTATGGTCTGGTGCCAGGCGAAATACAATGCATTTTTTTTCCGAGAACGATATTAGTCTAAGCACCAGACGGTAAATTAACGTTACTTTCCCATTTTTATGTGTTTTCGTTTTTCGCGTGAAAAACGTTTTTCGTTCGCACAGATTCCGGCCACAAATCCATCGGTTCCAAGTTCCACAATCCATCCAAGAAAACATACCACAGTATTGTTTCTGAAACGAGTAAAACAGGCACGTTTAGAGAATTACAATTCGAAATAAAAATAAAAAATCGATCCGAACAGCGTCGAATCGAATTCTCCCAGTTTAGCCCAGGCTGAACTAAACGAATTTAATGTCCGACTGGAGACGGAAATCCTATATCGCGGGAAGATATTGAACGCATCGGACGATATAAATCTCTGCAATCGCAATCGACGACGCAAAGACGAAGCAATCTCTGCCAAAACACACGGCACGAAGAGAAACTGTCTCATTCCAGAGCGAAAATTAGGCGCGCTCGAATGCGCGAACGATAGAGCGATAGATAGATAGAGCGGAAGTAAAATTGTAGCAGAAAAAGCAATATGTCGCGCGATTTCGGTGCCTGGGTTATGCTGGACCTGACTCTAGACGGTCGTACAAAATTAAGTGAGGACCCTGAACATGCGCAAAGCTACCCATATTGTCTCCGAACTTGCACTGTTGAAGGCGTTCTTCAGGTAAACCGTGATATCAGGGCCTATTGTGAAACTCGAAAGAGTGCCCTCGAATCGAATCGTGAAAAATGTGTCATTGCCGTTCTCGATTCGAGGCGATGAAGTTTCATCGATTTAACCTAGCTGTCAGCCAGATCAAACAGGCAGTTGCAGATGTAAACAATCACAATAAAACAGTTCGTTGTTTTTGTTCGACCGCTCGGTGCAGATTTAAGCTAATGCTGGTGCCCCGTTAAAATTGTTGTTGAGTTGTTGAGTTGTTAGAAAAATGATCTCTGCGATTTATGTTATCGATAGTGATACTGATAACGAGGAAAACCTTGTCGCTCGTCGCAAAATGCTGCGAAGTATAGCCGACCTGGGGACACTACCAAGCATTCTTGTTTTGTGTTCTCCACCAATTCTCATTAATTGTTTTGAAAGTCACTTACATTTTCAAAACAATTGTGTATGTTCAGAACGAAATCTGATCTCTCATTAAACATGAGGAAAAATGAGACGCTATCGTTTAAAAATTGTACTTTTCCAATATTTGTAGAAACTATTAGACGTCCCTTGGCAGAATTATTGTTTTAGACGTTTTCCATGCGCTTCGCCACTTTGACAGGACACTTTTAAGTTCAATTGATTAATATATTAAATTAACAAAACATACACCATTTGTAGATACTGTAAGAAGCCAAGCATTTAGATCTCATTTTCATTAGTTTCTAAACATTTCCTCTTTTTAAAAGTAAAACAACCACATTTTCTCAACAATTTCGTACTGTAGCTGTACTTTGAAACTCGAATCGTGTTTCACAATACCATGGTGACGAATCAGTGAGTTCTCGAACTCGAATCGAGTTTCACAATAGGCCTCATTGTCTACTATACGCCTGGTTATTTGCTATACCTGCCACCCCACAAAGCATTCCTCCTTCCCCGGCGCGAGCAGGGCAAACCGGGGGCACCCAATGGCACATGTGGCACGCAAGTGTTGGAAAATTATCCAAAATAATTCGCAAGGCGGATCAGTAGTTTGGTGTCATTTCTAATACTAATCGGATATATTAAAGGCATACCGAGGACCTGTTTCAAACTGCTGTGTGTCATGCAACTTCACCTTGGTGGAATTCAGACAAAAATGTTTAATTGCTGCTTTGTCCTTTCCACTTGACCTTTTCTGCGACGGAAGTAGCTTCAACGAGGAATGGAATTCCTGTGGAAAACGTCAATATCTATATATTTCTCTCTCTCTCTCTCTCTCTCTCTCTCTCTCTCTCTCTCTATCTTTATCTCTTTATTTCTCTCTAACTCTCTCTCTCTCTCTCTTTCTCGCTCTCTCTCTTTCTCTCTCTCTCTCCCTATCGAAATTGGAGTGCGTTATGCGAAGGCATTTCGCAATGAAAATGGTAATACAGTCGAAGTGAGAATGAATAAAACAACCCGTTTATCTTTGCATAACTTATCTAAGCAGGAACTAACGAGCTGAGCGTAGTTCTTATGTTTCCCGCTATCCATTTCATTTGTAAGTTCTCTTCTTTTCCTTCTAAGGAACTGGCGAAGTTCGAAGTAACCGCTCGGTCGGTTTAGAAAGGCTGGGTCAGGCTCAGCGTTTGACATATGACACGCACCTTCGTCGTTGAGCGTATATTTATGATGACAAAGGACGAAAGGGGAATGAAACACAAAAAATCGAAAAACCAAAGTTCCATACGAAAAACAACGAAACGACGCGATCGACGGCGTTCGCGACAGTTTCGAGGCCGGTGGAGTTGCTGAAGCTCGTCGTTAACCGAAACCGCTTTCACTTCCGGGACCCGCTGGATCTGTGCTCTCCTAGCCAACAACTACACTGTTGACAGGTCGCTAGTTTCTGTGTCACCCGACCCCCTGTCTCCAGCTAACCTTCGCGACGCCGACGACGAGCCTGACAGGAGCAAACGAGGATCGCGACTTGCGTGCCCTCTCGGGAGTGAGCTTTACCGCCGAACGCAACAGCGTTGTTTCGTTTTTTCCGCACTTCTCCAGTGCGTGAGTCTGTGTATGGACGCAGTCACCGCCATGCATTCGGATAATGGAAAACAAATGATCGCCGGGTCGATGGAACAAAGGGCAACATGCCGCCAACGCACCGCCAACCGCCGAAGTCGCGCAGGAGTGTCAGGAAGGCGATGATGGATGTGCGTTAACAGCTCGTTGTCGCACGCCCTCCTGCACTCCTCCCCGCTCGTGCAGTCGTCCCACACGGATCCTTGGCCCGAAAGGTCCTGCACACATGTCCTCCCGCTTCGCTTCGATTCCTTCTCTTTGCAGCAAGTTTGGAATAGCCAAATAGAATATAATAATGCCTTCGAATGCTTTGTCCGCTCTCTGCGTGTCGTTCTCCCAATGGGACACACTTTCGTCAATACTCACACAAACGCACGCAAACACAGGCTCGTGAAGCTGTGAACCGTGACCGTGAAGACGACATGTGACAATGTGACAGATTCACATAGTTTTACTTCACGTCTACGTTATTCTCATTTTCCTTATCCCTCTATCTCATTCCGGATTTCCTCCGAGCGCGCCACAAGTTCTTATGTGTGAGGTCGGATGTGTGTGTGTGCGTCTGGACGCGCTGGAATCAACTGATGCTCGCCCACCATAGAACTTTGAGAAGCTGTTTGGCTAAGGATGCGAAAATGTGAAGTCGGGCCCGAAATGGGTACACGCTTCTGCTCAGCCGACCCTGATCACAAAGTACTCGGCGCTGCGGCGGAAATGTTTTGGCACAGCCTGTGAACGCTTTCTCTATCTGGTGCCCGCGACGTACCACTTTTGTTCTGGAGGAAGTGATTGTGGTCTTTGCAATTCGCGGTAGACGAGATCGAGAGGAATGGTAGAGTGAGTGTGCGTAAGAGTATTATTGTGGTATTATTGAATGAAAATTGTCATGGATTTCTTGATCGGGAATTTTTCTGCAGCACTTTTGCAATTCTTCCGCCGATCTTTGGCAGCGTTCCATTTTTCGAGAGTCAAGAACCGAGCGGCAAGCCGTTTACTCCGTAAAATTGGTGCTCTTTCCTGGTAGGGTCGCGAGAAACAGGACGTTGCAGAGTCTACTGGAGCACAGCACTGAAGTCCTTTCTCACACGCAGCCAACCCATCCCCTTTTTTTTGCATTCCAAACGGATTGAGCTCTTGCATTCCGACGTCCCTGGCAACGGCCCTTTTTGGGGTCGGCCAGTGGTCTTGGTCGGATCACCTCATTGGCATATATTGACCAACCCATTCACGCTTGTCGCTTTGCGAACGATGAAGATGCGAATGCACGTTTGTTCTGACGGCAGGTGTTGGCTACTTCAGCCATGTCTTGTCAGTTGAAGAAATGTAAGGGACTAACTGAGATAATTGAAGTGAATGTTTAAATGAATGAATAGTCTAAATGAATTGAATGTTTTGTATCTTAAATTTCTTCCAACGGCCCTCCCATTTCCATTCAAGCGTTATCGGGCCACCTCCGGTACCATTCAGCGAAATCTGGTATTCGCGAATCTTCTTCTTCACAGTTCTCTCCATGCCATTCCACTCCTATCCATTTAACCTTCAATTATCTAACTTTTTCACTTCGTTTTCTTTAACTGACAAAACTTCACTGAATAAGTAAACGCTTTCCGTAAAAAAATAAAAAACTAACGGGAAAAAACATGAGCACGATGTAGTTTGGTAATGGCAGTTTTTGAATTACCAACCATGAGGCCAAATTACCGAATGAGTGAGGACTTCTGTCGACTGTACGTAGGAGCTCTATGGACTTCAGATCTGGCACACGGTGTTCGCCAAAAATTCTGTATATTCTGTGCAGGGGTTTTCTGATGTTTTCAAATAAAATCCTTCGTTTTTTGATCCGACAGAATAGAATTGTCCGCCGCTTCGGACGAAGTTGTTCCAGGGTGTCGGGTAGCCCGCCCCGTAGCCAAATCCCTTACCTGATGCTGATATGTCCTTGGGAGCGGGTTGGGTGTACCGGTGGCACGCGCATCACGGTGGAGTGTCTCACTCCGACCAGTGACGCCCGGAACTGGTCACTGGAGGCGCGCCTCGTCGATTTCGGCGCGGTCCGAGCCTTACAGAGCACACACGCTCTTGGCATTGTTGTTTACAGTGAATGCATTTTAATGTGGTCAGCGAAGCAGCACGACCCGGCCACACTCTACCGCAATTCCGCCCTTCGCCCTTCCCTGCCACAGCATGTTGGGTGTGCTTTTGTTTCTACTGCTCATCTTCCTGTATATTCATCTTCCATGATCGACAGGGATCTCCAAAAAAATACCCCTTCCTGGTGACTGGCGCCGCCTTGAAAGGGCTTCTGTTGAAGCATTGCCGCAGAAGGTTGCGCTGTTTTCAACAGTAGTAATCCTGGCTCCCTTCTTTCACCCCCAAAGAAAACTGTTGCTAAGACTATTTCCATTTTCAACCATTTTCATAATGGACTGTACTGTAAACAACTGGAATTAGTGATACCACAGTTATACAGTATGCATTGCTAATTTCATTATAATCAGTACACAAACGGATTATTTCTTCACCCTCTTTCGATGGAATCAGGAATTCAGTGAACAACTGTCGCGCTAATGGCCCAACATAGGGTTTAAAAGTGAATCTTATAAATTAAAATGAATGTTTGTATATATGTATGTATGTGTTCGCACCACGCCAAATCTACCGGACCGATTTGCACGTTAACTCAGGCTGAACCGGTACTGTACTGGTGCCGGTCCGTCCCGAATGAAATCAGGAAAATCAGCTAATAAACAATCAAAAAATAGTAACAATAAGGATTGGTTTGAAAAAATACACCCCTTTTTGACACAATTTACTGCTGATTGCTGTTGATATATTGAAACTTACTCTCGCTTCGTCTAATGTTTGCCGCAGCGAACCAAGGGCAGCAGTACGGTGAGGTTAACCAGCTGGGCGGAGTGTTCGCGAATGGGCGGCCGCTGCTGAACAGCACAGCGATGCGGATCATGGAGCTCGCCGGGCTCGGCACTGTACCGGTTCCGGTCCGACCCGTATGCAATCGGGTATCTCTGCTAGTGCATAAATAAAAGCGTTAGTAAAAGCTTCGATCGGTTCATGCCTACAACAAACGAGTCCATGTGTCACTGACAACCGATCAGTTAGCAAACAGAAAGCATATTTTATCCCGGTAAAACAGTCGTAGTGAATGTCGGTAATTTTGTGCTAGCCGGAGCGGGAACTGTCTCCGTGCTGCGTGAAAAGTGTTTCCGGCAGCAGTCGGGCGGCCCACACGCATCGCTGCCGTCTGGCTGGCTGCTGGTGTCCTATGGCCCTTTTTCAGAGTGTTTGATTTCGGGTCGGTTTTAGGACGCCGTAAACCCGCCGTGGACCGTGTGCTGATCGGGTTTGGTACGAAAACGTCGGCTGGAACGGGCAGGAGAAGTATGAGCAACTCTTCGGTGGACGCCGGAATTCCTTGAAGGGAGTGTTGGGAAGAATGTCGTATCGTCCTTCGCGCTCGTCGGTATTATATATTTTGTCTATATTAGCTCACTCCCAGTGTCACCGCCAGCATCGGTGAGCCTTCTCGCAAGTCCTTCTGTGAGCAGCTATTAGTTCTCCCTACGCTAACGGGCTGCAGGAAAGGGAGAACCTGTATCGAAACTTCAATCGGAACCCGATGCAACGACACAGCTAGTGGCAACTTGGTTGCCTGCCCTTGTAAAGGCGTAGGTATTTATAGTTAGTTCAACGAATCAGTTGAACCTCGAAAAAATCGCTTGGATGTGTGGCTAGTGTTTTGAAGGATTGCGAATGATGAAGGAAAATCGTAGATACTTTGATGGTAATGAAACACTGGGGCACAGGGGACACACTGGTCTGGCTGGAAAGAGGGGGCGTGCCAATAATATGACATGAATCGAATGGACGGATTGAAAGAGCCTCCATCCGGCGTTCGTTAACCCAGCCGTAACCGTGACTAAACTGCTGGTGCGATTCAAGTCCATGTATGTGGCAATGTTCGTTCGTTCTTTACGAACATGTTGGCGCTAATTCAGGTGCGACCGTGTCCGTTTGTTCGCTAGTGTTGACGGTGATTCTTGACCGTTTTCCAGCGTCGCTGATATCGCGTCCGGGAGGGCCCCATTGAAAGGATGCCCACATTGCGACAGAGCGCATCCGGTGCCGATGGTCGTCCCTCCCTACCAATCCTACCTGCCCGCTCGCCGTTCCGTTCCGCAGCGTTCCGCTCGTGCCGCGCAACGATTGGAAAATTGAGTGTGTAATTCGTGTGTCGCTTTCCTTCTCCAGTTGACCTCTTTACGGGCGGCTGCTAGTCGCCGCTGATGCTGCTAGTGGGAAACCGATTGCGGATGGGGGGGAAGCGGGAAAGAGGATTCGGCGGCGGCTCGGTTCGTTGGGTTTCGATGAACGGGACCCCGGACGCAGCCCTTGTGCGAAGGGCAGCAGGACCAGACACAAAGGCTAAACGAGGCGAATCGATGCTACTTTACCACTCGCCCCTGCCGGCTTGCGGTGGTCCTTGCATAGGACTTGTAGAGGAAAAGAGGCAGGGAAATGGGAAGAGATGTTTTGGCAGAATAGTCGCTTGCAGTGAAAGTGATTCCTAAAACCGGGAAAGAGGAAGAGACGAGAGAGAGAGAGAGAGAGAGAGAGAGAGAGAGAGCATCGAAGTGACGAGCAAGAAGTACAGGGCGCACCAAAACAGGCCAACAGCTGAGTTGGGAATGAGAGGGAAGTGACGGTAGAAAGAAGAAAAAAATGCAAACTTCGCGGTCTGAAGGTTGCTTTGACCCTCTGCCCTCGACTCCGCGTTTCGCTGCTGCAGCGCGTTCTCCGACCAGGAGCTAGTTTTTTCCTGTTTGCTTCCCGTTTCGCTTTTTGGGGGCCGGGATTGAAAACCGAATGCCCGAGACCCGGGTAGGATGGATGGAAAAAGCGGCACCTTTCTGCCGGGATTTACGGAAAATCCGTGAATTAGTGTCTCTCACAAGCACCGACCGCAGCAGCAGCAACACGGCGCACACCGACAGGACGCCATTATCTCGCTGTCAGCAGCACGCAGCGTGACGGATGTGTGTGTGCCGCGTCGGTTGCTGCGTTCGTTGCGCTGTTGCGTATCCTTTTTGCTTTTGTTTTTTTCCGTTTTTTTTTGCTTTTTTCGCTTGCTAGGTTCAAAAGTCGATCTATGCTGTAACTGACGGTATTTCGTACCATCAGCGATAAAGTGAGACCATCTATCTCTCTCTCTCTCTCTCGCTCTCGCTCTCTCTCTCTCTCTCTATCCCTCAACCTCTTTCTATCTTTCTATCTATATCTATCTATCTATCTGTCTCTCTGTCTCTATCTTCATCACTCTTTTTAAACGTGTAGTTTCGCAGTTCATAACCTCCTAAAGCCTACCAGGAACAAAAATGCTGAATGCAATTGTGAGCCGAGCGAAGGACTTGGAACCGAAACATGCAGCATCGCCCGTAAGGCAGAAGAAGAAGAAGAAGAAGAAGAAGAAGAAGAAGATGAGGGGGAAGAGAAAATATGGGAGGAATGAAGCACGAACCAACTGGAACCGGAATCGTCACGGAAGCGGGAAAGGGAACAAACCCTGCAAATAAAATGGGTTTCGGAGTCGGAAATTGTGTGTGAAAAACTCGGGAAGAGCAGGGTTTCGCGGGCATGCTGCCAGGATTCAACAGTATTACGGAGCGCGGCCCAACAAATCCCCCCCCCTCTCCCCCCTCCCTTCCGCCCCATCAGGCTTCCAATAACAGCGTCACGGGAAGGGTGCGTGTGCTGTGTGCGAGGAAAGGTAAAGAGAGAGAGAGAGAGAGAGAGAGAGAGAGAGAGAAAGAGAGATAGATAGAATGAGAGAGAGAGTAGGGTAGAAAGCACTCGCTACAGCGTAAACATCTTGCGTGAAAAACCGCCGTCCCGTTTGCTCGCCATATTGTGCAGCCGGCACAGCGCACCGACGAGTTGTACGACCAGGTACGCTTAGCTCCGCCCACTCGCTGCCGGTTCGTAGCGAAAGCACTGCGCGAACCCACGCGCTGATTGGGCGAGTGAGCGTCGGCCGGAATGGAGACGCCTCCGGGGTTCTGCTACTCTGGCGGCTACACGTACCACAGCGCCCGCCGCACAATGCCGCTCCGGTGCTGTTCGACCGCAGGACTCGCTGTCAATCGCGCCACGCCGTGCGATAGATAGACACACGGTGCCTCACAGAGCGCTCGGGATCAGTAGTGTGAGCGAATGCACGCGGCACCGTCAGCGGAAACTTCGCAGGCATCGCAGTGATCGCAGCAGCAGCAGCAGCAGCAACCAAGCGAGCGAACGAGCAAGCGAGCGAGATAGTTCGAGATTGGTGAGATTGTGTCTCTCGCGGGGCGGCTGGGGCGCTGTAAGCGTGTTTGTGTGCCCGTAGCAGGGTGGCAGTGTGGAGCCTGCCTAGTCGCAAGTGGCAGCGCAGTTCGGCGCTCGGAACAGTACGTTTGGTGCAGAGCGATAGCTCGGAACGCGAAATCGCAGCCGTGCTCTTGAGTTTGTTTTCGGCGCCGTCGTCGTTTGTCGTCGTTGGCCGTCGTTCGTCGACGGAGGGTTTGTTGTTTTTCATGGCCACAAGGCACGAGGCGAGAAAGGAGAAGCGAAACAAAACCAACCAGGGAACGCATCGCATCGGCGTTTCCTTTTCTTATCTCTTTCTCCGCGCGTGATCAGCTTCAGCAGCACGAGCACCACCTCGCCACTCCACTATTGCTCAAATCGCTTCGACAAACGGGAGGAACGCAAAGGCGAGGTAGGCGAGAAAGACGCTTTTAACGATTCTGTTACACACACCCAATCGCCAGCCTGCTCACTACCACCCAATTAATTGTTCCTTTGTTCCGACCCTTTCCCCAACCACCCCTGTTTGCGCGCATCCCCACCACCTCGCTCAGTTCGGCCAAAATTCGACCGCCTTGACCAGTGACCACCTGTAAAATCGATCGATAGGCTCCTGCAATCGGTTGAGATAAAATGTTCGCGCCCGGTGGACAGTGTTTTCCGTGAGCATAGTTTCAGTGCGTTGTGTTGCGTTTGCCATTTTTCCACGTACACGTGGTACAGTGCACGTGCGCCGCCCGTTTGCTTCGCGTGCGCGATTTGTTTTGGTTTAGTTGCGAATCGTGTGTGTGTGGGGACGGAAAAGTGAAATAAAGGAAGCGAAAACAGGCAAGTGAAGGTGCCGGGGGCGGGGGTGGGGACCACGGAAAGTCCTACAATCAAAAGCTACCTGCACAGTTAGATCCTCGCGTCACCCTCATCCGCCCAGACTGCAACGAAACATTTCGATAGTCACGTTAAATAAACATTTGAAAAAGGATATAAAGCATTGCTCGGCTGCACGCCATAACGAAAGCTGAATCGCCTACGGCTTAGCTGTCTTGCTAGAAGGTGCCTTATAATTGTGGAATTTTGTGCCGGCCCGGAACGCGAACCTCATCGGACGGAAGGAAGGAAGGAACAGGCACCGAGTGCGTGCGCCTGATCGATGTTTGTGCTTGTACGCCCAAGTCGCATCGAACGATGAGCGGATGAAATACTCTACCGCTCCAAACACACTCACACACCGTAGCCGTTCCGACACACGAAACCATCCCGGGAAAACTGTTAGTACAAATGCGGCGCCATCGTTAGTGGCAACGCGAAGGTCTTAGTATCCTAAAGGTCCGTTCCGCGTTCTGCGGCCGAACGGCGAGGACGAGGAGCAGTATATTGTTTTATTTTCCCATTTGCCGGGAGGGCGAGCAGCACAGTTCAACATTTTGGCAACCGGCTCCGGGCACTTGGGCTAAGCAGGCCCAGCGCACGGGTCGATAACTCTTCGGTGGGAGTCGGTTTTGCTGGAAGGCGAAGGGTTTACAAGACAAACCAGAAGCGAACTGACCGCTACCTCCCGCGAAGCTGCTGCGCTGGGGCCGTTTTGTGCCGGGCGAAGCGCGTCGTATTAGCGCAGGGCGCAGGTGAGTTTTCGAAACAGTCGGCGTCGATCGTACCCGCCACAAACCGACCGGAAGTGTGTGGGGAGCAGCAGTGGCGATGCGCGCCTGAGCGGAAGCGGACAGCGAACCAGCTGCAGTGCACTGACAGTTCGTGGCGGACAGGTCTGCTCGTCGAGCGAGCAATCCTAGTAGACAGTTTGGTTTTTCATCGTGCGGTACCAGTTTTTCGTAGTTTTGCGCGCGTCTGTGCCGTATCTCGCACTTGGTGCGCCCTTCTGTTTTCGCGTTGTTTTGGTAACCTTGCGTCACGCTCGATCGATCGCGCGAAACCGATTCCGGGCGCCCTACAATCAAGGATTGAAACGCCAAGCCAGCGCCAGGATAAGGTTGCATCAATCAAAGTGCCGAACCGCCGGACGGAACTACACTGCTATCAAAAGAGAAAAAGGATTGGAAAATGGAACCAGGTGAGTGAAGAGAACGATCAAATGTCGATAATTCTAAATGTCCAGCACCGGAGGGAGTTTCGGAATCAAATATTCAGTGCGGGAAGTGCCAGCCCGAATGTTTGAGGAACTCTGCGGCTGATATGGACTGGGATTGTACGTTTCCCAGAATGTTCATGTCAGAAAATCTTGGGTCGTGACTGAAAAGCGGATAACTTCAAGCCGGTCGCGCAGTTCAGCAGTTTGTTGCCCGCCCGCTCGACTGTCGATTGACGACCTACAGACCTCTAGAACTGGTGACAGTGGGGCTAGTTGCGCGCGGGCGCAACCTTTACGATAAATGCTTCAGGAGCCATCATCGTTGAACTACCCGTAAGACGATTCGCAATTGAAAAGACTCGTCTCGCTGCCAAGCGCGTAAACCTGGCTTCAGTATTTCGTTGCAGCTCCCAGTTGACCAGGGGTTTAGGGAAACGGAAAGCCGCTGGTGGCTAATGCACACGGCAAACTTCCACCCATAACGGGCGCTTTCGAGCACCAATACCAATACGTCGGCAACTTATTGCCACAAAAGCGCAAATGTCGCAAACACTCCGCAGGCAGGACGCCAGGACCAATGGTGCGTGTTCGGCATGGCCCCGTTTGTTTCTTCCCAAAACCCATTGCCGCCTGCTCGCCAAACATTCCGCCAGCTTTCGGCCGTGCATGGTCAGCAGACAAACTCTAAAACAAAATGAAGCCGAAGAAAAAATCCTGTTCCCCACAGGATACGCCACCTCGTAAGAAGTGAGAGTGAGGAGCCGTTTTTTCTTTTCTTCGGTTCCACTTCCGGTCAGAAGGATTTCACTTTCCACATGGAACGCCGAGCTGCCTGGCGGGGCGGGAAGGCTCCGCAGGGGCAAATCGATGGGTCCGCGGTCGCAGTCGCATGTGTCCAGGTCCTTGGCACAGCCGATCGATGGGGCGATGCCACACATGACCACAAGGACAACAACGATTCCGTGCGAGACCGGACGCGAGCGGGGCCGGTTGGCGCAATGCTCTGGTTGGTGGAGTTTGCGCACTTTGGCTGCGGTAGAAAGGCGATGGCGGAAGGTCCTCCGAAAGAACAACCCCC
>JAOEFI010014482.1:0-20192 GCA_034621735.1 Anopheles plumbeus | reverse complement strand
TTCCTTCAATGTGTTTATGGCTGAAAGTTTGGCTCGTTTCCAGAAATGATCACAGTTTCTTGTTCCGAATTTCTCACACGCATTTCGGTTCCTGAACACGTATGTGTGGGACGATGGCAGCCCTGCAAGGAAGCGGAAACAGGATCAGATTGGGGGTTTTTAAAGCATTAGTGTTTACTGTTATGGAACGCGGGTGCCAAGAACGATTATTATTATGAAACGATGGCACAATTGCGTTCCCGGAAAAACAAGCATTTAAACCGCCCAGCTTCCTGTAATCTTTTTTGTAGCCCTTTACCAACCACCGCCATAGTAGTTGTATGTTTGTTTGTGGTTTTTTTCTAACCTGCACTTCTTTTTTTTTTTTGGGCGACACATTCACCAAAAGCATGGTTCAAGATTGGCGGAAGCTTGGCTGACCGGAATTGGAAAACTTGGCGCAATGTCTGCGATCAAAGCGGAAGAGTAAAGTTTGCTGAAGTAGGAAAAGATGTTTCCATGGTGATTCAATTAAACTAAAAAGTAATTGGTTTTTTCAAAGGGGTTTGTTAGTAAACGATCTATGGTTGAAAACATAGCATGTTCATCTCTATTTTATTCTATGGCGCTTTGTAGAATAGAATACTAAACATAATTACACCACGCTTCCGTTCCAACGATCCGGAGGCGATCCTCGTATCGAAATTCGAAAGTTCTGGCATTTCAATTCATTGTAAAAATCCATTGGTTTCGATTCAATCTAACGCCCTCCCGGGACAGATTCAATTTGACGACCCCCCATCGGGTGACATCCCGTTCTTTGAAGCGAGAGCGCCGGAGCCATAAATCGCGTGAAAATGGAAGGTGTTCCGGCCTGTCCCTGGTCGGCGAACATTAAGCGCATTCTGGGGTCCCATTTTTTTTCTCGAACGATTTACTTTTTCGGTGACTTTTTCTTTTCCCCTTTTTCCCCTTCATGCCGCCGAAGCTGGCCGGACGGACGCTGAAGGACGAGCACGATCGAAACGACACCTTTGAGAGCCTTTGTGTGGGCTTTATTGCCTGCCACTCGGCTCCTTCTTGTGTGGGTGTGTGTAAGCCGAACAAAAAACTTATGTGGGCTCCGGCAGTGGGTTTGAGCGTAACCGGGCGACCGCACCTTCCAGAGTGTCGAAGCCGCGCCGTCTTCGCTCTTTGGCTTGCTCGTATAAAATACGGCGTTCGTAAAGACTCACATTATCTCCGGCGGTTCCGTAGGTTCCGGTTTCGTGGAGACGATGTTTTTAATTAGGGAACTGTCACGCCATGGTCCGGTGGAAAACGGATTCTTTCCTGCCGGCTTGACTCATTTTGCGAAACGAAGTAATGGGAAAAGTTCGCATCAATGTTTGATCCTTCACAGAACAAGTTTAGGAGGACATGTTACTTCGTTTCAATTTCATTTGATTTATGATTTATTCAAATTGGCTGCTGTATTCGTTGCTCGTAGTTCATTTTCTAATCTGTCCGTTTCAAAACAGCTGTTCGAAAACATCGATTCGACATTGTTCTTCCTGTCGAATATTTTTCTCCTTCTCAAAACGGAAGGATATTAAACAAAAACCCAACATCCTTACATGCATATGAGGGGAAAAAAACGTAACAGGAATTGGTCCATAATCGGTTGCCCCCATTTTCGTGCGGTTATCGAAACTGTTTTATCAATCCATTTCCCAAACATCCGCCTTTTCGCGGGCTTCCTCGTTTCCTCGAACTTGCCTTCGCTACTGCACTGCTCGTATCTCGTTAATCATAAATCCCACAGCGCCAGATGCTAAACAGGATTTCGAGTTTTTTCCCTCCCGTTTCTGTGGATCCTTTTTAGCACCTTCCTTGATTCCTCCGTTTCCCGTGATGCACCCGCTGCACCCAATCATCCATCAGGGTTCTGTCTTTTCTCCGGCGTGTTTTGTGCATTTTCGTTCGCCCCGGACCCACTTGCGTTGCCGTCTGCTGCGTCTAGGGGTTCGGCACACTCTCGATGAGCCTTGGAGGTGCCTTGAGATGGCCGGTTTTTGTTGCTTCCCACGGCCGCTTGCATATCGCGCCCATGATGGTGCATGCCAGGGGGCTGGGAAAAAAAATACCGACGTACGTCCACAGTGAACTAATAACGATGACGAAAAGTTAAAAACCCTTCAAAGAACGGAGCAACTGTGGCTGTGTGAAAAATTATTGCTGGCACCGACCGCAGCTACTCACCAGCTGCACCATGGCCATATGGAATCTCGGGTTGGGAAAATTTTGCGGTGATACCACTTTCCACGGGAGTCGCCGCCGTTGGCCGTGGTCGGGAAGTCTGGGAATTTTGTTGTTTCCATTACGGAAGAGTGCAAGTTGCAGGTTGCCAAGAGATAGAGGGCTTGATCCTTGTTTTCTCAAATCACTTGAATATGAAGGAGCGATTGTGTTAAAAAATTCATAACCAAACATGGACTTGAATAAATTATTTTCTAAGAAAGTTTAATTAGCTACAGCATATATAAATCAGAACGTGTTCTTCAATGGCAATGACAAAATTGTCTAACGGAAACGCACAAAAAACGAGAAAAAGGTAAAATGGAAATGATCAAGGATCCGGTAGGAAGTAACATCGATTCAATTTAAGTAACACTGTTGAGAGCTTCGTTCGAGCACAAAATACATTTAAACAATAAAAAGGGCCCGGTTTTGACGATAGAACGGATGCACTACCGTAATAATAACTGAACGAAGGACAACACGAAGAACGACGGGGGGAACGGAACGGAACGAAATACAATAAAAAAAGCCCATTTAAAGATGAGAAAATCCTTGTTCACGACCATGTGTTTCACAGCTTTTTCGGTGTTTCCTACCGGCTGAAATATGAGTTAAGGAAGGACGTGAAAAAGATGCGCCCGGCAAGATTGGTTTAGTTTTATTTCGCCTCCATCCTTCGGACTCTTCCTTTTCCTTTCCGACGGCTGCTTCCTTGCGTGCGTGGGAGAACTTAAGAAAGTAATGATTTGTACTATGCTTACAGCATCTCGACGCAGACGCCTTCTTGACCAGTTTTGTTTCCCAACATTTCTATTTCGTCACATGCTCGGCACGGACTGGCGCGGCACTCGCTTTCAAGGACCCGTGGCATCCGATATGGAGTTGACCTTTATCGAGCCGCCATGTAAAGTGGATTTATGTGGTTTTCGAAAAGTGTCCAATTTCTCAAAAAAAAAAAAAAACCATTTCTTAAGGACTTCTTTTGCGTTCGCTCGTGGGATTTGGTTGCATGCTTCTTTTGCGAAATAGTTTCCCCTTGAGGGCGCAGTGCTCGTCACAGGATGCGTTGGTCTCAAAACCGGAGACTTCAACATATACTGTCCATTGTGAGCGATTCGTCTGAACGGCAAAGGAACTGAAAATAATTTTAATCTTCTATGGAAAATCGTTTCATTTTAGTACGAAGAGTCTTTTTATCTTTTGTGATGAATTGAGTGACGTAAAGCGTTCTTATACTTCGACTTATGACTTATTCAAACATAAGTCAAATGATGCATTTTGTATTTGATTATGTAATGTCTTAGCTTATGGGGTAAAGTATCTTTATTGATTTCTAACATTAATATCAAGATTAAACGAACTTCATCTTGTATATATGTTCCTTTGCATGGTATATGGTCAACCATTCTCGTGTACCTTTTTGTGACTGAATTTATTGTAAATTCGTTAATGTCCGTGGAATCATATTTTCTGTTATGCTTCTTAATCTGAACCATATGTACAACCTCAAAAAAAAAAAACGCAAACGCCAACACACCGTGTAGTGCCTTCCAATTACTTTTGCAATTGCTTGGCTGTTATTTTTTGCCCGCACTTTCGTAACCCAACATAAACGCGCCCATTTCGCACTCGAAACCGTCCTTCCGGTGCTCGTGTTTGCCTGCCAGACCAGACCAGAGACCGCTGCTGCCACTTGTTTGTTTGATCTCCGCCAAGCACTGCCGAGAGAGAGCTCGAAGTGCGGTGACGGAGGGGGAAAAAATGGCAAGAAAAGAAAGAAATAAAGCCCAGCAAACATCAACTTCGCACCAGAACGCGTCACAAAAAAATCCTAGCACTCCACCATCCATCCGTAGCAGCGCACTTGTGACATTTTAGGCGACCGGATCCTTCCCTCGAGGGACAGGAAGGGCTGTGTTGGCTTAGGCGAAGCGGCTTGGGGAAGGAAGGGCTGAACGGGAGCTTGTGCTGACCACAAGTTGTTCTATGCGCTGAAGAGAAGCACTCGAGGGAGAAGTGGCACCACTTCGCAACGGGCAGGAAAGAGTTGAGCCCCAAAGGGAGGCCGGCGACGTTCCACAGGGCTCCAAACAACACGCGCCGTGGAGTGATGTTTGATTTGGTGCGACTGTGTGTGTTTGTAACTGGCCGGATCCCTCGACAGTATGTTCGTTCTCATTAGCAAAGGGCGAACATTTGCTGACCACCTGTTGCGGTGGCGTTGTTGGGGCCAGAACTTGAGCTCCTGATGTTCGGTCATATTTTCCACCCACCCTCCCCAAAAAAAAAATGACGCCTCTGCTGGACAGTGATGAAGTACCAGCGATTTCCGAGTAGATTTTTGTCACTTCCCTATCTTCCCACCAGTGTGACCTTGTGTAAGGGCCCCCGAGGGCTGCAGTAAAAGTGACCGTACA
The DNA here is from genome assembly GCA_034621735.1 of Anopheles plumbeus. Taxonomy (NCBI): domain Eukaryota; kingdom Metazoa; phylum Arthropoda; class Insecta; order Diptera; family Culicidae; genus Anopheles; species Anopheles plumbeus. The sequence continues at coordinate 15,516 of JAOEFI010014482.1, read as the reverse complement.
GGTGATGAAGAGGAATTGTAAGCTTTCCGCAAAAAAAAAAATGGAGCGAACTAAATACATAAAAATAAACACACGAAATCCATAACTTTCAACGGGGGACGAGGTTGCCATGTTTCCAACATTCCACGATTCCGGCCGAACGAGATTCATCAGCTGCGCCATGATGTGTCTGGGTGGACAGTAAACGACGACAACCATTACGCCTTGTAGCAAAAACACAGAAGGGAAGACACACTTTCATGTCGGTAGTTGGAGTAACTCCGGATGACGCAGTGCGATCGGAGTTGTGGGAGCATAAAAAAAGACCCACCCCGGCGCAATTGGCTTTACTATCGTCGATGTCGTAGCATTGGTCGGAAGCTGCCGACGTCGCCGTTCGCCGTCAGAAAAGGGCATCACTTTGCAGTTTAGCAGTAAAAATAAAACACATGACTGGGGGAACGAAAAAGAAGATGACCAACTGAAGCGAGAGGGGGAAAAAAAAGAGAGAAAAGAAGACGTTGTCGCCAGAGGCCTGCGGATGGCTCTATGATTACGATGATGTCATACGCGTTCGATGGCGCTCGGGCAACTGTTTATGTCTGCGATCAGAACGCGACCCATCGTCTCCAGTGTGTTTTTCTTGTGAGGAAATAAACAACGAAGCTGAGAAAAAAAAAGGCCGCCAAATGATAGGAAGCAGACGTTTGATTCCAGGGCTCACGTTGTCGCACTCGACCCTCGTCTTGCCCGTTTTGTATTTAACGCGGCAACGGCAGTATTTTTTTTTTTTCAAAGATAAATTGCAAGGGAAAACAATGGAGTCCATTGAGGCGTGAAGCAAATCGTGTATTGCGAATGCGTCCAGATTTGTAGCGACTTTTGTTCAAGGTCAAGATTCAATTGTGGCTTCACATTATAGAGAAGAAATGATCGATTACGATTTAATTTCAATTTTATGTAAATATTTCATAACAAAAAGGGTTCAAAAACTCTTTTGCATATTTATATATATATTTGTTCCGTACAGTGTGACACGTCTCATGCTATCAAACTCATGGCCATGGGACAAACTATATCATCCATGTCTGCGAAATGGCAAAGGAAAACTATTCCCCCCACATTATTGAGCAAACAAACACATTTATTAGAAATGTCATCTTCTCATTCGTGCTACATCCCCAACAGGTTGCGCATGACAACATCTGGGTGGCCTATGATTTGCCCATAAATAGCCCTTACAATGTCACGAGCTATAAATAAATCATCTCGTTAGTGTACGGCCCAACACAGCCTCGTACGACATTCGAATAAAGTAACATCTTTAACCACCATTGAGCATTACCCCCAGACGATGACCGGACGGGTGGAAAATATGCCCATTTTTACTGGGTCCCTCTGCCAGTTGGCCGCTGAAGAAGCAGTAGTGGCTAGATGAATCTTTTATCCCGTGGATGTGGTGCAGAGGATGTGGGAGAGAATGTCTGGAACGGGAAATGCAGTTGCACTTTTTTTCCCCGGCTTGTCCAACCGAAGCAAACGAAGTAATTTCCTCGTCCGTAGTCATGTCGAATGGATTCAGCTTCGCTGCGCATTGTCACAGTTTTCTTTCGTTTCCTTGCATTTTTTTTATCTTCTCTAAATTATTTCCTTAAAGGTCAATGGAGCGACTTCGATCAAGGGCACAGTTCAATGATCTTCTCTTTAAGTAGGAAAATTAATTTCCCGTGTCTCGAATCCGTATCGTTGAGGATTATGAATTTAGTTATCAAAATGTTAGTAATTCATGTGAACTACACTTCTATTTACATATTTTTTAAACCCGGTACTATGAGGTTGATTTAGAAAGTTAGGCAGTATCACACAAATCATTGTGAAAAGTTCTCGTTCTTTTGTTGTCCCTAAGAATTCCAATTTTTAGGCCCTTCCGTCCGCACAGCAAGCGCGTGTGATCTCGCCCTACGTCCATTTGGTCTTTGGTCCTGAAAAATGCTGCTCCACTTATCCGCCATCCTTAGCACACGAGGCTTACGCGGGCCGTCGACAACAATGTTGCTGCCGAAGCGAAAATGTCCACACAGAACAGTTCGGCCAGGCATTCACCACAATCTTGCGCGACAGAAGACGATTTTTTTTCCTTCTGTTCGCTTTTATTCTGGCTTCTACTTTGCTTCATACGTTCCAATTATCTTGGCGGGCGCGAGTTACTCCGGTGGGATTCCTTTATCATTTGGACGGTCTTGCGAATAAGATGTAGTTGCTAAGGGTTTGGTTCGCGCCCGGTTACTCCTTAGTCGCCTGATTCTGCTGCAGACTTGGGGCCAGCGTGGGACCGAAAATTTCGTTCCCCGCAAACTGCCAAAGGATACGCCTATAAGCAAATGCTAAGAAAGGGATGGGGTATGTAGATCCGAAGGGTGGGGAAGGTTCGCTGCAGCGAAACGTCGTAAGAAACTGGAGAAATTGCTCATACTTGAGAACGCGTGGTTTTTTGCTTCTTTGGTCGGTGTTGCCTCCGAATAAGTTTTACGCCAACCAATGTTTGGCTTGTTGTTCGGGCCTGGGCCCGGCATGTTGTTGGCCAACTGAACTGCATTCCGAGGGATGCCGAGTGGAGCCGGAAGGGGTGAGAACTCATCAAAATATGGGCGCATCTCGGGGCCTCACTGGGCCTTGGGGAGGGGGTTTTCGGCAATGGCGCAATCGGCTGCGACGCAAACCTCCGCCAAACGAAGAAGCGGAAAAAAAACAGTCAACTTAGCGGCGCAGAATGGAATGAATTTTTCTTTTGACGGCTTTTCATCACAAACGAAAAAATGGATGCTTTGGGGGCCGCCGAAGAGTGGACGAGACACGGGACACGGAACAAGTGGTCCCAGAAAGGGTTGAGAGACTTCTTTGGAGTGAAGTGAAGTGGGAGTTCTTTTTCTTTCATTTTTGTGCTGATGGTTCGCTTTCGGTGTCTGGCCCGCGGCCCAAATGGTAGCAAAGCGACATCGTCGGAGAACCGGGTTTAAAAGGCGACCATCGAAACGATGCCACGAAAGTGGAAGTGAATGTGTTGACGAGTGAAGGAAACTATTGAACGAGAAAGGGCGAGACACGGGAGAAAGAGACAGACGGTGAGATATGTTTTTTCTGCCGCTACAAAATTCTTCTCTTAAGCAATTCGGCCCATTTTCGGTCTATCGATGTCGTATGGTGTTGTAGGGAAATTCTTCCTTTTTTCCCCGTCATTCTTCCGCCCATACATCAACGGAAGTGTTATATGGGAATGTGCTCCACGAAAGCCGGAGAAAGTGTTGTAGGCGGTGGTTTTCCCAACCCGGTTTTTTTCCCGGTCAGTTCCCATGACATGCATGCTTATCTAATGGACGATTTCAAGAATCAAGAGAATGCTATCCATTTGTGAGTAGAGCGGCCGATTTGGGCTTGTCTGGCTTGGGCCAGACTATATCAACTATATGAGCGATGGTAGTTTCACCATCAGTCGCCGCAGCCCATCAATTTGACCAGCACTTTGTATAAAAACGATGAAGCAATGGTTGTGAACAAAAGTTGACTTCTAATCGAACTGTTTTATTCCACAACAATTTACCATCTTCCGAGACACCAATGTGTTTGGCTGATGAGGCTTATTATTATATAATCGGAAGTAGAGCGAGTACTGTATGTGACAAAGTTACAATATATCGACCTGTTTATTGATTAGACTTGTTAATATATTTTTCTTGTAATAGTTGTTCCCCCCCCCCCCCCGCTCCCCCCAATTCGAACGCTTCATCAAATTGATCTTATATGTCCTTATAACTCATCAAACAAACTTAATTAAAGTAGCAATCATCCAAGTGAGCCATGGAACTCCTTCAAAATAAACATGTGTTCCATTTTTACCCTCAAACAACTCTTCCGATGTTCCGTGTCTCTACGAACCAGATGCCGAAGCGCAAGCACCGTCCATTGGATGACCGGAAATCTCGGTGATATCGCATCACAACGACACGCCGAAACTGTCGGCTACCATTTCCCATTAGCAAAAGCCCAACACCATCCCCGCCGGACAACACCCTTACGGCGAGGCTGGGAAATTGCTGGCGGATCGAATTATCCACACAATGGCCGCACTGAATCAGGTGCAAGCTGTGGCGAAACGATTCCCCCCGAGACGGCATCTCACCATGGCCACCAAGGACATTCTTTTCCGGGCGGAGGGAAGCACGTGAGTTTGATGAGACGGGAGGGAGCCAACAACATCCTGGTGCCCATGAGAGTGAGAACCACACGTGGTCGTTGGAATGAAGGCGCTTCTGGATTGGCCTTGGAAAAGCCGACCCGGACCGGAGGTGGTGGTTTTGTTTTTCGGCATTCCGTGGCTGACCGCAGTAATCTTCCTGCCGGTTCGATCGGGCCAGTGGGAAATCAGGTGCCACCAGCAACGAGATGGTGGATCTATATTAAAACCCCCTCCGAAAAGGGCGCAGCCAGGTCGAAGGAGGATGGCCGGTGACAGAGAGAAACATGCAGAAGCGGAACGACGCCAAAGTGACGAAATTGAGATATCGTTGGGAACAGGTTTCCACAGGGTCCCAGTCAGTGCTGGGAAAAGTCGATTGGCACGATTTGCTGTTGCAGTGTTTGCGATCAAGTGCCCTCGATATGATGTTGGTAAGTTTTTTTTGTTACTGTTGTTTTGTTTTGTTTTGGCTTCCCTACTCCTTTTCTCGCTTTCTCTCTCTCGCTTGCCGAACGGTTAAAGGGAAGCATACATTTTACATGAGCCTGTTTCCTTTCGGACGGCCTACGTTCAACGAGCCACCGTGATCGACGTAAATTTGGCCACAGCGCAATAGTGTGTGTGTGTGTGTGTGTGCTCGACCCGTTCGATAACATCCAGTTTATTGCCTAGTCGTACATATTCGAGACCACGGTCGGGCGGGGGCGGGGGAAGGGTGGGAGGGTTTTTGGCTTTCCAAGGAAGGGCACGGGGAGAGTCGTTGTCCCACAGCCGAAAACTGTTATTGCTTACCGGGCGAATCTTTTCCGGCCAGCCCACGTATTCCACGCCGCCTGCCAACGAACCAAGAACCGGGGCGGAGGACACGATGGGGGTGGTGGTGGCATGGATTGAAAACACATTTTACGCCAAAGGTAGCAGAAAAGTGTGCATGCAACTTGACCGGCCGGATCCCGGAGTGCAACGGGAAATGCGCACCGCGTTGTGGTTTTCTGCACCGCAGTGCACATTTATGTTCGATGCTCCCTCCCTCCTCCCTCCCCCTCAGTTTCCCGCGCATCCGAAATGTGTTTTTCAGTTTCAGGTGGGTCCTAAAAAATGTATCCTCATTCTTTGTACTGTTTACTGGAAGTACCGCCTTGGGTGTAGTTTCGGGAGGTTCTTTTTTTTATGATCTCTAATCGTTTTCATGTTCCTGCGCAAAGCTGGAAAGGCGAATCATTCACGTTCGGCCGATCGACCGCCGGCCTTTTCACTGTAGGTATATAATGTATGAGCTTACTAAATTCGATCGAAACCTTGGCTTCAAATTGACGATGCTTTCAATGCTTTATGTAATAAATTTTACGCTAGTTCACGAACTAGAAAATGCTATTTTCGCCAATGGAATTGCAGACAGTAAAACTTCAAAAATTGCTACACATGTCTTATTTCCACAATTTAATCAGTTCTCATTGAATCGTTAAAGCAGCCATTTTTCCATTGAAATGTAAACGCTTTAAGCACAAAGTAATGTAGAACATGGCCCACAACTTCCGCCAGAGAACAAATATCACGGTCACCCCTGGCAATCGGCCGCGTATCGATAGCGTAACTCAACCCACGGCTGCATTGATGGAAGGCTTTGACATTCAGCTTCCGGCAGCCGGGTCCGGTTCCGCCTACTGGGTAGTAGTTGTGCCCACCCGGGTCCTTCGACGTGCGGGTAAAAGGTGATACCGTATATTATTATACTCTTGACACCTACTGTTCAGGGGGTTCGACTCCTATATTTCTTGACACTCGTGACGAGCCCACACATGAAAGGGTTTTTGCGGGTCACTGAGAGAAGCTAGCGAAACATACCCACCATCATCACCATCAATATAGAAGTAAAACATAAACATAAACAAAAACTCAACGTGCAGCCATCACCAAGATGGCCAAGCAGGCTCTGGTAGGGTTTACTTCTCAGACGAGCGACGGCTTGACGACGCAATTGACGACCGACAAAGTGAAACATAAATTGAAAATTGGCGACAGCAGACCAACCCAAAGACAACGACATAATTACATCCCTCATGGCGCAAGCGGCGCTGCAGCTGTTCAGAGGCGATTGGCGCCTTTGTTGTGTGGGTGCCTGGGATGTGTGTGGGCTCGCCAATCCCATCGAGCGAGTATGGTGGCCCCTTCTAAGACCGCGAAGCCAACGCCAACGACTTTGTCCGCCCGCACATTACTCCTCCATTGGAAAAGACGACGCTCGAGACGCCCGCTAATCGCGTGACTTAGGGCTGCAATAAAATTAAGACACTAGTGACGATCTCGAAAAAAAAAACCAATAGTGATGATCTCCAACACACACACGCGTTACCGTCGCCCAACAAAATAAAACTCCACTCCAGGGGAGCGACGACGAATGAAGCAACACCACAGCTCCAAAACGGAACCTAAGGAACGATCGGAACGGTTTGACAAGTCAGCACATTTGACATGTTTCAACAGCATTCAGCATCCGATGCTAGAGTTTCCCGTGGGGGTTTTTTTTTTCATTGCGGGGGTTGCTACGCGATGCGCCCGTGACCTCCCTGCTCGTCGATTAGCATAACTGATGGACCCCGTAAAAGTCCATTAGCCGCGTCGTCTCGTCGCTTCTGCTCGGGTTCCGGTGGGCTCCAGCGAGTCACTTTTCCCACCACCTTCATCACCAGCGCCCACGGGGTAGTCTTTACTGTTTTTACACCCACCGGACCCACCCCCGACGTGAGCCTTATGAGCTTTCAGCGTCTTAGCGACACCTACGATCGGCATTAATCGACCGTTGGGAGGTCATAACTTATCAACTGCTTATCCCAGCAGCCGGCAACGAGTCTAGATCGGAAGGGGGACGGGGTGGAAAGGGGACGGATGGGGCGCGCTTTTTTCATTCATGATGAACCGCAACGGTGACGATTATGAGATATCCAATGTAGATTGAATTCGAATTTAGCGGGGACGGGTTCAATAGATCCTCCTGCGTTTGTTTGGTTTGGCTTTTTTTTCCTCCCAGGGTTTTTTTCTTACGGAGGCCTTCTTTATGGTCTATTATTTTCATCTTTTGGGAAGCTTGGAAGCTTGTGTGGGTGGCATCACTCCACTCGGCCAACGGAATGTTGTGTCGTATTATTTATTTTTTGGGTTAGTCTATACTACATCGTTTCCGTTTTCCACCCTTTTTTTATGCTCGCGGGGATCGTCTCTTCTTGCGGGAGGAAAACTCTATTACCGATGTAATAAATTATCATCATCACGGATTCCAGAAACGAGATCCACTCCATGCTTATGTTGCAGTCAGTGGCTGTAGGCTACCCTTTTTTGATAGCGGCATTTGGCAGCATGATTTGTGATTATCCATTTCCGACGGTTCGGGTTGACTGTCGGTAGTAATATGCGTACACATAATATAGGAGGCATTAAATAAAACATAAAAAAGTTCTTTTAAGCTGATACAGGAATGTTATTTAATGCTTTTTCATCGAACTATCTTCATATATTTTGCAGAAACGAAAAGAATGAATATAAAGCTGTTCAAAACAAATGGACGAATGATTAGTGTCCATTGCGGTTCCTTCCGGGAGATCAATGTTCAATCATTCATGTCGTATCATATCGGAAACGCTTCGCGAACGCTTTTCCACCTGGTTAAACGTTCTACATCCAATTGACAGACGGGAGGCTATTTTTTTTTCTTTTCCCAACCTTCAACTCCATCACGCTAACGGGACACGGGTTGTGACACAATGTCACCGAGATCCATGTCTTCGTTTCGTCCAGATTGGCCACTTCCGTGCGTTCCTTTCCACCGATGCGGATTATCCTTCGACTTAGTTCCGGGACAGGGCCTGCGCGCTTGATGGTGGGAAGGGAAAACTAACCAGAGGCTGTTTCCGGTTCCCGAGAATTGTTTTCGTCCCAAAACCGGTTCGATCCGCCGGTCCACCTGCTTGGAACAGGTGAGCGAGTGATTGGGGCACCCACGGCCGGTGTTTCGTAATCCGTTTCCCGGCCGTTGCTTTGGACTCGTATTTTGTGGGCCACGCGACACCCACACGGCAAGCTGCGGAGGAATCGCCGCACCCCCGTTTGCTATGCTGTCGACCTTGAGGTGGTGCCCACTCGGACGTGCATTACATGCGAGCCGGTGATGGACGCGTTGGCGTAAAGATGAAGAAAGCGCGATACAGGCGCCCGTTGCTCCCGCGGACGAACACATTGTTGTGGACATGGTTCGTGGCGATGGCTTATTGTTTTTTTCTCGTTTCTTGCGGTGGCCACTAGGACGTGGGTTTAATTACTTCAGCCGCAGACGAGGAGGGCGCATCCCACGTGCCCGGGAACGGGAAAATCGGACCGCGAGTGGCCGAGGATGGCTTATGTGCCGAAACCGTTCTTCGTTGTCTGCGCGCAACGAAACACTTACTTCGGTCCGGCGTTATCATCATTGATCTTCCGTAGCAGTAGAACCCGGGGCCCTTCGGTTAGTAGCCGATTTTCGGCCGAAGGAAAAACAAACGGCCTCTGATGCAACCGATAGGGACGGTCCGGAGGAGATGGGATAATTTTCTTCGCTTCCCTGACTCGACGATCCGCTGGTGTGCACATTGTTTTACTAGCCGTTCTCGAATTAAGGGTGGGGGGTGGAGAGGGTGGGAGAGAGGGTGGAGTAAAATCCAAATATGTCTGGAGTCTTGGACAAACAAAGACCATCAACCGTTGAACCCTTCCCAGCCGCACCTCGATAGAACGTGATGCATGACATTAAATATTGCAAAAAAATGGAAAAAAACGTAGCTAAAGGGAGTTCCGGAAGCGTACCGCAAATGACTGCACCCGTTGTTCGCTATGGAAAATGGACCGGGAGTGGCCGGAAGTCGTGTTATTCTAACGTGAAAATCGATCCGAAAATCTTGCACCCTCGGCAGGAAAAGACGACCCGAAAGCCAAAAACAGACCGCCGGAGGGAAAACAATGCAACACCCAAAATGGGGCTGGCTCCCTCAATGGGTTGGGTGGTGGTAAAAGCAAACAACGTCCCGGTGGGTTTTGGAGGGCGTGGTGGTCTTGCTGGGTGTGGTGTATATTGCATTCAATTTGACTAATTGCATTACTACACATAGTCACACTCCGCTCCCCCTCCCACCGGGAGGAGACGGGTTGGAAAACTTGGGGACAACATTTAATAATCCGTCCCCTCCTCGTTCCCTTCCAGCCGCTCCCTTCTGGGCCTTTAAATAATCACGAAAACTGTTTCCATGCCAGAGATTAGTAGAAGTTTCGTTGATAAATCTCTATTTATGGCTGCTCGTTTTGGGGACCTCCATTTTGTAGCACCAGCTCCGTAGTTCTGTCTCTTTTCTTCTCTCTTCGCGACTCTATCTCTCCCTCTCTCTTCGGTGGTGGGTTATTAAAATTTCGTAAACATTTTCAGGAAGATAATCCGATTTAGATTGTAATTTGCCACTTTGGTGCGGTTTCGATACTTTAGTGGCTCAGCGCAGCTGAAGATGGGTTTGATGGGCACACACACACACAATGGTTTCCCAACACTTGGCAAATGCCGGCAATCCTGCTCCCGAAGCTGGAGTCGAACTTTATGGCTTCCAATCAAATGGTTAGCAAAATGTTTACCAAATGTCGCGTTTAATGGCCATTGTCGGTCGGTTAGATGACGCCTTTTTGTGTGAGACTTTAATAAACATAAAGATAATGATTAGCGCTGTTGGCCGACAAAATACACTTCATTTGAGTTTGATTCGAACTCAATGGCAAAGAAGAACGGCCCCATGGTACGAGCGTTATGATTTTGGGAATAAAATGCTTGGTCATTCATTTCCAAGCTGTATGTGCGTTGAACTCGCGTCTTACGTAACTCTCCTGGGAATATAGGGTCTGGAATACGAACCTTTTGAATGCTTATTAAAAGGTAATAAAATCTTTATCGGTTATGCAAAATAAATTAGTCGCGTCACAAGTCTGGACCCGTTTCATCCCTACCCATTTCAATATTAGGTTTGATGGCATGAAAACCCCCGTTTTCGAAAAGCAATTGTAGATTTCCAATTTAAAAAAAAACGCCACAGTCATCATCACATTACCTACAATTTGTTAGTTTTGCAATCATAATTGTCGTCGGATGATCCCACTCCAGCCTTGGGCCTATCTTCCATCGCAACCCTGTGGATGGGTTGTGGTCGGCGGAGAGTTGAAGGGGGCGGAGAGGTGAAGATGATTGCGCGATCGTCAGTGGCGCAGCTAAATTATTTGCGGTTTGTCATGCACCATTAATCGAGCGGCAATTCTAAATTGGAACATTATGTCAACAGTAAGCAGTTTTTTTTTTAATGTTGTGCCCCACCACCATGCTGCTCATCTTGCTGCCACTGTCACCGTTTTACTTCGGACCTGGTTTCCAGACCTGTCGCGAACCTGAGCCCGTGGGAGACGGTTCCGGTGTAGGATCAGAACTTCACTAGAGAGATCTTGCCCTTCGTAATGCGAGAGTCGATGTTATATGGGCACAGCGAGCAGAGTGCAGTTGTCGCGATCAAGCAGAAGCCCAGGAATGTGTCCCCTAACAGCGTGTGGAGCTGAAGCATATGATGCCTTCGCACACCATCGTGCGACCCATACGCATACCGCCGTAGCGTGTCGCATGCAACCGCGAAACACACACGCTACGTATATGCTGTGCACTCGCGGCCGTCGTTTACACATTAATGTTTATTGAGACGGAGCACAGAGCCTATCATTATACATGGTCGCTGGCATGTTCTGTGGAAGCTCCCGCCCGGGGAAAACTACAACAGAAGCAGCGAACCCGCGACACACGGGAGCAGCACAGTCGCGGTTAACAAGTGAAATATGACAGCAGCCGCCGGTGCCCTTAGCAACCGCGTCTCCCGCGCCACAGGCTGCTGCTGTGTTTATCTCGCCTACGGTTTGCGTCCGCCTCCCCGAGAATCGACGAAAAGCCGACTGCGTTTTGTGAGAGCGAGAATGGGCGAGAGCGATGCGGTGGGAAATCGACGAAGAGAAACAACGACGCGGCGAGGGCGAGAGAGCGATCGTGAAAAGCATACAAGAGAGGGAGCCATCCGTCGAGTAAATCTTCATTCCAGGAATTCCTCATCGCTGTCTGCTCGATCGTTCGCCTTCTCTCTCCCTCGCTCTCTCCGCAGGCCTTCGGTTCCGCACTTGTCGATCACGATGAGAGCATGAGGCGCCGGTTAAGCGGATGCTCGCGTTCGCAAAGTCAGTTCAGCTTAAGCCGTACACGTGAACGGAGGTAAAGTACGTGCGCTCCTCATGCTGTTGTGTGCCTTCGAGTACGACCCTTTTCCATCGCAACCGAACCGGAGCCAGTTGTTTGTTATTTTCCCGCGTGACTGTTTACAGTGTCTGTGCGACGAGCGAGTGTCCATTCACAACGCTGGTGCGGAAGTGGAGTGATGTGCTATAATTGGAAAAGCCTATCAGGGCGCCACGGAGGACCGCCGTCCCAACGACTCTGATAGTGGGCACTCGTTTGCTGCAACATTTAACAACTCCTCGGACGCGTCGTCTTCGTCCAGTGCATCGCTTTATCAGTCCCCCTCGGAGGTTTGCGCCGGGTCGGCCATTAATGTTTATTTTCAATCTGACCCACCCCGGAGTAGGCGAACACGCAACGCAAGGCAACCCCCCGTTTGTCTTTGGCACTAGGGCACCGCCGTCGAAGTGATATGTAACGTCCGCGAAGGTCCTGCCAGTGTCCGTGCTTGTGTCTCTCTCTGTGTGTGTGTGTGTGTGTGCGTGTATGTCGGTGTTGTGCGCCTGTGTCAGGCTGGCCCGCGGGGTAGAAAAAAGGAAATAGCGAAAATAAAAGTTGTCCCGGCGCGGTATCACCCAGTGGCATTCCGGTCCGAGAGATAACAGCGTACGCTGGCGTATCGAACCGCCTCCAGCCGACCAGCGTGTTTACCCAATCGCCAAAAGTAAAAACAAACCAAAGCGAAACCCGCCCTGACCGTTAGTGAAATGAAAACCAGCTGAAAGTCAAGCGCACCAAAAAGGAGTAAAAAACCAGAAGCGAAAAACGCGCCAGCATAAACAAGTAAAACAAACGGATCGAACTGTTCGACAGAGTGTAAAACAACAGTACGAAAAATAAAAGGAAAAGAAGGGCAAATAAAATCTATCTCCAAGGAGGAAGATATTGGCGTTGAAACGTCCAAGCTCGATGAAACCCGCCCCGCCGATCTAGGGGTTTTCTTTCATTAATCAAAAAAGGGAATCCTTCGCCTCGGCGGCCGGTGGAAGTGTGGTGTCCAGCAGTATGGTCGTGATCGCGATGACGATGATGATGTTGTGCTTTTTCGCAGACCGTTGCGAAAACAAGTGAAACATAATCAAAACCGCCGAGTGTGTGTGTTCGTGTGTGCCAGTGGTGTAATATCACACTGAAGAAGTAAGAGAAGAAAAAAAACGAAGTGTACCAAAAAAGGGCAACCGAAAGTAGCAAAGCAGCAACGAAAAAAGTGAAAAATCGAAATCCAAACACAGCCACAGCCTTTGTGTAATCGGCCACCGGGTTGTGATTGTATTGTGGCAAAAATAAAACATAAAATTAAAATACATAAGTACCAAACAAAGTGGAAGAAAAAAGGCAACAAAAATTGCACACTTTCAATTGAAGCCCGTCGAAAACCCAAACAAAAAAATTACGTATAGATTATTTCGCATGGGTCATATGAAGCCAACCAAGTTGACAGCGGAGTACAAACAAAATCAAATTGGTGAAAAGTGCACATTTGTGTGAAAAGAATCAAACGTCCGATAAGCGTCCGTTCGCTGATAGGCCGTTTTTGGACCGTGCAATTAAGGAAGAGAACAAATTGTTGCCAAATTGCTAAATCGATTAGAAAACTGGCGGATTGGGTTTGATGTTGTGCTAATCAAAATTGAAAAGAAAAAAAAGAGTCCGGTTTGCCACGATCGACTTGCCTTCCCGAGCCTGGCTGTCATCTTTTCCGAGAGACGATCGCGATTGAGCTGTCAGCTGAGCTATCAGCCCACCACCCAAGAAACCATCCAGCAGCGTGCAGAAAGCTCCAAACAGCAGCAAAGGTGAGTCATTTCGTTAGCCACTGGCTTTAGTAGCTGCGGTTTCGTGTTTCGCAAAAAAAAAAAAACGCCGCAGAGAACGACGCCATCATTTCACGCCCGCTTTGCAACAAACGCGTGGAAGCTGAATCATGCGACTATTTAGCGCGCGATGACGATGAGACTCGCGTGCCACTCGAACGTCAAAACATTGTATTGTGCAAGATGTTTTAGAAGGGGAAGGAATGATAAAACCAAACCCCGCACCGAAATAAAATAAAATCCGACCGAAGCCTCCGGTTGAACTGGGATTCCGCGAGGTTACGACATCGTGCCGTTTCCCTGTGGTTTGGTGGAATTTTAAATTTTCCTTTCACGACCTCCCCCCGACGTCATTGGTGGAGCGGGTGGTTGGTGGTGAGTTTTTGATGAGTTTTGGACTTGTTTTTCTTGCTGTTCCGGCCAAACCGGGATTCGACGGTCTTTGACCGAAGCGAAATTGAACCCGAAGAGTGAAAAAGTTTCACCTCTGCCTAAAACAATGGGTTGTTGCGCGCCGGGGAAAACAAGAACGCAGGAATGATAATGTTACACACAGAAAAAAAAAATCAGAATCCACCCCGAAGCGAAAAGGGGCCCCTTGCGCACAGGAATGTGTCCGAGTATGGGCGCGTAATTTATGGATAATTTATGCGGGCCGCGATCGCGCGCGCCGAACGCGCCAGCACTTGTTGCGCGAGGTGGTTAGAACGCGCCGGGTCACTCCGTTCACCTGACAGCGCGCGCCCTATACCACCGAGTCCCTCGAGTCCATCTCGAGGGGTGTAAGGTTCTGGCGTCATTAGAAAATCAGAAGGTCTCTTCGGTCCACGGGCACCGCGGGTTTCTCTTGTCTCTCTTCTGCCCCTCCCCCCGCCACCGGATGTAACGCTCTCTAACGCTCATCGGCCGCGGTATGGGTATATGGGAAAATGGTCGTAAAACAAAACAGAAATCTCCATTTGGATGGTCTTGCTAGGGGTTTTTTTTTTTTATTCTACATTCGATCCCGAACAGGGCGAGGAATTCCTCGGCCCGCGTTCTTACTGGAGCGTATCCGAATCCGGTGTTGTACGAAGGTGTTGGAAGGCGCATGTGATAAAAAACGACTCGTTGAGGGAATAAATTTACAACGAGCCGTATTCTTCTCCCCTCGGCTTGACAAACTGTTCGGGAATGTTGTCATGCTTTATCGGAGGAAAACATTTTTTTCTCCCGTGAAAAGTGAATTCATATTTTAAGGTTATTTTATAAGAAAATAAACATATTCTCTCTTGGGTTTCCACCCCCGGACGAATCGCTATGGGAAACAATCAGTTACTGTAAACAACGGTTCGTCCGGTTTTCTTCACCGCTCTCTCTCTCTCTCTCTCTATCTCGTCCGACTCATATTTCAAAGTCGTCGTCGTCGGTCGTGTGTGTTCTTCTCGATTTTCTTCGGCCCTCGTACACCTACTGCTTTCGTTAATTTTTCACGGGCCCGTCCGGCCAATCAGCTCTCGACCCATCCATCCATCCATCCATCCGACCGATCCATCCATCAAGGGATCGAGAAGAAGCGCGGTAGGAATGATCCGGTGCGTGGAAAATGCGGCCCCAGGTCCGGCTACAGCTCGCTTGATCATATGCTCTCCCCGGCCCCCGACCGCGCCCCAGGGGGGAGTATGTTATTTCGGTAAATAAAGCCATGGTCGCTTTAATTGATACGCACCCGGGTTCGGAGTGGTGTTGAGTGGCAAAGAGTACCGAGGACCCGCGGTGTTAACCAGCGGTGGAATGGAAATCTTCCCACAAGCACACCCGCGCGGTTGATCCAGATCGTGCAGCTTCCCGCCGCCGCCGACGACGAAAGAATGATTGCGGGTTCCAACACACATCCAACACCAGGTGTTCTGCGTCGGTCGGTGTTTGTTCTGCGGTCGGAACCCTTCTACAGCGTTGCGTGGAAGAGCGATCCGATCGAAGAGTTTCATCAGAAGTGCCTCCGACGGACCCATGTGCGGTTACGCAAGTGCACTTCTTCCAACCACAAAGCCAACCGAGAGTTGACCTTCGACCTGCGCATCGTTTCAATTCCGAAAACAGAGCATTCGGCATCCGCGATCCGATCCCTACCACCACTTTCGAGCACCACTCCCCTAGATGGAGAATGCAAATTGACCCCC
>JAOEFI010014454.1:0-20211 GCA_034621735.1 Anopheles plumbeus | reverse complement strand
TTTTCCCGTGCGTGGGTGGCGGGGGGCGGGGGGGGTTGGGGGGGGGGGCGGCGATGGCTCTTTCAAGGGCTCGGGATTCATTTATTTTTTAATTTATTGAAGTGCCTCGAACGCCGATGATTGCTTTCGAGTGTCGTTCGTGCGCTGCGGCGGCCCGAGAGAGAGAGAGAGAGAGAGAGAGAGAGAGAGAAAGAGAGAGAACTCGTGCCTCGCATTAGAAAGCGCGTTTCCTATTTGACGAGGCACACCATGATGGTACCAGCAGCTTCGGCAGGATGAATTCCTTATTGCCTTTTACTTTCCCCAGACATACTTACGATAGTGTAAACTATTTATAGTATTCCAAAGGATACGCCATTGCTGCCAGGAAGCTTACCTATGAATGGGAGAGAAACAAAGAAAAGCGTTTAGATGTGGAGAATAAATAGTTATAAGGTAAATAAAATAAATAGCAGAATAAACTGCAACTGTAGAATAAGACGCAGATTTCCACAAAACACAACTCACAACTTTCAATCATATTAGACCAGTAGTTCACGGCCTTGAGTACTATCAACATTACTCGAGCTACGTATCGCTCCTGTAAGCGACCCGGAACTTCGTTCAACCAGCCGAGCGAACAGCACACTTGTCGCGAAAATTCGCCAGGTGCAACTTGTCAGGGAAAATCGTGTTCCCTCCAACCGACCGTCACTAATCGATCGCTAGCTTGCGACAACGTTTTTTTTTTTGCCCAAGAAATGAAACTCGCCGGAAGGATCGGCCCGAATGGCCGGAAGAAATGGAAAAGTTCCGTGCAATGCTTTCCCTGGCAAGCTGGCCACAATTTCGTCGAACCCGTTATCCGGTAAGCGGCGTTGACTTATTGGCATACTGTGCGGGAAAATCGGATGGGGGCAAAAAAGCACACACACACACACACACCCAGATACCGTCACTCGTCTGCCGTTGCAGTTTCCATGGGAAACTCCGCATCCCCGCCCGGATTTTCCCGCCAATGTTCGACGGCTGGCAGCACTGGCAAGCACACTGCGAACTCTATTACAAATTTAATATTGGAACTAAATTTAATCAGCGTAGTGCACCGGGTTCGCAACCGTTGCCCGGGACAACGCCGACCACTCAACGAGTTTCCCGATCCGACCCTGGCATGCAGCCGGCTGCAGCCGGTTTTCCGTCAGTCGACGGGCGAAAGAGAGAGAGAGAGCCAAGGAAGGTTCGTCAGCAATGAGAGATTTCCATCGTTTTCCAAGTTGGACGAGGAAATCCAGGCATCGACGTCAAATTATTTGCCTCCCGAATTTGGTTTTCGCAATGCCCCCTTTCCCTCCGCCCTTTCCGACCCTTTCCTACGTTTCCGGCATTCTTTCGTCCCGGGATTTTTCTGCCCGATTTCAGCGGGTATCCGATTTTTCCAAGATTTGTTACGTTTTCATAGTTCCGGTCAGCTTGTTTTCCAACTCGAACCGATCACCGCCCGACCTGTTCCGGTGTGCGGGTTTTCCGATCAGAAAATTCAATGGTTCGTTTGCTCTCCTCAAGCTCTTACTATTCTGATTTATGCTGCGATATTTGTGCCGGATTTATGCTAATCCTATGCTGCTGCGAAGATGCACATAATGTTGCTTCCGATGGATGTTTGCTTCATTTATTACATCACAGTTCTTCTTCTTTGAACAATGCACAATGGGACGACTTACGGTTACATATTTTCCACCATTTTTGGGGCAAGAAAAACCGATCGAGAAGGTCGGCAACTATTGGCAGGACCTCGCGGAGAAGTTTCGAAAGGACCGGAAAGGTCCAGCATCCATTGTCAGCAAGCGCACCTGCCGTTATGCGGTGACGGTGGCGCAGTTCTGGCGCAACACTCTCAAATACTCGGATACAGGCACCAACACCACCCCCATCCCAGCACGGACCGATTTGTGCAGCTCGCGTAAAACTATATCGCCCCGGACGGCTGGCTTGACAGAGATGGAGAAGTTTTCCCCCTCCACCAACTCGTCGGATGTCCTGCGACCCCCGCGGCTGCTGGGATGTAGGAATCGCGCTTTCCGGTTTCCAGGCCCCGTTCTCCAACTACTTGCATTTCCCGTGGGTGGCGCGGTTACTTGATCTCCCGCTGGACGGGGTCATAAATCTTTTTCAATTCCTTCATCGACCCGCGCACTGCCGGGTGTCGGTGTCAAGTGCAGCGAGCGATGGGGAAGTGCATCGCTGACGACACCGGAGGCCCGTAAGAAAAGTGCAGGTGGGCGGGGGATGACTTTCTGCGCCAAGGAAAAACGTCGACAAATTATAATTAAGACTATTTTTAACAGTTACACTGCCTGGACGTGACACGCCAGGGTTGTTCATGACATCGGCCCATCGTTACTAGGGAAATTAACGTGTGTGTGTTGGTGGCGTCTGCAAGAAAATGTCATCCGAACCATCACTCTTAAAAAAGCCATGTCTTGTCAAGCTGTGAGTCTGTGTGTTGGAAGTTTTCCCCTTCCATCGTTGCGTCAACCGAAAACCCGTCGCCAAATCTCTCTTCGGAGGGAAAACCATCGAAAACGAAGTTGGAAAACTGATGATAAGTAGTTTTGCACCAAGTGGACTACCGACCCGACGCGACTTTTCGGGCGAATTTCCCGCACCGTTCGCAAGGAACAGGGGACGGAAGGAAAACCGGGACACAATTCAATGTCAAGGCGAAGTGTTGCGAAGAATGTTTTCCCTCCCGGTTTCCGGCGACGCTTTTCCGTATGCTTTTAGTGCTTCGCTGGGAAAGTCTTCGTCTTCGATTGTTGTCAGGAACGGGAGCGGGCATCGCGGGGAAGGTCCGGGAAGCGGCCACTTTTTCTCCCGCAGCCATCGGACGCAGTGTCACTAAATCATTACTATTATCCCGCCGCTTGTCGGCTCCGTCGGATGGTTCGGTAAGTTTAGGTAAGACCATTAAGTGCAACAGACTCGGCACCGGGGATCGCGGAAAATCCGGCTAAGTGGATCGTGTGGCAAGTGGCATTACCGAACATGACAACTCCGCCCAGACGCCGACCTTGCTGGAACTGTGCGCTGCCGAGTGTGGTGCCGCTGTTACAAGCGTCTCGAGCAGGAGTCAGCTCGGAAAAATCATCGGAAACCTGCGTTCGCCAGGGTGAATACAGGATAAACTGTAGGTGCTAGTCGGCACAAGCTGTTTAGTTGATTCTTTTTTATTTTCATAATCTTCAGCTCGGAGGTTTTTCGAACTAATCTAT
Organism: Anopheles plumbeus; assembly: GCA_034621735.1. Classification (NCBI taxonomy): domain Eukaryota; kingdom Metazoa; phylum Arthropoda; class Insecta; order Diptera; family Culicidae; genus Anopheles; species Anopheles plumbeus. The sequence continues at coordinate 16,960 of JAOEFI010014454.1, read as the reverse complement.
TTGTTTTTCATATCAATAAACATTCATATCGAAGTGGTCCATTTTTAGGAGGTTTCTAATAATTTATTCTTGTTCAGCAATTTCCAGTTTCATGATGTGTCAATGTCAGTTGATTAATGAAATAAATCTTCAAAATAAAATAGAAAGTAATACACGGTACGATTCAACATACAACTAATTCTTAACCCGAACCCATAATTTTATAAAATTTAAAGCTTTATCTATTCGATATATAATATAATCTATTTCTGGGCTTAATAGAAATTTATTTGAACTTTTAAACAATATTTTTAATAACCGAACTGCATGTACAATTTGATGCGGACTACAATGAGTCACTAATTTGCGACCAATCTGATAAAATAATAAAATATTGCCGTAGTAAAGACATACGAAGCAACTGCTTTACTCTACTTCCATAATGAAATAATTTCAAAACTTTGTTAGCTATTTTCCACGATTGAAAATGTTACCAAATTCAAGACGAACCGGCAATGATTATTAGACCAATAGTGTCCATACGCTGGCGACCATTTTAACGAGTCGTTCGCATATTGGCCTTTTCTTCGTTAAATCCTGCTGCGCTCGGTGAATGGGAGGGGGATAGAAAAAAAAAACAAAACCGGGGCAACTTTCCCGGAGCCAACTTTTCCCCCAGTGTTGGGGTTTTGGCCGCGGGTGGCAACAAGTTTTCGTTGGCAAATTTTAATTCGCTACGCTGTGCCCTTTTTCCCACCGGTGGCCCACCTTTACTATTTACAATTGCACCAATTACTATTCCGGCGCACAGTTGCTGTGTGTGTGTGTGTGTATCCTGGTATAATTTCTCCGGGCTTTTCAGATTTCCACAACCAAACCCCAAACCACCCTTTCCCTTGCTCGCGCCCAAACTTTCGACAAAGATCTCGCAAAGCGGTGCTTATAAATTTGTTTATTCATCAGCACACCAGCGTTTTCGCGTGGAGGTCCTGGCAGGAACGGCAGCTCCGTGAGAGCGATGGCACTCGACGGCAGTCAACGCTCAATGTCAAGGCGCATCCTGCCAACTCACTGCCACCCGGCCCAACCCACCAGGGGCCCCGCTGCCGGCTGCTGTCGAACGCCCGGCCGGAGGATGAAAATGTCACATCTCATCCAGGGTAACCTTTTTACGAACGCAGAAACTCAGAAGACGCAAGTAAGCCAATCCTCTCCAGCTGAAGGATGCCGCATCCTTCAGCCGCTGGAAGTCTTTCTAGCCGTACCATCTGGTCCCGAACCCCTTTCTTTCCCGTCTCCCCCGTTCGAATTCAAGGCCAACCGGATCGGGACGGCATTATATCGCGAAGGTCCTGGCTAGGAGTGAGGTCGAACGAAAGGATAATACCGGCTGCACCTTTACCAGCAGCGATCGTCCGCTCGATGGGCCGAGCAGGACCCACCCGGTACCAAGCGGGACCAACGGCAAAACAATAGCCAGCGACACCGTGGCCCTTTCGGACGACTCAAGGCGCGCGCGTCCGCGAAGAAACGGATCCGCTGGCAGCATTTAATGCGGTGCAACGTTTTCCAGCGACCCGGGCCGTTCCGGTTCTCTTTTCTTTTCCGGGTTTTCTTTCCGCCAAGGAAGTTACGAGGAAGCACCGAGGGCGCTGCGTGCGATTCATCTTTCTACTCCTGCCTGTCGGCTAATGCATATTCATAGTCATGGCTGGTTCATTATGCCAGCTTGCCCGAGCTTTTCAATTATGCTTATTCCGGTGGTGGTGGTGCTGGTGCAACTCTGGCACCTCACTCTCTCTCTCTCTCTCTCTCTCTCTCTTTTTATCGCTTTATCTCACTTCCTCTTCATGGTGTGTACTATCTTGCCGCTGGATACATCTTACTCTGCGACTCCACGTCCCAGCCGGCTCTGGTACGATTGATAGCCGACAGTCTGTTTCGGTCAAGCTCCTCTGCCTCAGAGATTCAGATGCAGTTTTTCCAGCGAAAAGCTACACACCACACTACACGTTCCGTTCGAAAACCGGAAACCTCTTGGCACCAAGCCCAATCGAAGGAAAATGCAAAACAAATGTGCACACGGCCAATAGACGGTTAGGATGCGGATTTTGAATCCTCGACAATTGAATCCGTGCCAGCTGCGGACACGTTCGGGCAACTTAATGGTTCCAGCTGGTAGGTTCGTTACTAAACCACCACCAAGAACATTCCACCCTTCTTCTTTTAAGAGGCCTCGTGTCAAGTGGTGGTTTTTTTTGTTGGTAGGAACTGTCTGCTCCTCACAAAATAATGGCACAAGTATGTCACTCTATGCATTGTAAGGTTCGATTTGATCTGCTGATAATATACTGGTTATGCTATTTTTAAACATGACAGCTTTTGTCCAATAAATAAAGAAATCAACCATTCGTCTTTCCCAACGAGAAATACAGTAGGCCACCTTAGAGAAACTAACACAATGACCTCTTCTGGTTTACGCTGAAAATACGAATGAAAAACACGCATCGCCAAGAAGCTGTACATTGACAAGCACTCGGAAATTTGAACCTTCCCGGACCCAAACCCTGAAACCAAACCTCAGAAACCGTCTGTCTCTGCCTCTGAAGACTTGCGTTAGGCAATCCTTCGCCTCGTGCGTAAGATCTGAAGACAATCTTTCGCTTGCTTTGTGGATACAAATCATCACAGCATGATTAATTGTCGGCCGCCCATCGCTGCCCTCGTCTTGGGTGTTGCCTGCACACCAGATTCTCCTTCGACGAACCGTTGACCTTGACACAATGCTGTAATGGAGTTTAGGGATGGTCAATTCTTGAACGAGTGGCGCAACTTATTGAAAGACAAGAAAAAACAAACCCGCCCAAAAGAATGGAAGTGGTTTTCCAAGCCCCAAACCATGGACGCGTCAAACTCGTCGTTGCTAGCACGCTGTGACCCATTTACAATGCCCCCGCCGACCCAGAACCCAGGCTTCGGCAACCTGTCGGCTTAACGGGTGATGCTCGTGGCCCTTCGAAACGGCCTCTTCGACAAGAGATCGATTCTCCCCCGGCCCGGCCCGTCAACGGCGCACGCAGATCAACGAGCGCCCCTGATCCGCGCTGTGATTAGTTTTCCGCCTCCATCCGCTTCCACTGCTGCCGGCGAAGGGCACTGGACCGGCCCTTGAGTGAAGGCGGGCGCTAGGTGAACGCACGCTAGACACACGCCACGGTAGGGATGCCGTAAATGGTAGTGGCTTGCAGGCCCTAGCGCGACTCCAACGGAGTGACGAAATTTGGCCCGCTTAGGGGGAGGGAGCCCTTCCAGGCAAGGTACACCCTTACGGGGTGCGTTCGCCGTCGAGTGCCCTTCCTCCGAAAGCGACAGTTGAGGTTACACGAACGTCGAGACTCGTCGCGGTCGGTTTATGATTTTCTTTTTTTGGCAACCGTTAGTTTAAAGTCGCCCTTTGTACGCAATCGTCATCGATTGTTTCGATGCCGGCGCAAACCAACGGCAAATAGGGTTCGGCCAGCTGCAAGTGCGTCCGCGCTGCAAAAGCCTTCACAACTTGAACCCGAACCTTTCGGGTCCGTTGTCGGGAAAGGGTTTGTCCACCGGTTTCGGCATAGGACGAGCCCTGGGATGTCATAATTCTTCGATCCGCCGTTGGAGCTCTGCACCGCCAAAGTTCGTGGTTTTGATGAGTCGAATCTGGTGCAAGGTTTCAGAAAGCGAAAGACCCAAAGTGGGTATAAAGCATTTGAGCTGTGGTTTAACTGTCATTTTGAAATAAGAGCTGTGAACGCATAAAGCTTTTAATTGTATAAATAAGACATTGAATAATGAATTGGTTTTTTCAACTTTCTGATCCATTTGGTTGCTGGTTTAGTTTATTTCAAAGATTAATAGCAGTTAATTTTCTCGGATTTGAAATGAAAATGGTTCCGCAATCACCGCTACAAACATGTCCCCTAACTCTCAGCCAAGAGTTACTGCAGTGTGAATAGTCTGTTTCCTCGTAAGCTCCTCCAATCGAGCCCACCCTTCTCTGACTCCAACACCCACACAGTAGGAAAACCAATCGCAATCACGCGTGAAGCTAAGAAAACACCGTGCGTTTCCACTCTGTGCATCCACTGCTTCCTGTCATTTCGGCAGTTCCTTCATGCAGCATTTCGTTACTCGTCAGCTGCGTCTGCGGCAGTCGTCTGCACACCACAGACGGGCACCCCGTTTTAGCAGTGGCTGTTGTAAAACAACCCATCCGGCATCCGTTCTTCGTCAGTGCATTCCACCAGCTCAATTGTGAGGCACTTCAAATGCCGTAAACTATTGCCACGGCAAACAGTACGCCAGTTGTACGATGGGGATTTATAAAAAATCCTCATTGGAACAAGCGATGGATTTTCCGAAGGACAACACCGCACGTGGTGGAAATTTCATGCTTGGGAAATGCGGTCTCAAAAAAGCGGGGGGCTTTATGGCAAATCAATGAATCGTTTGTCTTTAAATATCGGAGCTAATTTAACAATTACCCCACAGTTACATAAACTGTTCATAATAAGTATTGAAATCAAATTTAAAACAAACTGATACTAGCGCACAACCTTCTCCATTACTAATCGGCCTTTTCACATAAGTTGCGGGCTTTTCTCCGCACGACACTCCCGCTGGTCCCCGGAATGGAGTTGTTTCGCATAATGTTCCTCCACAAAAGTAGGTGCCACGATTTTCATCGGTGGCGTACTGCACCAATGCTGCTGCTGCTGCAATTAAAAACGACCCCCATAAGGGCCATGTTGATGCTGCATTATGCTACTATAACGGCGCTGGTGATAATTGTGCAGCCATAACCCGGCAGCAGTCGACGCGAACGTGCGTTGGGCGTTTCAATTTGCGTTTTTCCTCCACGTTTCCAGCGTCCCAGCCAATGAACATTAAATGGCAACGCGTGTGGCCATTTTCCGCCAGGGAAGAGTTTGAATGGGTTTTGGAGTGATAAAAGGGGCATAGTCACACGCCAGTAGTGGCTAGCATTGCCTACCAGCCGCAATTCAAAGCGGATTTCCATTTTTCCGTCCATAAGCGGCATTTTTATTAGAGTAGCCACGAATGGTTGATATGCATTCAAATACCCTTTTTTTTGTCGATCTAATCGGGTTCAATTGTTATTACAAATCGCAAAGCCTGTTTAACATTTCAATTTTGTAGCAATTTACCGGTGGTTTCCTTGAAGCACTCTCCCGTGGAAAACTAACAAGCCTAAATTGCATCGAACCATTTCCTTCATAAGTGGGAAGTCTAGTGCTGGAGTGTAGAGTGTAGATTTGCGATTAGAAGTTTTGTTATGTTCTAGAATTGTAGATAGCACAGGATCCCCGGATGAAAAGGACATCTCCTGCACCTCGGAATGAATGAACCAACTCCTTACAACGTACGGTAGTCGACGAAAATGTGTGACCCTGTCACAAGAGACTGGGAAATCAACTCCAAACTGGTTCATTTTTCCTCTCCTCGTTGGAAAGCTCACATGAATAAAATAAATATCCCTGTGCCGGTGAGCCTTGAGCTTTCTCTGTCCGCGCGCCGTTCGTTCCGAATTTCCCGCGCCTCGAACGTTAGTTTCCAGTTCGAACTCGATTTTCCGCTTGTTACACACCCGAACGAAGTGGTTTGGCAAAATCGGTGCAAAACCGTGGCGATCCTCTGCAACACACCGAGGGGGCCCGATGTTTGTGGTGGGTGTGAGGGAGAAACATTTTATTTCCCACCCATCACCTGTACCCGGCCTGGACTCCGGGAGTCGGGGATCGTCGCGTCGTACCTCAGGTTGCGCCTGGTTTTTCGCTCGACGGTCGACACTCCGAACGGGCCGCCGTGGCCAATTTTGTCGATCGATTAAAATCCCGTAATTGGCTTAATATCTCGCCAGCAGCACGGCCACGATGCACCGCTGCACCGCTGCACCGCTGCACCAGTAGTGATCAACGGTGCAGGGAATTAGAGACATTTTGTAATATTACGCTGAAATTGATTGGCCTGATTGAATTGCGTCGCGGAGGCGCGCCATTTAGCTTACGGCCGACGGGGTCGTCGTCGTCGCGGGTCGGCCCGGCCATCGTGTGAGCACTTTCCCGGGGCAGTTACCGGAGGAGTTACGGGTAATTATGGCCGATAAATATGAAATTGCTATCCTCCCGCAACTTCTGCGTTGGTTGAGGGAAGTAAGCCGCCTTTATTAGGTACGGAACGTTTAACCCGGAATGGTAACACGATTGACGCGAATTTGTGCGAATGAAATCTAGTGAATTGATTCTCACACAACCACGATATGTAGGTTTTCCCATCCCAGGAATGGCCCAACACTGTGGCCAGAATTGAAACAATTCGGCGGGAATGCAAAAAGTAGACATTTATGAACATTTTCCAGATCATTCGTCGAAAGTGAATTAAACGCAACTCGTGCCTGAAGCGACTCACCGACCAGCACCACCATCATCATCATCATCATCATCATCGGCACCACACTCTAATGGGGAATTTAATCAACCGTATAATCGGTTGCTAACATCGATTGTAAGCCGGACAATATGCCGCCACGCCAGCGGTTACGCTTCGCTGATCACTGTTCAATAAAGTACGCCCGCCGCGTTGCTGGGTGTAAGGGAGACAAGGGCAGGGGTCGGGGCCGGGGCATAATTACATAAATAAAGCATAATTTGGAGAATCACAGACAAACACTTGGTGGCGCCAGCGCGTCGACCGGCCGGGTTTGCTCAGTCGTGTGGGCCGGAACGGTCGGCTGGCGCGATTAGAGTCAATCTTCCCTGACCGGTGCATTACCACAGCTGCACTTCCGATGCTTGGTGGGGTCGTGGGGGGAAAACTCACAGGAGTGGGGTTGGAGGCACGTTCGTTTGGTGGAATCGAGGTAAACGGCTGTCTTGACGGGGGTTGCTCCAAAGGACTGCACGGGTTGATACGGGTTGGAACAATTGTCTGAGGAAACATATTTAGGAAAAGTTCTCTGTAAAGAGTTTTCTCGTTGTTTTTCAAATTTACTTGTCCGACACATGAGACTTGATTTCGCAAAATCAGCAAATCATAAAAATGCTACTCAAGGTTTTACCATGTTCGCCAATCGAAGTAACTACTTCGTGTAACTTGTGTTCCGTCAAACTATGTAATCTTTTTCCCCAGTCTCGGCACTTTCTTTTCCAATCATAATGAAATGTTTATCGTGTGAAACAAATGCATGTAAGTGAAGCACTCTAAAGACACCACGTAAGGCTCGTAAAATATTAATCTGGGAAATTGCACGCTCTGCCAAAATGTTACCTTTTTTTTTTTGGGGAAAACGTCAATCCTTGTGTGCGGTGTAACTCATCACCCTTCAGCCGGAAAAAGGGACCAACATTCTTCGACCCATAAATGGTTGGCAAAAGACGGTGAACCTCTGCTCCCAAAAGACGCACTTCTAGTCTCGCAGGTGCCTCGGTCGGGAAACGTAGAATTCTATGGAGAAAAATGAACTCCAGCCCCAGTAGACGGCTGTAGGGCTTTTTCGGTGTGGACAGACGAGGAAGCACGGGAAGAGGGAGCATCCCGGCCACGCAAGCAATCGCATACGGAACCATCCGAAATGAATATGTATTAGCCCTCGCCGGATAGTGGCGCACGCCTGACTGGTAGCACAATGGAATTATGTTCGAGCATTGATAGTCCATCGGCCGTCCGTACGAGTCCCTTCGTCCGTACGAGCCGGCCGTTACATCGCATCCAATGGCACATTTAACAGATTACTACTGCACAAGATATTCTTGTGCGGGCTAAGCTGGACCTTTCTATCTTTCTCTCTCTCTCTCTCTCTTTCTCTCTCTCTCACACTTTATATCTGTTTCTCTTTTTCTTTCTCTCTCTCTCTCTATCTACTACTCCCTGCTGGATGGCCTGCTGACAGGACTCGTCGGGCTAACTTTGGCAAGGAAGGAGTTCCGGCCGAGTGTTCCGGTGGGAACAATTTATCTGCCAGACGGTTCGGCCGGACCTCACCACAGCACTTGCCTCGCCCGGTTGGTCTCTCTTCACTGGCGGTACGCCCCCCCAAACGCACACACCTTCGCCTGCAGCTGTCATGGTATCGTGGTCAGGGCTCCACCGGAGCGCACTGATGAAATATGTCCAAATTAGCATTCATCTCGGCGCACTCGAGCGGCGTTAATTTGCCCGATGAACTCCGGCATGCCCTCTTCTTGGGGATGTCTGCCAGTCGGAGGCACACTTCGAGATTGACTGCTACCTTCTTCTTCGATTTTTTGTTGTTGTTTCCGTGAAAATGAGCTAGTTGTATGCAGGACACACCCCCTTCCGGCAAGTGACGATGTCGTTTTGCATCAGCCTATCCGGCCGTTCGCCGGGAATCAATTTTGGAAATTTATCCTCACCCTCTAGCAGAACCGCGAACCGAGATACCACCGACAATAGGCCAACGAAACAAGACGACAAGCTCCGCCCCACCTCGGGCTCACCTGACACCCGGCGCTGCTAATGTGTGTGTCAACATGGAGGTGCCTAGTGCCTCACTGTACGGCTGCATCTGGTTGCGCGTGTTGTAACTCCCAAACAAGCCCTAAACAGAGGTCCACCTTGAACGGTCGGTGTGCCACAGGTCGACTTGCAGCTGCAGATGGCACGTGCACAGGGCACCAGGACGACGTTCGCCACCCTTCGCTACGTACTTACCGATCTAACGAAACCGCTATCAGGCTGTAGACGGACGCGGCCACGGAGACTCCCTGTATGTAAGGTACGGTTTTGCACATCAACCATCCGAGCATCCAAGCTGTTTGGAAAAGAGAGAGAGAGAGAGAGAGAGAGAGAACGAAAGGGAAGAGCGATGAGAAAATGGTGTGGGAAGATGTCATCATGAATGGGGGTTATTTCGAATTTTGGCAGCGAAAGTTAGATTAGATTTCATTCCTTGTGACGAGCTGTATCCTAAACATTTCGATGATGAAAGTTTCTAAAAGAAATGTGGCTTATCCAAACCTTCAAGTCTCCAGGGGAGACATTCACGGCACATCGAAGGAGTATGTAGAGTGGGGCACAGTAAGCCAAATATGTTTAATTTCACGACACAGACACTGTTTCCTTCCATGAACCCTTTTTATGAAATTAGGTCGCCTACTTAGCCATATCAGCTGTACGCCAACAGTATTTGAAGCCCAACAACCGGTGCGTGTAAACATACGGCATGACGTTCCATCTGACAAGTGCTGCCCCTAAGTAAATGGCCACCTTCCCTACCTAACCTACGGCCCAATCGGTGCGGGGGCGACGGCTTTGAGTGCAGAATAGAATAAGCTCAAGTAACGATTGAGTTTCGACGTCAATTTGCAACACTCTGTTCGACAGCACAGCGAGAAAGAGATTTGCAACAATTGTGGGCAACGAGAAAAAAAAACCCACATGAATAGAGGTTTCCACTTGGCCACGGAGCTCTCAACAGGTTGACCTCGTGGTTCGCGTGGTACAGCATGTAAATGTCATAGGGCAAGGTCTCTCGGGTTATGACGTGTGCACGCTGGACTCGAGAGGCTTTCCTGCCAATGCAGCCCCTCAAGCGTAATGCAGTTAACTCGGGTGAGGCATGGAAAGCGGGGTTCAGGCGTTCTGGAGTTAACGGGCGCAAGGAGTCCCCCACATAGCAGTCCCTTCCTCACAACTTGTGCAACCCACTGTGCATAATTGTGGCACAAAAATGAAGTGCCAAACCCGTCCGCCAGCCCCTAGCGAGTAGAACACACCTGTTCCACGTCCCCCCCAGTGTGGTATATCCCCGGAACGGAATATGGCCTGACCGGCCTGTGGAACTGTAGCCGTTTTGTAGTGTTTGCGCTTTTTTCTTCTCCCTCCGGAGGAGATCTCATTAGCGCGCGCGGTGCACGCGAAACCGCCTCGCTTCCGGTCGGCCTACGCCCCTTCTCGGCACGCTTCGTGGTGTTCCGCGGTTGTTCCGTTGCGTCATTAACGTCATCTTCACCGACGGCCGGAGCCGTAAGCCGCAATGTATGGCGCACTTGAGCGGAGACTCTCGCGTCGCCGGGCGAGGCGCCGTGTTTGTCCTTTGCATCATTATTAAGGGGTTTTACCGCCTACGCGACGCATCCGTCGTCGGTCGTCATCGTTGTCCTAGTCGTCGTCTTCCTAGGCGTCGGCTTCCTAGTCGTCGTCTTCGTGGTCTGGGCTCCGAGGATCCGTCAACGTCTGCGGTGGGATTCCCCGTCATCCTCCCGAGGGAGCAGGACCTCATCGAGCAACCCCTGCAGCTCACAAGCGCTGGGAATGGGAAAACTAGTCGCACGTACTGCGACTATGCCACGCGCGTCCTGTACATTCCCTGCAATGCCGCAGCGTACATTCTTCACTCGAGCAAATGATGCCGGAGCGGGACTTGTTATGATGCGTGTGTGTGTGTGTGTGTGCATGGTTTGCGTCAACATCCCCGGGAAAGGTAGAGAGAGAGAGAGAGAGAGAGAGAGATCCCCCAGACTGGAAGGGCTCCAGCTAGAGCACTCTACCCGTTGCCGGGGAATCGCACGAATGTTTTGGATTCCTCTCGCTACGTCAGTTGCAGGACAGAAGCGCCAAACCCATCCCGCCCAAAACATTCGGCCAGCTGGTAGTCAGGCCGACAATCGGCACCGATGGCGTAGGTCCCGGTGTGGCGCACTTCGTCCGGAGATGCTGGGACCTGGGATGTGGAATGTTCTTGGCAAAGGGCTTTTGCTCACCATGGGTGGAAACGCTAGGGCATGTTGCATCCGTGACGGATTGTGGTAGGATATCCCCCTGCCGGCCACTTCCGCTACTGCTGCTGGCCCTTCCCCCAGCACAGCCCCCAGCTACAACTTTTGTGCGAACCGACGCCTCCTACACGTTCACAGACGTACATATGTGCAGTTCTGGGCCCTCGTGGATAAAGTTCAAGAAGGCATCGTTTGATGCAATAACACCAAGCCAGCGGAATGAACACGTTCGCCAGTGGGATGCTTTTCGGATGCGGCAAATTTATTCACGGCAGAACGCGCGGACGAAACGCCAAAGACTAATAATCACTATATCGAGCCCAAAGTCCGACGGAGGGACGGCTCGTCGCAGTTAGGTGAGGTGCGATGAGTTGTGTAACGGTTCCCTCAAACGGCACAAATTTAACGCATTACCGAACTACCCTTGAACGACTCGAACCAGCGTGGCAAGTCCCGAACGGCTTGGCCCCTTTAAGGTCCTTGGTCGGCTGCAACGCAACCCTGACCCACTCCCGTTCGGCCGCAAGGTCGAACTAGGGGAAAAGTGTTGCTCAAAAGTGTCTTAAAGTTAGTGCGTACCGTGTCCTCCAACGTGTGAAAGTTCGCGGCAACTTGAGACAACAGTAATTGGGCCATCGTTTACTGCGCGAGGAAATTCCCGACAGGCAAAGTTAGCCGTTGGCTTTGGCGAGAACAGTTTGTTGTAACAACGTACTCTAAGGACACACTGGGCTGAATGGTAGCCACAGTGTCCTTCCGGCGTCCTACATGAAATTTGAATATGAAATTATAGATAAAACATTAGCAAAGTGTTTTTGACGGGTATAATGTTATTACTCGAAAACCGCGCCATGAAAACATTAAACAAATCAGAATTATACGTTACGAATAGTTTGTTAAAAAACTTCGAATCTATTAAACTTGTGCGTCCTCGTGTCGGATTTCGAGTCATAATGAATGTGTCAATAGACTTGAATGCTTTACCAGTGAACAAACAATTAAAAAATGTAGCGTTGTAATATTCTCACATGGAAACACAAAATAAACTAGAATGGATTCACAGAATACAAGAAAAGAAAAACTAAAAACGCCTGCATGTACTTTTGAAAATATTAAAAACGAATTCTCTAGCCTTCCCCCAAACGCGTGCTTTTAGGTAAATTGCAGCGACAGTACTACAAAGCAGCTGGGCTGGCTGCCCCCGTCATCCGACGGAACAATGGCGACCCTTCAGGCGACTGTGAACCATTTTCCAGAGCGAGCACAGTGCATTGTCTGTGTGTTCATACATGTTTCTCGGGTTTGAGAACCACCGTACGGGTGCTGGCTGGCTGGCTGGCCGGAGATGACCCACCCCGAGCGGCATAGGGAGGCATCGAAGAAAAAGGGCTGCGTTTTCCCGCGTAACGGCCGAGATGCTCGCTACGAGGCAGAATAAATGACACGCGCGCTGCTTCTTGTGTGGGGTGTTTTTACTGTACGGTACATTTCTGTGTCCGTTTGCACTCCGGGTTTTGGATATTGAAATTGTGCCCGAGTTCGTCATTGAAATGATTTGACGCGATCGATGGGGATGAAATGGGATTGCAAGTTTAGCAAGTTGAAATGACGAGCAATAAGTTACATTTGTTTGCGCAGTGTAGACAATCGTTTTAAACTTCCTTTAAACGGGAAATATTTTTTATTTCATAAATTATAGAAGAAACACTTTAATACTTTAACATTCAATTGCAGTTCAGTTCTAAGTTCAAAAAATACTTTTGTTTATTTGCCATTCAGCAGCAACAATTATTCACAACAATCAACCTTTTCCAAGCCATACAGAAGTTGACCAAAAAAGGTTGTAACTCTTGAAAGACGAGATACGTTGATTCATTCTGAAAGCAGAGTTTAACACACGAATTTCCAGTTCAAACCGATTTTAGAGCCCGATCACCGTTCGCTGTTCGCCCACCCGTTGTTCCTTGTGCGATCAATCAGGCTGCCGGCGGCTAGATTTGACGGGTAGGCCTCGCTAAAGGAACTCGAGTTATCAGTCAAAACATAACCCTAGATGCATTCCCGAATTCGACACACGCTTCCCACGCGAAGAACGAAAACGCATCTCACTGGCACGAGGACACCGTGCACCGCGCTTTCGCTCTTCTTATCGAAGCCGAAGACGGATGCAAACGTCGTGGCGAGCTACCACTACTGTCTGGCCACAATGCTTCCCCTCAAGCCCCCCCCCCCATTCCTCCACTCTCGTCCAACCTTCGTTAAGTGATTAATCAATCTTGCGCTGCGCGGGGACGATAAATCAAATTTACGGGTGCAAAAGTGCAGCAATTACAATTATCGTCATTTACCCCACGCGAAACGCCACCGGATTCGGTGTGGTGTGTGTGCGTGTGTGGGTGTGGAAAGGTTGGAGGAGGGAGTATAGATGCTAGTGGACTGGTTTGCTTCAGCATCCCTTCTCATCCATTCTCATGATCCTGCGCGTCCCGTTCGTCATCATCCGCAGCCGAAGCGAACGTATGTGTGTGTGTGTGTCGTAATGGTTCACTTCCTCCCGGCTTTGTCTGCTTGTTCTCGTCCACCCGCCCCTCCCACCTTCCACCGGGCCCTGTAGCTCCTGCACGTGTCTACCGGCGAAGGCATTCAATCAATGCCGTTTGTGGGCTGGACGAACATGCACACAATGCCTTCGGTGGCCGCGTAGCCCCGGAACTGCTCGGCATTCTTCCCGTCTTGGCCGGCTTGCTGGCAAGTTCTGGAAGCATTGTTCTCCGCGTTCGCGTTCTCATCATATCAAACACACACACACACACGAACAGACAAACACGCGGAAGGAAGCCTAACCAACGTTCTGAGATGGAGTCTGTGAATGCTCCTTTTTTTTTTGCGTTTCCTTCTCGCAGCCCGTCTGTCGGTCTCATTCCCGTAGCCAGCTTCCCGGTTTTCCCGGGGGGTTCCGTTTCGGCGGAGCGGCAGAGTTTACAGTATTGGACAGAAGCATCTTGCGCGCACCTTTTTCGGGCTCGGTCCGCGTCCGTTCGCCATTGTTGTTGTTGTGCCCACTCGTCGGTGCGGCCCGTTTTCCTTCGGCGGGCTGGGTTTTCCTTCAACGGCGTTCAAGAAGGTTTTACACCGACATCCGCCGTTCCCGACCGATTGTTTGTTTCCCTGCCAGCAACCGAAACACATGAGAAGGAACTGAACATTTCGAAGGAATCATCCGGAAAAGTTTCTCGGGCGGAAAGTATTCAATTTATTTGAATCCACCATCATTGCATTTTACTTGCGCATCACTCCCAAGTTAAATGGCAAGTCCAAAAAAAAAAAACGGGAATAGACTTCTTCTGTTGAAAAATTTAATAAGAAAATATTCCTGTGCACCTTTTTCTATCAAACAGGCGGAACGAGTCGGAAATTGGGTAGAAAAGCGTTGACGAAAACGGTTCCCAACATCAACCGGAACCGGCAAGGTATGTGGCGTTGGCTCCGATTATGAGCTGCACTTCCGCATGCGCTGCAATAAAGCCGCATGCTTGGAAAATCTCAAACGAAATAAAATCATACATTCTAGCAGACCCACTCGGTCGAGGTCCGGTAGGGCGTATCCTAGCGCCGGCAGGATGGCCTTGTTCCCACTTCGGCTGCACCGTTCCGAAGGGTGTACTGGGGAAGATTTTGCACCGAATTTTCATTTCGTGTCCCACCTGGAATGCCGGATGGCTGTTGATTTAGTCTCGAATTTGATTATGCGAGAGATGCCGGTGGAAATTCAAAAACCCATATCATGCCATGGTAGGGTCCGGGATATTCTAAGCATGGTGAGTGATGTCAGCAGAACTGCGTAACGATGATTGTCACTCCGAAGCCACATTTTTAATATTGTTCTAAACCCCCTATCGATCGCAATTCAATTGTTATCGTCCCGAGGGTGGGGCCAACGGGATCGGTGCCACCGCACGTAACGGAAACCATCTCGGGAGCCTTTCTCAGGACAGTCGGACCCAGAGTGTTGTCCGAAAGGGCAGCGCAGGGAACTGGCCCGGAATTCGTTTATTACACAGCCACAAATTCAAGGATTGTCCGCTCCGAACGGCAGCCCCTTGCCGCTCGCCACCCAGTCCCGGTCCACCCGGGGGGAATCGCCTCGACAGGAGCGGCAGCAGAAATGCCTACCCTTAGGCAGACCTTGCTTCCCAGAATTTCATTCCACCTCATGGCCACGGGCCATGCTTGGGGCAGGACATGAATATTCATTACATTTCCCACTGGTTGCCACTTTCGGGCCCCCTCGTTTCCACCTGCCGGCTTTCCCTTCCATTGGAGATGGGAAAAAGATGGCCGGGGCGGGGCCGGGGGAGCCTGCTCAAGGATAATAAATTCCAATTAGAACAATTCTCGGCCACTTCTTTACGTAATAGGCTTCACCCGGGGCACACAGCCAGAACGATCTCTGGCCTCGCTCGTGCGACGCCTATGAAAAGGTGGATTCGTTTTACAGCCAATTTTTTAAACACTGGCCAACCTGGTTGGGGGTTTCTTTTTGTCCTCCTTCGAAGAAGAAGCTACACCATAAAGGCACAAAGTGTGCGGTTCGCAGCCCGCCCGCCGGTTTCCGTCCAATTTGTGATTGTAATTTAATTACATTAATGCACGCTGGTGTTCTGTGGCCTGCCGGCCAGAAGCTGGAAGCTGTTCACCTCTAGATTACGGCATGGTTGTTCACAGTCATGTTTTAAATCTTTTTTTTTTTCCAGGACGATGTTTTCGAAAAAAGATCCAAATTTTTGAGCAGCAAGAAAAGCCTTCTGTAAAGTATTGATAGTCGTCCGGCCTTTTCTGGTGCTTGTGGAGAAAATTAAACAATGTATCAAAAGTCCTTTATCGTTGCGGTGAGATTGATTTTTCAACCACCTCCCTCACGCTCGGATAGTAAACACCGACCACCGGCGGTCAAGGAAAACTCTCCCACCGGACATTGCACAGGAGACGGTAAATTCTAATCCCACTCCACCAGTCGGTTGCAGGGTGCAGAAAGCTGAACGGAAAGGCAAGGCGGTTGTTCGAGAGCACGGCTTTCCGTGCGGCGGATTAAAGCTTAATGCTTTCCGGCTTATGTGGCTGCACTTTCTCGCCCGCGGCGGTGTGTGGCCCAGGTGTGCGGAAACCTGGGCCTCCATCCCCGCCCGTTTATGAGTGCAAGCGGGTGGCAAATGTTTGCCGCTGCGCCCCTTGTGCCATCGCAAGCCGAGCGCTCGCGACGTTAAAGCATCAATAGTTTATAAATTGAACAGTCTTCCGTCGTTGAGAACCGTCGTCGTCCTCGTCGTTGGCGTCGTCAACGTTGTCGGGCCGACTGCAGGAAACCGTTCCACCGTATGTATGTGCCTGGCAGCGGTTTTCCCAAGGGCAATTTTTGTCCACCCGCCACCCCACACCCGCCGTAGAATTCCCCCCACAGACGGGGGAAGCGCGCATGCACGTGTGCACCAGTTCCCACGGCGCGCTCTATTAAGACTCCCGGGTCGCATATTTGCCCGGAGCTTCCGGAGTAGTAAAGAGGCCTCCCGGGGGAGGGCAGAGGGAAGCGCGGGCCTCGAGAGGGGCTAGCCCCGTTCGGCCGACGATGAGCTGATGCTGGGAAAAGGCGCGAAAGAGGGAGAAAAATTAGGTGACGACAGTTTGAGGATCGATCCTTCATCCTTTGCGCTGCCGGTTCGGCCCCTCCCACGCTCATTTCCGGCGGAGGGCGACTCGGTGGGGGAGTGGTGCGGTACCGTGGGGCGGTACATTCAGTTCCGCCATATCGGCACACAAGGAAGTCATAAATCGAAATCCTTCCCGAATCCCGCGGTGCAGTCGAGGATATGGGTTGGTATGGGGCTGGGTGGGTGGGCGTAATCTTTCTTCCAATTTCCCCACATCGCTCATCGACTGAAGACGGAAGGGAAAATCGCACCACACACCCACACACACATGTGTGTGTGCACATTTCTGCACGTGTCAACATACACACACACACACGACCCATCTTCAAGTGGGTCCTCGCCGAGTGGGAATCCACCACGATTCGCCGGAAGATGGCAAGAACCGGGTGGTCCGCCGGATGGCATTTAAACAAACCATGCAAACTTCGAATCGGCAGGTGCCGTTAGGGCAGTTTGGTGGCCGGATTTCAGAAAGATTGA
>JAOEFI010014433.1:8170-18422 GCA_034621735.1 Anopheles plumbeus | reverse complement strand
AACCGGTCGGGGCACCTGATCGTAGCAGGCGTACAGGTTTTCCCCTCGGGTCTCGGGTGCTACTTCATCTCGTGAGAGAAAAAAACTTCCACACCTGCCGAAGGAACCTCCATGTTTTTTTTTGCTCCACCTCCCGCAGAGGAAAGGAAGCAGGCTCGAAATCTAGAACCAGGGTTCGGTTTGAAACGCTGATCAAACCCAGAAGAAGAAAGCCCCAGAAAAGATGAATAAAGAAGGGAAGCCGAATTTTTCGATTGGGTGTTGAGTGCGGTGAGCCGCTCCGGAAAAAAACCAGGTTCTTGCCAAACCAATGATGCTAAACAAATTGGTGTTGTTTTTCTTTTCCCTTATAGAATTTCACTCGGATTAGTCCCGTTGAAGTTTTGCGTCACATTCCCGTGCAAAACCGGCGGAGTACGCATACGTACCCGTTCGGAATCAAAACTGATCAAATTTTCAACCAAAACTTTGGATGACGTGTGTGTGTGTGTGTGTGTGTGTGTGTGTGTACGTATGTGGTGGCGTTAGTACTTTTTTTTTCCGGCACTTGCATAAACACCCACTGTTGCTTTTGTTTCGGCGGTGGAAAAACTATAGAAAATGAAACCGAGTTGTCCGGAAATGCGATGTGCTGTGGTGTTTGCATTGGAAGACTGTTTCCCATTTGCACCACCCAGTTGCAGTGGTTTCCGTTTTTTTTTATTCTTCGCGTGCCTCCACACTGTATGTTTTTAGCAAAATTTTAAATGCAAATGAACCTCCCAAACTACCTACCCGTGGGAAGGAAAATTTGCACCCGAACAAAGTTTGAGTCTAATCGGTGCAGCGTACGGTGCCAACCGGTGGTGCGTGGTCTTTGGGGGGGAACCAAACAGCTACACTGCTGGCACGTTTAATCATTTGAAATTTCAACACATTCTCGCTCATTAGCATACGTGAATGTAATTATACGCAGTGGCAGTGTCAACTGCGGTGCAGTTGGGCAAGTTTTTGCCTGTGCCGAATTAACAGACGCAACAATCTAACGTACCAGATTGTTGGTGGTTGTCAGTTTGTATCGAGGGACTAACTTGCGATTTCTACCTTTTCAACCAAGGAGTTCAGAACACAAACTAAGTGAAATAGAAGGTACATGACGAGAGTATAAACTTTTGTAATTTTACTTTAAAAAACTGAATAACAGAATTCATTCTATATCTTTCCAACAGGTTCCTTCCTTGTGTTCAAATGCTCAGCTGTTAAAATGCTCAAGAGTTTACACTCTACACCTTTTAATCCTGTTAGAAACCCTGCTCGTGTACGATAACATGTTAAACACGTACTTTAAATTTTCCATTTAGCATGGTTTGATTCCATGTTTGCATGGGGGAACATTCTATTTGCGTGATCTTCAGGTTTCAAAATGAAAACGTTCCACGCGAGAGGCAATAAAACGTGCTTTTCCCAAAACCATCCCCATTTGGGAATGAATAAAGAAAACCCCCGAATGATAAATCTCTCCCCTTCCGAATAAACGGATCGTAACGGGCGTAACCGCAACATGCTCGTGTCCCGCGGGTGTCCTTGGAAGACTGTTTTTACGATCCAAAGTGGTAAACGCGTACTGGCAAGCGAAAACTTTTCGTGACAATGATGAACATCACGAGGTACACACACCGGGCACTTTATTGATGCGTGTTTCACGCGCTTTTAACGCCACTTCATCAGGCGGGCCATAAGCGCGCCAGGTGAGCGTTATTGAAAGTGTTCGGCCTGGACGCTTGAAAACCCATTTCCGTTTCTAGCCATTTTCTCTGACATTCTGCTGGCTAAACAAATAAACTTCCCACGACTGGAAAGGTGGATGTGACGCGGATGCAAAAATCTCGCCGAACATTGACCCTCCAATATCGCCCGTATGTAAGGACGCAAGGATGCTGTAAAACAGTCCTCATGATAAAGTTATGTACGGTGAACAAAAAAAAAACTTTTTTTGCTGAACCTGAAGGGATGATCGTTTCGACCATGATCGGTGTGCCCTACCTGAGCAGCACGACAGCGAGAAAAACTGGTTATGGTTGCACATTCAATATTTATCTGTTTACGAGACCCGACGTATTACAAAAAGAAAAGGGACTAGAGCAAACATCGGATGCCGGCGATGCCGCACAAACAGGAACAAAATTAATGGTTGTGCATGATTTATTGCCTTTCGAATACTTTCGCGAAGCGGGGTCCGAAAATTACCCCACCAAAGCGAGACCTTCGCGAAGTTTTGTTTCAATTCGCGAAAAGTTGTTGACTTAAGTTTCCCCGTTCAAAAACATCGACGGGTTTCGGGAAAGGGCTACCAAGGGTACCTGATCCAATGTCCTGCTAGCGGCGAAGAGCAGAACATTTGCTTAGCGTTGCATTTTTGTGGAAAAGAAAGCCATGAAAGAGGGGCTTTAGTTACATAGGTTTAGTTTAGCGTAGGTTAAATGCTGCGAATAATACTCATAAAAAGGTAAATAATAAATTGACCAATCTACAGCAAACAAATTGAGATAGCACTAAGATAACATCTGCAAACAACATAAAATAAAAACATACCCGGAATCGATTTAACAGGGAGCCACGTGACCTACCGGTGGAACCAGTGAGGCAATAGACCTCATCAATATTCCACGAGTTTTATGAGCCCCACATAATGTATCCGTCCTCCACATTCTCACACAACCCGATATAGTATGTATTTTATCGTGAATCGTTCTTGGAGCGCAGGAGGGTCTTTTTCCTTTCGAAAAATACAATTAAATACTGTCATCCTGTACCACGTACCAATTTGAATAATGTACACGCATATTTACTCATCGAATTAAACGGACCATTATCCATTACGGTAATGCAACGTGGGTCAGCAAACAGCAACCTTCTGCAAGGGCAAAGCATCTGCCGAATTTTTCGATCACTTTTACCAGTATCTTCAACCACTTGCTCTGAATGAGGCAATTCAGTGAAACCAATCGATTCCTTTGTTGTTTCACATAAACTTTTCATCGCATAGCCACCGGGCGGCCAATAACTTCCTGGAGGCTATTTTAGGACAAAACAATGCGCTGGAAATGGTTCGCATTCAGCACGGTTACATTGTTGGCCAAAGTTCGCGGAATGTTCCCCCCCCCCCCTTCACAATCCTGATTATCATCATTGTTTTTCTTTGTTCGACGTTATTTTTTTCCTCGGAATTTTTTTCCCCGCGAGGGAAAACATTTTATTCTGGACATGAACACAACGTTTGATGTCGACCGTTGCCCCGGTCCAGTTCGCGAATAAAACGCCGTGTACAATGTTTAATCGTTGTGTTGCTGTTCTTCTTCTCTCTTTCCATTGTTCTCTCATCGTGTTGTCCTGCTGCAACGATAGTCGAGCAAGCCGCCACTAAGATCCAGGCAGCGTTCCGGGGCCACAAGGTGCGCAGAGAGATGAAGCAAGGTGACGGTGTAACGGGAGCGCAGGGGGAGCAGAAGCACGACCAGCAGACGGAACGGGAACCGACCAAGGAGGAGCTGGAGGCCGAATTCGACCCGAATGACGAAGGTAAGCTTAACGCCATCCGTCGCACGTTGTCATTTCAATTAATAGCTTAAGGCATAGAATTATGTTTGCGTCAAGTTTGACGTAATTTCAATTGATGTTTTTATTGGAAAACAGTGGATTACGATTGGCCTAACCCCATTTTACAGCGAGTATACGAACCATCCAACCACACAGTCCCTGCTATTTCATCATCTAACTACGAAAATGAAAACTGTCCGCACGAATCAAATGCGCATTGAATTGATAAAAACATGACTTATGTAAAATTTAGATCGGAAATCTATTCCCGTCATTTAAAATTAACAACCCCACAGCTATTTCTGGTTCACACCAAGGGCACCAACATATGTTCTACACCAATTACACTTCAACCGTCGCTTTAAAACGACGGTTCAACTACATCCCACGCTCCGTCTACCGCGGTCTAAAATTGGGCCGTTAAACGCCGCATGAAAATTACATGACATCCATCATGTATGGGCACGCGGACCGCACATTCCCATGGCTGAATATCTGTCGCCACCTTGTCCATTCGGTATAGTGGCACGCATGCATAAGCAATGCCCCGGTCACCGGGGCTGCCAGTTTCACCACATAATTTCGATGTGGTCGAGAACAGCTCACTTTCCAGTGCCTCCGGTCGCTGGACTGGCCGGTCTTTATATATTTGTCTGTCGCTCGTTCTCGCCGGTCCTCTTTGCGGGTGCTTTCCGAACAAAATAAAAAAAAACGCCCTTCGACGTGTGTATGTGTGTGTATTGTATCACGACTGTTTGCATACGGCCAACGTTGCGTAGGCCGCCACCACGGATTCACACCGAGAGCGATATCACCGCATAGAATATTAATTAAAATTGATATCCTCCATTAAGGATAATTGGATAAGGGACGAGGTCCAGCACCGCACGTTGCCCATGTGAGCCGCCGTCCCAGTGGCCAGCCATCGTGCCAGCTAAAGCACGACGGATGGTCCGACTCGGAAAAGGGGGCTCTAATGGTAGTTTTTCCAAGACTGAAAGCTAATGCCCGGGACTGCTGTTTCCGTCCGGTTTCACTCACCTGTCGTCCACCCTTCAGTCCACGCACGGAGGTGCTGAGATTGTGCTCGTCCTTGTTTTAGCTGTTTCTTGTTTCCGGTCCACACCGTCCGCCGCGGACGTGGATGCTGCGAATGGGCCCCCAGTGGCAGTGGTGTTTTTTGCCACTTTGAATGCAGTCCACAACCAACCGAACAAACAAACAAACAAAAGAAAGAAAGAACGAAAGGTGGGGGGGGTTGGAAAGATATTCAAGGATCACTGCCTCCCACGCGACTACGAGCCCCGCTCACGCCCATCTGCACACGGTACAGCAGATGGTCGATCCTGCGGACGGATGGGCGCACGGATGGGGGATGAATTTTTATTGTATCCTTGCGCCCACGATGCCAATTTGGCACAATATTTCGCCACATTTTACCGGACGGTCGTTTTCGCCCGCACGTAACAAAGCGCGAGAAAAGGGAAGCCGAGAACCCTTGCCCGGGCGAGTACGCGCAGGTGAGAATGGGCCAAAAGGGCCAAATTCGTTCCGTTCTTTGGGGGTGTGTGTGTGTGTGTGTTTTTTTGCTTTCCCCAGTTTGGCTGCACACTGTTCAAGCCTTGATAAAGGATAATAAAAGCGGGGCATATTTATGTGCACCGCCTACTCGTTTGGGCACCGGAGTCGTCCGGCTCCGAGGAGGCCCAATTTAATATGCCCTGTCCAGCAACACCTCTGCACCATTGCATCTTTTTGCCCCAAGCCCAGAGGCGGACGACCCGTGTCCGGGCGCCGTCGTCGTCGGGACACGAGTGTCCATTTTCACTTTCCATTCGCACTGAAGGTAGGCGGGCATAACTTCAAATCACGATGCTCCACCTCCGCCAAAATTGGGGGCCCATTGTGTATAATTGTTGCAACAAAGCAACTTCAAATTGACTCATAACTTTGCCACCATAAGGAATAACAATTGTTCGCTGCTATTTACGGATAATCTTGAAGGCTTTTTGAGAGAAAAAAAAACCTCCAAACCTTCGCCGCCCTTTGCCGGGATAAGATGAAGATAACAAATGAACGGAGGATCATTAGGTTCAGGTCAAGCACGGTGCGGTCGCTTCCAGTGAAGAAATGGGACACCAGGGAACACCATCCAGGGCCAGACAGACCGGTGCGTTTGCACTTTCGTGGAAGGTATAAGATTCTGTTTGTTTAGTTCAGCCGTAATCCCCCACAAATGAAGCGAGATGAGAACGGCCGCTTCAGATGGCCAATCAGTTTAAGATTAATTGGCGATTTCGATTTCTCGTTTTTACGTTTTCTCATTCTATTCTTTGCCGCGTTCTCATCGTGAGCATGCCGGGTCGTCTCGCCGGGTCGCGGAAATCTCGCCGGACCTCGTCAACGGCAGAAGACTTTAAATTGGAGCTATCAATTTTTAATGAAGCACTAGATGAGCTCGGCTTGATAGAGTTTCGCATCGGACACAATTTCGGCAAATGGTAGAGCCATCCTTAATGGTGCTTGTTGTTGTCGTCGTTTAGGGTTTAATTTTCGGTGCGGGCTGTTTGCACCCGGAGCAGGCCACACTTAAGAGCGTACCTCCTCTGAGCTGTGGAGCCCTATAAATCGTTTGATAAACTGGTTTCATCAGAGGAATAAATATCATAAAAATACAATGTTTCAAAAGCTTAACTCTTTCGGAGTCCTTGAACGCAATTTATAACTTGTTCAAGAAGTTTTCAAGGACCGATTTCCCGAATGCGATAACGATCCCTTCCGATTTTGTGTTGATACTGTAGTGAACCGATAATTCAAAGCCGCTTTCTCCGAGCCGTAGTTAATTACCGGTGCTCACGAAGTTTCATCGCAGCGGCCACAACTGTTCGTTTGGATGAAATACTACCTTACCTATTTAATTTACTTTACCGTCAGTCCTACCGGCGGATCTATTTTTCCTGCCCGCAACATGCTTGCTGCACCGGGGGGTAGATAAATTTTCACCAAAAGACTTCCACTATCGGATAGCGTGACCGGGTTCCGCCGTTGGAAAGTTTTCCCGCAGCCAACCACCACTCGAGACTGGTGGCGTCGTCTTTCAGTCCCATTGATCGCCTGCCGCCGTGTGGATGCTGCGAAATGCCACTCGAAGGGAAAAGATGCAGACGCGCAGTCGTTGCGGAAACGTTCACTAAGTAGTGCACCGCACGCGGGAAGAAACCGCCATTAATAAATTGGTTTCGCCAACTGTCAGCAGCCCACTTGGCGCGTGGGGCGTGTTCCGAGCTATACAGTTCGCTACGAGAAAACCGCGTACGGTAGCGCCAGTTTCCCTAAGAGCTGCGCGGTCTCGTTTCAGGGAAGAAAACTTTACCCCTTTCGAACCGTGAAGCCACCATTACACGGCACAGCATGTCCACGGCGTCGGCGGTGTGCAATATTGGAAGCGCGTTTTTCCATGCAATTTGACATCGTTTGTTCACCAACCTATTCGTTTGCATGCCTCGTAATGCTAATATTGCTATGGTCTAACTGCAACCTAACATTCCGGGCCGGGCCATTCAACAATGCGCTGTTTCACACTCGCCTTCCAATTTGTTTCACTTGTTTCATTCCTCGTCAGCGAACGGTTTGCCTAATGCTCCCACGACCCCGTTGCACCCGCGGAGGCGAGCAGCTGCAGACGTATGGCATCACAAAACACAACACAATTGTATCGGTTAAGCACTGACAATGACACTCGGTGAAACTTGTGTCCTATTGTGCCGGTAGAAGTGCACGTCCACGGGCGGGAACTATAATCCCTCAAACGATCCACAAACGATCCCCGAACGACTCTGGCAACTTAAATACAAAAAGCCACAGGCTGCACTTTCCGAAGCGTGCGAGGGGAAGTTGCGCCAGTAGTGGTGCGTCGGAGGCAGCTTCGAAAAGATGAAACCAACTAAAACTCACAACTAAATAATCGTATTCACAAAATAACATGAAGTTTTGGGGCAAACAACATGCTCTAATTTACCACTAAATAATGGCCATGAAAGGGGAGGGGGAAACACCCATACACGAATCAAGTTTTGCCATAGAGAATAATCACAAACGTTCCTATTCTCCTATCCCTTTACCACTCGGCTCTATTCAGTGTCGTATGGGTTTCGTGGACATACCATAAAGAAGAAACAATTGTTAGCAACAAAAGACACCATGATAATGATGTGGTATGTTGATTTTTGGTCTCAGTATATAATGTCCATTAGAAAGCTTTGGAAAGCTTTACGATTAAAAATTATATATTTTTGAATTTGCTTCTCCAATTATGAGGCAAAGAGAAAGAGCATAATTTTATAAGTTATAATCTTTAATAAAGTAGAAAGGTGCATCCATCGGAGAAACCAGAAATGCAGCAAAATAGTAACCAAAACGTTCGCATCGTATCCAAAAAATTAGACAATGTAAATTAAATGCTGCATACATCGGAAAACGAAACTTCTGTAGAAGAGAAAAAGGGGGGCATCAAAATGCATGTCAGCATCCGACGCAAAAAGGCACACCGAGTCGCTCTTAAGTTGGCCAATGTTTTGTTTTCATTATTCATCTCGCTTCACGATGCGGCTCATGTTGCAAACTGACCCACTGCGCTGATGCCTCGTGTGGAGCTTTGGAAACAAAGTTCCCCGACTGCAGACGCCAGTTCTCCTCAGATGGAACGCGAAAAGTTGTTTCGTTTTTATTGATACCGTACACATCCTACCGTCACTGCAAGGGTTTCCTTCGCAAACGGTGTGCATTGTTTGCCGGGGAAACCTTTCCAGTAAAGGAGAAAAGATTTTCAGTCAGCTCAACTAATGGTTTAAATTGCACCAAAGTGGCGCTAGGAATACGGAAAATCATCTCCTGGGAATCGTTGGCGGGGCGCTGTCTATACATATAAATTTCGTAGGAATGAAATTCCTTTTTTTTTGAGCTTTTGGTTTTCCCTTTTCGCGAATTAACATTCGAAAAATAATTCTTCCAAACCGAAAACTTAAATTAATCCAATTATTTCAATTTGCACCGTTTCAATTCAACTTCAATCATGCACCGGGTAGGGCCGGGCCTTCAAAACTTTGATTGAACAATACTGAATCAAATTAAAGTTCATGCTTTTCCGGGAACACGCACACCGTATCGTGCCATGCGCGAATTAAAACCCAACTCCAAATCAAACCAAATTTCGTTTACCGATTCATGTTCAATCGCGTTCGAATCAAATACACTAATCAGAAAACTCTTGTCAGTTTTCCACCGCTCGATGGTGGACGATTCAATTGATTCAGCGATCGGCGCGAAGTGCACATCCTACGGATCCTTACTCGACGAAAAATCTCCACAGATTTTAGCCCACCCAGCAGCAGCTCGTTTGCAAATAAAACATCGGCACGTAAATCAATTTTCACAGATTTGTGGCGTGCGTGGGATACCAACTAATCGTAATGCACCATCGGAGCCGGAGCCTTGTCTTGGGGGACTGTTTAAGATAATGTATGCCACCTGCTTCCAGTGAGACCGTGCTGTCCTACGTTAGACGCCGCTCGAGGAAAGGTGCGTCAACTCTCGCGCCAACTCCTCGTAAAAAGTGTCGTATACGAAGTGTTTATTTAACCAAATTTATCTCCGTCACTGATCCTTGCTATCATATCCTGCAGAAACAGAGCCACGCGCGAAGGTATGGTATGTGAGATTCGTACGCACAAGCTATGAGGGAAATCCGAAATCATTCGCAATCCTTCCGAGATCCTCAGCTGGATGGACCGGGACACTCATAAAGTCGGTTTATGTCGTCCAATTTATGGGAATTTTTATGCAATTTAGGGAATACCAGGAGTTTAGGCACTAAACTAAATCTCGGTCGTATCTCTACTGCTATTCTATAACTGTATTGGGTCGAATAAGGAACTGAAACTTGCCAACGTAATGATCCTACGACCTAACGACCTATAAGTAAATGGTTGCCAATTGTATTACAATAAGAACACACGCTGAAGTTATGTTGCTAATAAGTCACTGAAACCGAGCAATTAGTTTAACTCCTTCAGTAGCGTGATTGAAAACTGTTACAGCGAAACAGAATGAAACCGACCAAAAATCTCGGAAGGCAATAGGGCAAATTATGAAACGCCACGAAAACAATTAACGGACTAACCCTCTGAATAGATAATGACCATCATCCAGTGCCGAAGCGGCGAGCTCTAAGCGCCCCGTAGAAGCGGGCGAGAATTAAAAAGTTTTCACTCCAAAGCTCCACGTTGTGAACTTCACTCGGCGACCTTGTGGTTGCTGGTGGCCGCCATTTGTTCCAGGCTTTCGCACCCTCCCAGGAAGCAACTTTTCGATTTTTTTTTTGGCAACACATTTCCACCAACAAATTCTGCATTTCAGTGTCACTGTAAAGTGTCTGCGTGTTTTCTGGCACTGGCACCGGAAGTGAGAAGTTTTTCATTTCACATCGTGCTCGAAGATGAAATATGATAGTCCAACCCGTCAAGTCGACACTTCCGAGTGCAATTGTTTCGAGTGGCGCATTGTTTTCTTCCACCACCAAACAAAGCATTCTTTCCCTTTCCCTGTCTAACCTGCTCCAACGAAGCAAAGTTATACGAATGTTAATTTCTTTTTTCATTTAACCTAATTTATTATCAAG
>JAOEFI010014394.1:0-11535 GCA_034621735.1 Anopheles plumbeus | reverse complement strand
CCCCCCCCCCCCCCCCCCCCCCCCCCCCCCCCCCCCACGGGAGTGAGCAGGAGAAGAAGGTGGAGACAGACACGCTTCTACAGAGCCACGCTACAGAGGTGAACAGCTCAACATGATTCCTCGTCATTGAGCTATTGTCCGCGTGACCTTCCCATACCGCTCACATTTTTACAGGAATTTGGAGGGAGAAGAAAATTTTTTTTTCTCTTTTTCTAATTCTCATTACATCTACATTTCAATTCAAGGGGAAATTTAGAGATCCAGTGAAAATGAAAATAAAACTCACCTTAAAAGACGGCGAGAACAAATAAGCGGTCGAGTTGTCGTCTAATAGCAATGGTGAAATGTATAATTTTTGTATTTAAACAAGCAGTTGACACAGGGATTTTATACATCTTCACGTTTTTGTTTTGTTTTTTGCTGTTGCCACTTTCAACTCTTGTTCATCGATCGTGAATGTTTTGAGTTTCATAACTTCCATTTGCAAACACACTAAATGAACTCAGCACTTATAAAACTTAATTTCACAACTATGGAACTAAGTAAATATCAGGTAATTAGCTAAGTAATTAGCGACAAAAGTTTGTTTTGTTTTTCCATTCACTGGATCTCTGAATGGGCCTTCATATATAAAGTAGAGCTACAATTATTTGGGCGTTTGGACCAAATAAAAATAAACTTTGGGCGATTGTAACTCCAAAAGTGCCGAAGCGGTTTTTACGAAATTTTATACAAGCGTGGGTTTTGAATAACAATATGCCCCGTGCCATATTTAATTGGAAATACAACTTGGGATTCATCGCTCTGAAGCACCAACTTCGTAGCCACCGTAGAAGACGATATAAAACCAGCTGTATTCAAACATGTCACGGATAGTGTAAAAGTCCAAAAATATGTGGTGGCGATTTGATTGCGAAAATAACATTGCTCCACTATTCCACTATTTTAGTCAGATTCTGCTTGGTCAGTCTTGTCATATATGTGTTCCGTCTGTCGCAATGTCTGTCCGACGAGAAGAGATGAGCATAAAAAGATGTAGAGTAACAAATGAGAAGGGAGCGAGAACAATATTATAAGACCCAGCTATATTTGTGAACGTCTTTTTATATGGAAGTCTTCCTTAACGATGAAACTTGACATACCCTATACAAAATGACCGAAAGCTTCAGGACTTCTGGAATTTTATCCACAGATTGTTTATAGACATTCCTTGTTCGCCCACTCTAACAATAAGTTTGTTTCAAATTGTGCTTCAAGAGGCATTTTTTTATCACATGAAGAGTAACGCATAAAATACACGTCGTACAAAACACGAATACAACACAATCGTACCCACAAGACAACACTCGATCAAAATATCAAACCTCAAATCTCGTCTTCATAAATCGTTGGTAAACTCATTCAACAATAGTTTCTGCGAGCTGGTGTATATACTCCTAGGCAAAGTTGAACTTCTGTTCTCTTACGTCCTATTCAGAGGCATACCAGCGCTGTTTTAGCCTTTGGACTGCAACTCATTTGGCTGTAATGTTCAGATATTTGTACAACATCTGTGCGTCTTTAAACAAAGCATATTGAGAAGCCAATATCTGGATCGGGCCAGCGGCATTTGAACCGACGTCACTCGTGATGAGAGAGGGAGACTCTACTAACTGAGCAACGGAGCCCGATAACCTCAAATCTCAACCGACAACTCTAAACACGTTCGAACCGTCAAACTATATAGATCGTTTGGTGTTTAAAAGAAGACTAGCAATGTTTTGGTTTTTCGAACGCAATTGGAAAAATTTGAGATAGAGAAAAAAACAACTTCGATCGTTTCAATCGAAATCATTTCCATCGATAATATAATAAATACCGACATGTCATTCAATTACATTTCATAGTGGTCCGTGTCGCCGACAGAACAAGTAGTAGGCTAGACGCGCTTAAGAGGCTAGCTTTAAACCTGACTAGCCTGAATGTTACTTTTGTCGTCTCTAGCTGGATAATCTCAAGTAAGCCCCGAAAGGGTAAAGAGCTTGGGACACTATCCAGCAATCAGGAGCGAGAATAACCAACTACCCTCTGGGTTTCCCCACTCCTCCCCCACACTCCAAAAGTCGGCGTTCTGCGCCTGTCTTGGGAAGGTCGACGGGACCCGCTCCGTTCCGGCGGCTGCAGTCAGTTTTTCGTCGATTAAATGAAAACTATGATAAACACCACAATGATGATTCATTTGCACGCTGTTAGAGTGTACGAGTATGTATCCTAACACACTGAAATAAGTAAAGCTTTCGCGCCCTTGCCAGATAAACGCTTGTTGAATTTACTGCGCACTGATCAACAACGCGTGTGAATTCATATTTTTTGGTGGAAAAGACTAGTCATTTACAGCCGTATCAAGGTGAAATGTCAATTTTCCCACATTTTTGAATGACCTGTTATTCCGCGAAACGATCATTTCTGTTTATTCTGGTAGATTTCCGTAGCAGATTGATGGTAGATTTGAAGCGGCTTGAAATATCTGTGCTGAAAGCGTAACAAAATCGAGGTGTTTTATTACTAGAACATTAAACAACTATTTTAACAGCATATATTAATCAATTAAGGTGCAAAATTTCTTAAATATTTATTTTTTTTTATTCCATAAATCGTTGGTAAATTCATTCAAAAATTGTTTGCTTCGATCGAAGTTTCGATTAATAATCTTGATTGGTTCTGACGTTATAAACGACGTCAGTGAGCGTTCATCGCTAGGTGCCGGAACGTGTGACATACAAAACTGAACCCGCTCAATTGCTTTTCCATCTGCGTACACTACACAGTTTTTAACCAATTGTTATGAAAATTGGTAGTTGCTTCCTTTATATGTTAGCCTTCTATATGAATTAAACTTTTTATTATTATAGTTGTTGTCACCGACGAAATGCATCGTAGACTCAAGCTAGCAATAACCAATAAACATAATATGTGGGTCAACCGGTAAAACAACAGCGAAACGATTCGCGACCAATTCATTATTGTTGAGTTAGCATTAAGAATGACATACAATGTTAGTTTTAAGGTATAAGTTGCATAAGTTTGTTTGAATAAACCAGACCCTCACGAAACCTTCAAGCGGTAGAGTACTCATCCTAGGGCATAGTCGGAGTGCACGACTCCACTCGAAATTCCGTCACTCCGGAGGCGCTTCGAGTGTGACAGTTGTTGTAACTACTTTTCTTTGGCAAAGGAAATCGAATAAATTGTCAAAACACATGCATTTTTTTCAAATCCCTACAAAATTTTCGCTCTGAAGGCAACTCTGTCCTGCTAGCCTATGAAGGCTATCATAGGCTCTCCAGCCAAACTCCTACTCGATACGTCCACGACGTACAGAACGGTAACTTGTCGCCAAGCATCTAAGCTTGGGTACACGGGGAAACCCAACCCCTTGGGCTGATGGGGGACAAGACGAAATTGAGAGGTGGAATAGAACGTCTGTTCTCCATGTTAGGAGCGGCTCAAACCATCGTCTGTTCTCCATGTTAAGGGCGGCTGGCAACTCTGTCCTGGCATCCTACGGGACTCTAAACAGCAAGGATGCGTTGGTCCACCGACGAGACAGGAGGCGGGAGGAGAGGCCTTGCAAGCCACCTCCTGTACAATTGCAACGAATATTAACCAAACAAATATAAAGTATTGGAGTAACGATAACGGACCCTTGCATCGGAAAAGGACCTACGATTGGAAATTCGATACATGGAACTGCAGGTCGCTCAAGGCTCTTGGAAGTACCCGTATACTTACAGATGAAGTGTAGTAGCACTCCAAGAGGTTCGCTGGAAGGGAATCATGGAGTGCTCGTACCGCAGCGATTGCATGATCTACCAGAGTGGAGCACGAGCTCAGTACGGCGTTCCTAGCAATAGGTGCCATGCGCAAGCGTGTGATCGGATGGCGGCCGATCTGTGACAGGAAGTGCAGGTTTAGGATACGTGGGCGGTTCTTCAACCAGAGCATTATCAATGTGCACAGCCCGCACCTTTGGAGCAGCGATGACGATAAGGAAATCTTCTATACGCAGCTGGAGAGGGAGTAGGACCGCTGCCCACAACATGATGTGAAGATCGTCATCGGCGACCTAAATGCTCACTTGCTAAATGTGACCAGCGCCCACTTGCTGACCAACGAAAACGGCCTCCGGCTCATAAACCTTGCCTCCTCCAAGCACATGAACATCCGCAGCACCTGTTTTCAGCATAAACCTCTGTTCGGCTACACCAGTATACTAGAAGGGCGACAGGATGGACTGCGCTAACTTCAGAGCCATCACAGTTCTCAACGCCGCCTATAAAATCCTATCCCGAATACTCTTCTGCAGACTTACGCCCCTTGCCACGGATTTTGTCGGAAGCTACCAACCTGGATTTGTTGGAGGGAAATCCACGACCGATCAAATCTTTACTCTGCGGCGGATCCTCCTGAAATACCGGGAGCACCAGATCGCGACGCACCACCTCTTTCACTCGTTCTCTCCAATTCCTCGTACGTAACCGTTTGACGTTCAACTGAAATATTGATGCCGAACTAAACATATGAGAAACGTAGCTAAACATTTGCCACCTCCAACCTGCTACGTGTCCTCATGCAGGGTTGGGTCTGTTTGCTCCATTTCGTTGAGAAGTTCTCTTGAACAGGATTACTTTCACTCTTGAACAGGTTTACAGGACATACTTGCACTTGAAATGGTTCCAATATTTTCTGGGTTATCTTTTGTAAAGAAATAGCACAGTCCTCATCAGCCCATATTTTTAACTGTTCCTGTATTTGTAAACACTCGTTTAGGTTGGAGGTGGCATCCTATTGTTATAGAATGATGAGTCTAATTTATATAATTAGTCTGTTTTTGTGAACTTTTTGCAATTTAGCGTAGGTGCGTACAAACTAAGCAGAGCCCTCAGAGCCAGAGGCAGTTTAAATGTTGGCTATCGTCGCAGTGTTTTTTGCTCTCGTGATCCGTTGCTACGTATGACTCATTTGTTTAACGTATCTGTGCCAACTTTACTGTCGCTGAGGTTGTCCGTGCATTAAGAAATGTTTTTAAAAGCTGATTTTAATGATTTATGTAGGCCGTGGGGCCAGATATCTTAATTATGAAAACAAACAAATATCATTGTTGATTTGGTTTTAAATTGTTACATTAGGATGCTGTAGTTCCGTTATTTCATATGGCCCTGAATAGACTCTATCCGATTTTCTTCTGTTTTCCTTCTTTAACAAGACTGTTTCTCATTTGGAAAGATTGATGGGATTTGGTGTTGTATTGTAAAAGGTTTCGTTGGACACTATATTTTTGGCGGGTAATTCCATTTATTAACAAGTATTTCCGAGTGATTCACATTTACAGTTGTACTTCGCTTTACACTTTGACTGCGCCGTTTAGATGAAAGTGGACTGCTCTGCTTAGCTCCGCGCGGGCTCCGTTTTATACGGACCCAACACATTGCTGTCCCGCTCCAACTGGACCTGGCCTACGTGACCCCTTGTATACTATGCAATGGTTGTCCTTTTATCTCTACTGTTGTACTGCGCAATCGGACGAACTCTTACCAATCTATCGAACAAAATACCGGATGCGCATCTAACTCTAATATTCTATCAAGTGACTATCCTGGATCAAACCATATGCTACGCCTCCCCCGTTTTTGTGAATACCGTAAGATTGAGTGAATGTATATGAGCGAAAGAATTGCGTAATTCAGTTAGTTTTTGATTAATCTGTTCTTATGTACTGTTGTAGTCTTTTGAGTATGCTTATTTCTGACTGTACAATTCGGATTTTTTATATTTGGACCTATGTAAAACGTATCTAACTTTTTTCTATTTTCGTTTTTTAAGTATGCTAAATATTCCTATGCTTACATCTATGGGATTTAAATGTTTATTTAATTCTTTTTATCTTTTTTCTTTTTCTATAATAATGTTCTTACGTGCAACTTCATTGGATCTTTGTAATTTAAATTTCATTTCATTGTAATATTGTTCGATATTATAAATTTGATCTATTTTATGTTTATAAATTTCTTGTGGTAGATTTGCTGTTCTACCAAAACCTAGCTCGAAAGGTGTATATTTTGTATCTGTATGTGGTGTTGTATTGTAAACAAATTCGTAAAATTTTATCCAATCATCCCAATCATCATGATGTTCATTAGCAAATGCTCTAAGATATTCATTTAAACTTCTATGATTACGCTCTAGAGCTCCAATTGTTTGTGGATGATATGGTGTTGCAAATGTTTGCTAAATTTTCAGAATTTGGGCTATTTTACTTAACACCTCATTGTTATATTCCAATCCTTGATCTGATTCAACGTTCAATCACATTTCTGAACGTAACTTTATATGTCTTGCTTCATGTTGTTCCATTTAAATCTTTCCCGAATCTTTAAATATAATCGGTATTGCCCTATATGACCTCCTGTAGGTGTGGCATGAAATTCTTCCATAATCTTTATCTTTTCCTTCTCTCTTGTTATCCATCTTGGTGGATCAAATAGAATTATCTCATAACCGGAAATTGTTGTGTCTGCTATTTCCTTTATGGTTGTTTGAGAGTAATATTCGAATAATATGTCTTCAACTGATATCGCTAACTTGTCTCGATTACATTTCTTAGCAATTTGGCATATATTCAGAAGAGCAAGTTCTATTCCTTGACTTCTATTTTGGCCTTCAGAATTGTTGCAGAACCCTTTTTCCAAGTTGCTTATTATAGTTGTGACTCTAATTTCTATTCCATGACCACTAACTTCTGATTTTATTTTCAAAACGTTATTAACTTCTGACGGTCTATCTGTCTTCCAAAATACTTGCTTGATATTTATTTCTTCAGTATTATTTCCAGTTGTTGATTTATCCTTTACTTTCTTTTGCGCCCTTACCATTAATCTTGTATTAATTACCAAAATTGAATTGTCCTTAATATTTTGAATATCCTCATCATAAACCTTTGGGATTAATTCTTTTAACTCGTCGGAGTTGTAGACGATTCTTGACAATGCATCTTCTGCAACATTACTTTTTCCCACTACGAATTGTATTGTAAAGACAAATTCTTCCAGATCTAATCTAATTCTGGTTAGTTTTGATGATGGGTTTTTCATAGCAAAAAGATAAACTAGTGGTCTATGGTCCGTTCTGATTATAAATTTTCGGCCATAAACATATGGGTTGAAATGATTTACTGCCCAGTGTATAGCTGCTAGTTCCTTTTCTATTATACTTTTATTCCTTTCGCCTTTAGTGAAAGTTTTACTGGCGAAGGCAATTGGGAAATCTTGACTATTTCTTATTTGGGAGGTAACTGCTCCGCACGCAAAATTTGATGCGTCTGTTGTTATAATAAATTCTCTGCTGAAGTCTGGGTACTTAAGAATGGTTGGAGATAGCAGATGCTACTTTAATGAATCAAATGCTGTTTGTTGTTCCTTTTTCCATTCAAAGGGTGTACCTTTTTTTAATAAATCATTTAGTGGCTTTGCAATTTTACACTAAACACTGAACCGTATTGGTTCAGCAAACAGGCAACAGCAAACTGGCGAGGAGGCGTGGAGTCAAAGAGAACTTTCGAGAGTGCGAAATATATCACAAAACTCCTGATATATATCTTTGCGAACTGAAAACGCTAGGATGCGTTTTACGAATACGTAATTTTCGGCCGCAGAGTCAGTATAAGCCTTATCGAGCCTCAATTAGAGACTCTCCGGTCGGTGCTGGGTTGCCGGGAGGTTTAAGGAGCCATTTCATTTTTTCCTGAAATCTCAAATCGGTTTTTAGAATTTCATCCCAGTTGGTGTCTATTGTGCTGTTGCTTTCAGCAAAAGGAGTTTTATTGACCGTATGTCTTCGACCACTCAAAGGAGTCAACAAATTAGTCTCTTTTTTGCAGTTAATCAAGAATGGCAAAAATCCCTCCTCTTGCATCTCTATTTATAGACCCATAGTGCCATTTGCCACTAAGTATGTCCGCTACTCTTTTTATGGCACTGTGGGTCTTTCATAGCTATCCGCCAGCGTCAGACGGCGTTACATTCGTAACAGTGCTATGGCAATGTAGAAAAAATGTGACACGTGTCAACACCCGTGACATGATGACCCACCTTTTCAAATATCTCGGCATAAGTTACCACCCAGCGATTTTATTCCCGAAGCCTCTTCAGATGATTTTTTTTTTTACTGACACAATTGATCCATTGTTGGCCAGGAAGTATGAATCACATGTTGTACGCACGGGGTCGACTGAGACTTCCAGAATCCTCGATCCCTTTCCAACTACCTGCCTACTTCTCCGGCCAGCGCCATAAAGGCACGGAAGCCCTTTCGGCTGATGAAGTCGGTTCCAAAAAAGTTTATTTGGATGGAATGTTTCCAGCATGATGTGCGGCCACGCGATGCGGCCAACGATACTTCGTTTGGGGCTTGTAAATGTGTGGAGGAATAAATATATTTGGCGGGCAAATGACGCTGCCTGTATCCTTCATCTCTGCGATGCCATGAAGGGTGGTTGAAATTGGTCGGAAAAAAGAGAAAGAAAAACTTCGACCATCCACGTCTCTTACAGAGCGCGGCTCAATCAGTTGCTAAATCTCGCTGGCCCGGAGCGGACGCTTTCCGGAAGAGTAGAAGAAACGGAAAGGGAGGCGAAAGACGGTAGAAACCCCGCGAGCCAGAATACACCACCCGAAGAAAGGGATGCCACTTAGGTTTCGATCAAATTGCTGCATTGCTACAGATTTGTTGTAGTATTGGATGAGAGTTCATCCTTTTCGTTATTAAAACCAACTTTGGTATTTCTACCACGGTACGATTATCGAGTGATTGGTGAACTCCCGGAACAAGGCTATACAAAATTGCCATTGCGAAGCACAAACACTTGTATCCAAACATCCTCCAGCCTGTTAGTCGAGCCTTCGGCATTCAGGCTACTAGAGTTTACTAGAGCTGATAAATTATCTTTCCTAACATCAACCATGTGACATATAGGTATCATCCCC
Source organism: Anopheles plumbeus (assembly GCA_034621735.1). Lineage (NCBI taxonomy): Eukaryota > Metazoa > Arthropoda > Insecta > Diptera > Culicidae > Anopheles > Anopheles plumbeus. Next base: position 2,515 of record JAOEFI010014394.1, on the reverse strand, counting down.
ATTTCATAGAACGTTTTTCGTCTCTCGTGTATCCGTGTGTTCATTCAAACGCGCGGTGCTTCATTCAATGTTCACTGGGATTCGCAGTGAAACCCTTATGTTTAGAGTCAACGCGTTTTTCCACTGCTGAGTATTCTTTTTAGTGCAGAAAGGTATAACCAAAATTGGAATAATTTCTTTTCCGCTGCTTGTAAACGGTGCCATAGCCGGAATAATTGTATCGGAATAGTTAGCAATATGTGATCCATGGGCAGTGAAGGGAGAGAATAAAAAATGTGTAAACTGCGGCTGTTTACCACGGAGCGTAGTAGTATTTCCAGCCGTGTAGTACACGAGGCTAAATGAACGACCGCAACCGAAGCCTTTGCATCGTCCGGTTTCGGGTTCGCTTCGAGTTCATTTGGTAGGAAAATCCTTCCGCACGAATGCTAGCTGCCCCATTCATCGCACTCGGGCAGCATCCCGACTCGACAACGTGCATCCTTCACGGACCAGATTCGTGGTTCATTCCTTGCGAACCGTCTGACCTGCTAGCAGCAGGTTCCCCGCAATGCAACAGCACGTTGATTGCCTCCGCGGACAGTAGTAGCTCAACAGCTGACATTTGCGGACGTGCTTTCTCAAGCCCGCTAGACCACGGACGCTGTCGGACAGTTACCGGTTGCGGGTGCGTTCAGCCTGCGAACGAAAATTCCTTGATAGGGGTCCTTGATACCACATACTGCAAGCATGTAAGTTATCTGCAATCAAACAAATAGGTGACAAACACCAGTTCCTGGTATTACTTTTCTGTGATTCATTTCTCAAAAGATTGATACTTCAAAAAATGTTTAAAGTCCCTTTCATTTTAAAACTATCGTTTTACCGTAATGTTGTTTAATGTGTTTAACGAAAGTCCCTGCTAAAATCGTTCCGAAGGTGTTCTCCCAAATTTCATTGTGCATGCTTTATACAGTTTGTGTTACGCCTGCTTCCAAATTTACAATAATGACGATTTTGAAAATAACTTCATTTAATTTTTTTTACTGTGTATGTGCGGTTTATCCGGTGGCTAACAAGCGGTGTGCTGTGCTGCTCTGTCGTTTGAGCTTTAGTGAAAAACTAATACCGTAGGGGAGAAATTTTGAGCAAAAAAGGTGACACCCAGTGTGCGCTGACGCTGCGCCGAAAACACCTTTCTATCGGCGAGCAGTGATCGCAGGCATCGCCAGTTTCCGCGCTGAAAGCTGTGAAAATAAAGCACATGCCGGGAGTGATGTCCGCAACTCCAGCATAGTTCAAGCCGGTTTGTATCGACCGATTACTGACCAGTCCGTTAACTAGCTGCTGCCTAGTGCAGTGTACAAATACTGTGGAACGTCCGGCAGCTTCAAAAACAATTTTCACCCACCAGAAAGCTAGTCGAATGAAAACAGATCAGAACAATACAAATCGATGCTCGAGTGAGTGATTCTGTGCCCGGTTCACCTTTGTGCATCTACTGCATACTTCGCCGACGGTTACGCGCGGTCAGACACTGAATAAAGCAGTTCCCCGAACAAACGTAGCGGGCGTGAGTGCAGTGTAAATTTTCCTCCTTTGCGTGCTTACTCGTACCCGGTCAAAGCTCTGCCTATGCCGTGTGGCAACAATGTTCTGGATCCTGCGGCGCACCGGAGCGCTAAAGTTTTTTAACTCTATCAACGGCAACGGTAAAGCAGCAAAAACGGGGTCCAACTACAGCAGCAATTCGGGTGAGTCTTTAGTGTTAGTCTTTTGTGTGAGTTTTTTTTTTCCACTGTTGTTTCACTTTTTGGTATTAATTGGTCACCTCTGAGAGGACGAGTTTGTAGTCCCTGCGCCCGTTGCCGGAAAATCATAGAATGTGGTATTCACGATGGAACGTTTGTGTTGTGAGCCTGGGAACGTGGCTACGGGTTGTGAGAATGGAACACTCCGCTGGAACTTGTTAAGGCGGGGCCGCGTACGTATCCACACTCCATCGCGAACGGACGTGTGCCAGCGAGCAAAAACAAAAAAAATTATATTGAAAATAGAAGCACAGTACGTGTCCAAAAGCCCTACTATGGACCAACGCAGAGGCACTACAGCTAAAAAGCGGGCAGAGGCTCCTACAATGTCTCAGCCAAGATTTTCATCAACAAACCCTAAGCGGAAAACCATCGAATCACAGAATATTTTCGACATTCTGCAAACTGTCGTAGACAGCGATTCTACGACTTATGGCGTCACGGTGAAAGCGACCGCCACCGAGATAGTTCTACTCGGGCTCATCGAAATGCCCACCGAAAACCTAGTACGGATCATCAACGAAGAAAAGATCTTCCCCACAGCTGTGAAGAAGCTCACTATTAAGCGCAAAATGTATTGTTATTTCCTTTTCCCGTTCCAACAATCCCATCCTCCACAACTACTCCCTTTGTTCTGAACCCCTCCTGCGTGTGTCCCTCGTTAAAGACCTTGGAGTATTCCTGGATGCTGGTCTGTCCTTTAAGGACCAGATCAGTCATGTTTG
>JAOEFI010014384.1:0-20277 GCA_034621735.1 Anopheles plumbeus | reverse complement strand
TTTCGCCCGCAAAGGCCGTAACAAGTATGCAAAACAAAAATCATCAAGCACCATAATAAACAGACAAATTCATCATCCGTCGAGTCTCCCGGTGGACCAGTCCACTCCACGCCGCAGGGTCGGTCCCCGAGCGGCGTACATGGGATAGGCCCGGCCGGGATTATTAACGCTAGTCAGTCGTGCACGAAAAACACGCCACAGTGGAGAGATATTTAAAATTCTAAACATAGTTTTAGATGAAATGGCTGCACGCTGTCATGCGATGAGCAAAGGTACGTGATCGGATTGTGGGAGTACCGAGCGGGTCCTAGAACCGGCATCGCATAAGTTCTCGGTCGCTGGCAAGGAGAGTGCCAAGCGGGGTGCGCCGGGAACGAGTTGTTGGTACACTTTTGCGGTCTCGTGGCGGGGCAGAAAGCAAAGTGGTTCAAAAGGGGCAAAAGCGGCTCTGACACGACCAATACCGAGACGGGCACGACGCGGAGGACGTCGTACAGAGCAAATGATCAGCTAATTTTAATTCTTCACTGACAGATTATTCAAATTTTGTACACGCAACCGTACGCGACTTTGCGTGCACGGTGCGGAGCGAGACATCGGGAGGTGAACAACGACCCCACGAGTGCGGGGGTTCAGCACCAGGGTTCAACAGTTCCATCAGAACTCCATCACGGTGGGGTGTGTTCTTGGAGCATCAACTTTAAGGGAACACGTCTCGGGTTCAACAGCTTCAACTCCATACACTTCAAGTGACATTGATCCCGCGCGCAATGTCAGCCGTCGGGGGAGTCCTCCCGAGGCACGGGGTACTTATTTCCCCCGGTAGGAGTTTGGGGCGATGGCCCGGTGGACCAAGGGCGTAAACTAAAGATAACAATGAGCGGCTGACAATGGCCACCGAAGAAATGCCACCGGAACAATAAAGCTGTCAGCGTGTTTATGGTGTGCACTCACGCACGAAGGACATGGAGCAAAAACAGGCGGAACAAACCGCTTATCACGGGGGTCTCTCACGAGTAGATTGAGATATATGAGGTGGCATGAACTGGCCACCAGTTCCACCACACAAAGACGTAAAATTAATGGCTGACCGAGATTTGTTTTGGAGCTAAATAAAATATTAAAATCAACACAGCTACGGTTATAATGGCGCCAATCAAATCGTAAAACCAGGATCGATCTCGGCGCTGTAAAGTTGTCTCTCGTCGTTCCAGGGTTATAGCCGTAGTTCACAGCGTGCGGAGTTCCAAACTGGCTGGAACGCTTCCATAACGCCACTGACTCCAGGTGTCCCCCGGGTGGACTGGTTTTGGTTTCCCGCGGGTGCGGTATCGCGGCCCATCGATGGGCACCCTCTAATAGGGTAGCCCCGGTCACGATGCACCATTTCCACCACCCATCCAGCACACCCCTCGCGGGTGGAGGGGGTTTTATGTCACCGTGTGACATTGTTGGGGCCTTACTTCCCGCTGCCTTCGAGTCCCGCTTCCCACTAGGGCCGCTGTCCTCCAAGAAATTCACTTAATATTCTTCCACATTCGGTGTTCGGACGCGCTGGACGGTGGACGTTTTTCTACATTCTAATAACGTTCCGTAAGCCCCCGAGCGGCCAGGTTCCGTTAGGGCACAATGACTTCAAACGACCCGGACAGCCCATGGCGATGTCTTTCGAGGTCCCGGTGAGTGCGGCTCGGTTTAATGAGTGCGTCCGAATGCGCCGAACGGGACCCCAGGCCGGGAAGGGACCGAAATTATGCAACAACGATTTCTACGCTTTCCTTCGATTACGTAAATTGCAGCCGGACCAAATCATCCCCAATCCGTTCTGGAGGCTTTCATGCTTACGCTTCGACGATCCGATTGTGATTGCCTGGCCACAACGAGAGTCGCCGGACCATCATCGGCATGTGTCCAGCATATCAAACGCCGGCGATAGCATCGGTACCCGTCGTCCCGACTGGAGATGAAAGCCGAAAGCCACCATTCGAACGACAGAAACAATTTACATACTAATGGCACATAATGAATTAAAAATTTGCCTTTTTATCCCCCCTTCCAGACGACGCACATACGAATGGTCGATGGAATGAAAGGTTAAGATTCGAAAAAGCACCGCTAATCGGAAGTTCAATGGCTGGAGAAAGGGCTCGTTAGGTTTCTTTCGCTCTGCTCAGGTGTGCAGAACCGAACCAGGAAAGCGTTGGGGAAGAGCACAACATTCTACAAATTTGATCACACCGTTAGCCCCGGCATCATAATCGCAGCCCTAATTAATTGAAGCACATCGGGGCAGATAATTCTAATGGTGAGTAGAATGGGGAAAGGCAAACCACAAACAGCCACAAGCAACATTAAAGACATCGAGATTTGCTAGGAATTTAAACAAAAAAAAAGTCTTGACGATAGTCAAAAAGACAACTCTTAATTATGACTCTTTTTATGGCTCCGGCGATGTGGTCTCATCCATTTGTTTTGGTGAAGCTAACCTACTTTTCTGCATAAGATTTGAGTAATTAAAAACCACTAAAAGATGTAGGAAATACCAACCAAGTATAGTCAATAAACAGATGAATAAATCAACAACAACCTTGATGTCCAAAATGGTCGCCTACACTTTGTTAAATAATCAGCTGGCCCGATATGATTATGATTTGTCGTAAAAGTTTGTTGTGTATTCTTTAACGTTATAAAACGGGCAGTTAAACTGACAAATGATCGCTCCTTATTGTTTCTTCAAAATTTCCATCCGATTATAACGTATCGATCGATTATTGATTGAAACAATTTCGGAAATAACATATGCAAATCACTCAATGGCCATGCTAACAATGTTGCCCCACGGTGTGTGTGTTTGTGTGTCCGACATCGGATGCACGTTGAAGCGTGGTCGATCCGCACTGCATCGTACAACATTTCACGACTATTTATTACGTACCAACACCACCTCGATAGAGGCAAACCAATCGCCAAACCTTGACACAGTTAACCGCGCCACATTTCATAAAGCCACCTTTCTTCCTAATATGTAACGTCGTTTTCTTATCGGTGTACGCACACAACAAGTATTCGATAATGGGTCAATAATCGTGACAAATGAGCGGTCTCACCAGGGCCACCCCCAAACGTGTGCGCAGTGGTGTGAAGTAACGTGCGGAATGAAATGCAAACTCATTAAACAACAAACAACAAGAACGAAAACCAAAAAAAAGGCTGTGAGACAAAATGCGCCAGCATAATTATGGCTCCCTGGTTATGCCATACCATATCTTCGGGTGGATCGGTATGACAGCTGCACTCGGCCGAGTCCCGCATCATATAGGAGGAGGGCGATGTGTACGCAAACCGTAAAGTCCTACGCACGAGCCACCGAGGCGGACACGAACCACCAAACGGGGAGTCCAACAGCGCGGTTCGTCATTTTATCAAAGGGATGCGCGATCGGTTTTTGTAACCGACAAAAAGTGCGCGTCCTCAGCCAACAAGGGAGTTCCACGCCTATCTTCTCCTGCGTACTCACCCACACCCAGCACGGGTTCTAAAATTAAAATGAAGCCAGCATGATCGAGCAGCTACAGCAGCGACCCACAACAAGGACCAGTAAGGAACACACCGCGCAAGCTGTGCCATCCATTAGGGCCGTTACCGTTGGCAACAACAGCGAAAGGACACATATGGCGCGCACGATACATTTTACGGTACCGTACTTTTATTTTTATCCGTGCTTCCCTTTCGGGCTTTCCCGTGTGTGGCTTCAGCCGACCGGAAACGGGTAGCGCGTATGGCACGCGCAGGCGCGCATCCCTCCGATCGAGGGCTGGAACATTATCAGGACCCTCCAGAGACCCTCCAGCGCTGAGGGCTAGAAGAAGAAAGCCCTCTCGAAGTGGCAGTTGCTACAAATGTCGTCGCCCTCGCGCCACCTAGCGGGCCTGGTGGGGTGAATTTATTTTTTGTTTTTTTTTTCTTTTTTTTGTGTTCAAAGGTGCAACGACAAACGCAGCGAGGAACAGATGTGCAGGATGATCCTACGCTGATTGCTGGGCAGGCCGTTACTCATGCTGTCATAGCAACCCGCGGCCCGTTCGGTAGACAGTACAATTTAATTATTGTGTTCGTCGAGAGCATACGTCGACAGCTAGTTTCAAGTGTAGTGAAATCACCTCGGTGGACGTGGCTAAAGACATTCGGATTCTGGGCGTGACGTCGAAGCGTAGGGCCCTAGCGAAGGTATGATCACCATACTTCGATCGGCCCAACTTCACCCGGCCGGGCGATAATAAATAGCAACGAACTGCAGATAGGCATCTGTGCGCTCCTTTCGATGCACGCCGATGGAGTCCCAACGTGCAGGCGCAGAACGTCGACTCCGTGAGCGTTTAGGCCACTGAGTCACTGAATTATGCATCACCACGCATCGCACCCCGCCGGCGCGAACTCAGCAGTCCGGTGACGGTGGTGACCTCCGCGCGCCAAGTAGGAGGACTCCGAGATCCAATCTGTCCCCGGCGTGATTACCGTTTTCGGTAAAGATGTTGCGGCCCCGGTACTGATGGGTACGCGGCATCGGGTCGGCCCCAACCTTGGACCCGTCCTCTCGGTGCGCGGCACTGTACAACATTATTGGCGCGAGACGAGTCGCACCGACCTTTTTATGGTAACTTCGATCGAGCAGTCCGGGTGAGTTTTTTCCTTTTCCCACTTCATTCCTTCCTCTTCACGGAGCGCGATGTGTCGGATAGTGGTTATTATCATCAACGCCGCAGTGTTGCGCGAACGGAATGCGAAGGATGCTCGGCTCGGCAATGACTCCAATGAGCGCGCGTGCAGCGACCCCGTACCGACAACGCGTGGCGCAACTCCCAACTCGACACTTACTTTTTTCGGACTGTTTAGCTAAGGTGTACGAACCCTTTTTTCACCCGTTCTGATCGCTGCCAGAAGGTTCTCCAATCAAATCGGACGGTGGGGCGACTTATGTTTTGTCGTGCTTCACCCTGACACGGTTTCCCGTACGCACTCGCATACTATCTTATCGCAACCTCACGCGCGTTGCAACAGCCGAAGGGTGTAGGGTGTGTCTCCGGACTTGTTGAAACATCCGATAGTTTATTAGACAGGCTGCTGCCCAAGGAACTCGAATCGGTGCACGATTCGGCGCAATCCGGCGCGTCCAGTGCAGGGCAGTGTTCTGATAAGCATTCGTCGAGCTCCTCCCAAACCGAGGTGCCCTTTTCGACGGCGGCGAGAATCGTTTCGAATTCGCAAACCTTGCTCGCCCTCAATCACCTCGGCGGCACCGATAAGGCTGATATTGATAACCTCCCCTGTCAGTAGAATGACACCCGGACAGCAAGCGCGATTCGACGGTTCGTGCGGTGGGAGAGAATATGTTTGGCCACCCCTTTTGGCTCCATCTCTGGTCGATCTTGTCCCGAACCAGTCGGAATTATTCCGACCGATAAGCACAATTATTTGCCAGCGTTTTAATGCTGATTTTACGGAAAACAAACTCACACATTTCACACACGGCCCCTCGCTGTTCAGCGACCCCCTGGACCCTGTCCCCTAGACCCATCTCACATTAAGGGGGTGAGTTCCAACATTCGCCAATGGGGTGTGCCGAACCGACATGACACCGACAGGCTCGGCTGATTGTTTGCTCGGAAATAAGCCGATTTTCGCTGACTTGTACGATTTGATTTCCCGTGCTCGATGGAACGCTCCCGTCACCATTGCCATCAGCTCGAATGATACGTAAAAGTACTGCAGTGTGCAAATGTTGGTCGGAAGCGGGGACCAGTTCCAAACAGTTGCCGTTGGCAGCTAGGCAAATTGATCAATCTTCCAACTGGAAAAGTGTTTAATATCGTTTTACAATGATTGTATACCTTCATTTTCATACAGGCTTTGTCCGACGCCCGCCTGATGTTTCCTCCATGCTATGGGACGTAATATGGACGCACTTGTTCTGATTATGGAATTGAATCGTCAGATGATGCTGAAACCTGTTCTCCTGACCTTCACATTCCGCAGTCAGTACATCCAGGCACATCCTCGCCTGCCTTTAGGGGACTGCTTATGAATTGAAATCAGCTAGTGGTATCTGTAATACAACATCTACCGTTGCCTGGTACTGCGTAACTCATTTTACAACCAACGATTCTGGTGATATGTCGTAAACATGAGCAGGCCGTTGTGATGAATCATCCGACACTTGTTCACCGCTTGTTCGAGCTACCTTGTGCTTGCGGTAGGGTTAATATGCCTTCAAGACGCAGCAGGCCGCCCGCCAAACCCTATCAGCCGTGTGGTGTGTTGCCTAACGAACAACAGTCAAAGTGGCTGCCGTGAATCACAACCAAAGGGTGACAATATACCCTTGGGACGACATTACTCGAAATTGCCCAGCATTTAAAGAGCAACACCACAACGCCAGCTATAGCTGTCGAAGCGTTCGTTTGCGATACTAATTGCTTGCGAATTGCTCGAACATACGATAGGACACCACATTTCGTACCTTGTTGGTAATGAATTTATGCATATTTCAACAACCCACCACCCCGCGGGGTGATGGCCACCGATCGGCGCGTACTTCTATTGCGCCCGGGAGACACGGTCAAGGGCAAACTGCGAAACCAGTTATCGTGTGCGCTTATTAGTATTGCGGCCGTCTACTGCGGAGGACATTCGCAAGTCGGCGGGTTGCGACGCATCTTGCGATCGATAAATCACACAACCCTTGCTCGGTTCTAAACACACACCGTTGGCACGTGTGAAAATGTCCCCGGCAGTGTGTCTGGGCGCGTACGCCCCCGGTACGGTGACGGAAAACACGCGAATCATATTTTGAAGCCAGATACGGATCTCCCCGAAACACATCCCGCTACACCCGATCGCTCATCGCCGATGGGCGCAGATATAATTAGAACGGAGCAAGCATCTTCCCTGCCATAAGCATGTTTGCTTTCCGCGATAAGCGATCGGTGCGTCGGAAGCGACGAACCGTGTTTCGTGTTCTCGGCTCCTTTTCCGCCGAGCTCGGCAAGAGGCCGGGGCATTTTCTTACCTTAAGCGTTCTGCGGCCTCCTGCGGGTGGCTTCCTTGGCTCGCAATTCGAGATTATATTTGTTTACGACGATTCGACGGGCCCTTACGCCGGGATGGATTTCCGTGCGATGAGTCGAGATTATCCCCCTGGGGTCAGGTAGCGGAAAGTAACGTTATCTCGGCCCTGGTAACGATCCGTTCGCTGGATGGATTGCTTCCTTTCGGTCGTTGGGAGAACTTTTCGTTTCTGGTTCGTGTTTGTTTTATGCGTAGTTTTTTTCTTTCTTTCCCTCACAAATTTACCGTCATTCTTCGGAACGCTACCGGATGATCGTCGCCTGGTAGTTCGAACACAGTTCGCGACCGCGAGCAAGCATTTCTTTATGTCATAAAGGGTCAGCGGAAGAATAAAAAAACCGCACGATTTAGCGACTATGCGGGGTAAACAAAACCACACAAAGTAGGCCGAAAGTGGCACACACGATCGAAGCACACAATAAAACGAGAAAAAAAAACGTGACCTGCGCCGAAAATTCGCTAATAGCTGCCAAATGGAACGCGCTTCCAATTTCCACCCGCTTTGTTGCCAGGAGCGTGGATGAAAGACAAACCGCAATGTTGTTCACTTTTCACGTGAGGGTATATATACACACACACACACAGAGTGGGGCATGCAAAAGCATAACATCGTAAATTCAACACATCGTTTGGTAGATCAAATCTTTTTCCACCAAGTAGGCGATTTTCGCGAGCTGACGTTTGATCGCGTTCGATGCGATGCGTCGTCGTCGTCGTCGTCGGCGGCTCACTTCACACATTCTCACTCCCTAACGGCAGCATTTCGCATTCCTCCACGGGCGATTGAGAACCAATTAGGCAATTTTGTAACCACCACACCATCACCAATGTGCACAAAACCGATCACGATCGTATGACGAGACACGATTACGGAGATTATCCACACTCGAAAACCAGTGGGAGAAAAAGCACCACTCGTGCTGACTCAGCGACCGACCGTGTTGTTATGTCTGACGAATTTCCCGGAAGCAGAAAGGCCACTTCCGAGGAACTGATGCAGCCTCCTTGCGTTACTCACTCCCTCACTGCACCGTGTGCGCGATCGCAGCAAACCCGCGATGATTCTCGCACGCGTATCCCCGATCCGTAACTCGATCTCACTCGAAACTGCGTTCTCTCGCTGCTCGCTTGACGCACGTCCGTTCACGCCGAGGCTTCGGCAACGAATAAACGGAGGTAAACAGAAACACGACAATCGCGGCGGGACCCTCGCTTCTTCGTTCGCAGTCGCCGCATACCGCACTCACACTCTCGCACACGTGTGCAGCCGCGCTGTGAAGCGTCGCGTTTACCTGGAACGCGTAGCCCTTACAAACCCGCGCCCGGTGCGATCCGTCAGCGCAGCGATCGAGGGCTCACCAACACACTGGCGCACAAGGGGTGCGCAGGCTCAGCTGGTTCGTGTTCCCGACCATAAGTCGATATCGTCCGCGACAGCTGAGGCGAAACGGACAGCTGGAAGCTTTGATGGCGAACAATATCCCGAAATATGCTTCCCTGTCCCCTTAGCAGCCCTGCGCGTGGGTTATTAAAGGATCGTGACTTCATTCATGGGCGATACTTTTCGATGACGTCATGGGGGGTGCAAAGAGTTCGGTGCCAATTTGCAGGCAGTGTCGAATTAAAGAGACATTTGGAATGAGGGATTTGATTCTCGTTGACAAAGATAAGAAAAATACAACGATCAAGATGCTTAATCTAGTCCCGTCTCGTTTTCCAGGTTCCTCCCTAAACATTCATCCGCTTGCCAACTGCTTATGCTGACGGGAATGCAACCATCAGATTAAAACGTATCTTATTCTCATCTTATCACACTTTTACGTCGGTTTTACGTGTGTAAAAGTAGAGAAATTAATTTTCAATTCTGAACACTCAGACATCAAAATCATCCCCTTTACTTTATGCACTGAAATTTACAAGAAATAGTTGAAGCCCCATTGAGTACAAAGATCAATGGCAGGCGGACTTTCGCTTGCTGAATCATGTTATAGTTGAGCCGCCCAACAACGCCCCCTAGAGCCGGCCGGAGCCGCAACATGCATGATGCTTCGGAAGCGTGCGCATAATAGCATAATGCCCCACGGCATACGATTATACTTGAGCATAAGCGCATGCAACAAAGCGCCTGGTTCAGAGCGGTCGGCCATTCAGACGGTCGGTATAGACCTGGATTCCCGAACAGACGAAAGCAACAATTTGGCGTGGAATGTTGAATTGTATGTTAAGTTCTTCGTCATACCCCTTAGGAGTGATTGAACCCACTCGAAATAATTCCTACCTTCCTAGATACCAATCCTTCACCATTAGCCACCGCGCGCCGTACTCCCTTCCGCCCCCTTTTCCACCCGTTCCTCGCGAACCCGATACGATCGGAGCGCGAAAGGCATCGAACCGTAAAAACTTCTTGCTCTGGTTTCGAACAATCGCTAGATCGGGCGGGATTAGAAGGACCATAGGTTGGAAACGGCGGACTCGCGGCATCGAATTACCGTGAGTCAGTGCCATTGTCATGGACGCAAAGAACTGACTAGAACACTGTAGGGCAAGCATTGGATAAATGTGCACTGAATCTAATTTGTCTAGCAAGAATTTTCATAACAAACATTGGAGTTAAATTCCTCAACCTACATTTCAGTTAGAATTATTTTGACTAATCCAAATTGCTTATACAATCGAAGTGTAATTTTAAGACAAACCAAAAAGTTAAGGGTGCCGTTTATATAAATTTATTTATACTAGTTTCATACCTGTCAAATGTTTGACAAAATAAATCTTGCCTAAAAACAACATTTTCGAAAGGTTAGCTTGTGTCCAACGGGTAGAAATCCTCCGGCCCACGGTGCAACCTGTCACCATGAGTGTCATGCAGTTTTATTTCTCTCGGTTTCATTTTACCTAATTTTCGGCCGCTTCTCGGCTTGTGCCGCGTGTCTCGCTGGCTTATACAGTCCTGCTTGCCGACTGGTTTCGGACCTCGCCCCGTCATGCGTAATCCAATTAGCGTATTCGGAAGTGGCGGCCGCGTACCCCGGAATTTGGACCCGAGAGAGAGACGCGGCCTGGGCGGGGTATGCGGGTTGGAAACTTTAAACAAATTAAGCAAACGAAACGGACGGATTGTTAGGGGCACACGTTGCCGCACTATTTGATTTCCTTCATTTTGTGCCGTTTTGTTTCAGAAGGTCGCCGAACGATCGCCACTCTCCATTTCGAAGCATCCCTTCCTTGCGTCCCGTCGTCGAGTCGAGCGGCATCTCGTTAGGTCGCCAATTGTCTAATCACCACCCGATCGGAAGATGTAGGCAGATAAATTAGTAGTTGATCTAGTGTTGAGGTTTTTTCAGCTTTCCCCCCTTTTTTTTTGGTCAATAAATTACCGATTATTGAATAATCGCCAATCGAAGGGAGGTGGAAAATCTTGCGGCCCCGTTCCAAAAATAGCTTTCATAAATCTCGGATCGAATGTCGCCAGAAATCGATGCCCGAGCCAGCCCCGGTGTCTCGAGGGTCCCTCGAGATCGTGATCCTATTACGGCCGGTCGGTAATCTTACCACTGCGGCTTACGTTCGCTTGGAAGAGCAAGTGCTGAGGAGTAGAAATCGGATCTCTGGTGCCCCAATGCCGCCGCCCCAGGCTGAGTGGTGGCATACCCGGACACACCAAACCCCAAAAAACTGAAACAAAACACTGGAAAAGATAGCGAATGGCTCCAACAATCAGCACCACCCCAGACACTTTTTCCGCGAACCCCCAACGGGTTACGGTCTGACAACTTTGAATCTGCGACCACAGCAGAATCGCAGACCGAGCCGTCTGCCGGTCGCCGTATCTTTCCCGCGGATCGCGAACATCTTGCGAAGGTCACCCGCGACAGGGGCCGATTTCCGATTCACCCCCAAAATACCGCTCGATCTGGGTACTTCTTGGAAGTTTAACCTTCGAGGACGCCGTTTGTCTTTTCGCGTTGGATATCTTTTTCTTTTTTGTTAGTTTTTTCTATCTCCCAAGAAATATGCTTACAGACGTGTTCGCAATAGGATGGACAAGATATGAGATCGCAAACTAATTGATTATGATATCATCCTTGAAACGACTTCTTTGTTGCAATCGAATCAGCAGGAGTGTTTTACATTATCGAGCGCTGAACTCGTTGGGGTCCGGATGTTACGAAAACATGTTCTTGGAATATTGTACAAGTGATCCAAACTGATGAGAAAACTAATGGAATGCATATTTTGCTTGTGTTCGCAGGCAGGATACATACGTTTCACACAAATCCTGTATAGATTTAGAAATATAAATTTATTTCTAAAATCAATTTTCAATTTGGATTGGAATTCGGATGATTTTAAAGTCGGGGCAATCTGCTTCATCTTCATTGCAACCGGTTCAGATTGACACTTTTACCAGAAGCGATGGCGCCAGCCCCGTTCAATAAACCAGGCGTCAAACCAATTAAAGCATTTCGAGGATGGCTCATATTCGCATGTTCCCAACCACGGTGTCCCATTAAAAAGCGACTATCACATCTCTTTCGCTCCATTTCGCCCCCGCCGGCTGCTAAGCTGCAGATCAACAGCAACATTCCCGTAAAGTACGGTGGGTTTTGTGCAGCGGGCTTTCGCTTTTACCAGAACATCAGCCCCCACCATCACCCATCGAGGGCAAAGAGAGCATGGGAATGAACGGCCCGGCCAACCGGGGCCATAACCGCGAATGCACCCTTGCACCGATGCACCGTTGCACCGAGGCGAAGGATTTAATTATGACGCTGCAAGTAATGGTCGGTGCTCAACCGCTGCGGATTACACGCGAACCGCAAGCCGCACATTGACCGCAATCTGCACCGTCTCCATCAGACTCTGCCCATCTCATCTAGCGCATTATCGCCACCCACCCGGTCCTGTCAACCACCCATCATTATCAAGCTGCATCGGGCAGGTGCGCTCCCGTGTGTATCGTCTTGCACGCGATTCTGCAAAAAAGGAAATCGATACACTGTGCTTTACCGCTTTCGGTTCCGGCCAGGTTCACAGACGTGTCCTTTTTATCTCTCACCCACACTCCCCCTTTCACACACACACACACACACACATTTTCTTTCTCTCATGACTTCGGACATCTTTGGCGGGTCTCAAGTTTCAGATGAAATGTTTTCCCTTTCATTAAGCCACCTCTTCTTCGCGTGTATTGAACTCATGCACTCATATCGAATTTCTATAAATGTGCTGACAAAAGGCTGACAAAGTGCTGACTAGGCAACTTTAAGGAGTCTCTATTAGACAAAAGAATTTAATTCTGCAGAATAGACAGAATAGAAGGGAAACAGGCTATAAAATATGAGCAACAAATTATGAATGTTTGCTTACTATATTTCTTTCAAGCGAATACTCCCTTCCAATGTTTGAATTATCGTTTACTCTAGAATCTTTTGGATCGCAATTATTCGCAGCATTCTTGGGAGGAAATCCCGTATATTGCAAGACACATCCACAGATTTCAACCATCTGGCACAGAATCTTAAGGCGAAATGGTTAGCTTTGGATGTAAATGAAGTCAACCGTCAACATCCTTTCATAGCCAAGATGGAGTTGCCAACGATGCACACGAAGCGTATGATTTTGTGTTTGTCATAAGTGAAGTGAATTGCTAAACACTAAACACGGAAATGATGAATAGAGAATCCCTTTAAATATGCCTCCGACCGACAGGCAGCAGTTAAAGGAGAATTATGGTTGAATGAGTCAAACATCTTTGTCCCATCGACTCTCTTTTATGTATGTCCGCCTGTTTATTTCCAAAGATGCTTCAGAAACAATCTGTCCTATGTCGCAGCCCATGCGACATGGTCAAATAGCTCATAACTTTGTGATGTACATTTACGATTGGGTGTAAGTTTTTCTGCCCATATGGAAAGGCCTCATCGGAAGCCTTGTGGTACAACGCACGTCAAATCGGAATGTTGTTGATGTTCAACGTAAAGCACTTCCATCACTGGGAAAACATGAACATTCGATGAATGCACGACAATTGTAGTGCTCCACCCTGCGTGGGTTATTTTCAATCCAACCCGAACACTTGAGGTCGTTTGTCCTGCAACCAGCGCACTGCAGCGTGTGCAACCGATGCATTCGAGCGGGCTGCATGTTTGCCTTGTGGTGATAATAAAATCCGCTTGACCCTTGCTACTGCCGCGCCCCACCAGCGTCGCCAACATCGGACCGGACCACCTTCCAGGACTGCCGCTAATCGCCTTCCGTGTTTATATGACCCAGTTCCAGGGCTGGCCTAGTAGGAGGGAGCCTGCCATCCTACCATTTGCCCTTGCGGGGGGCCGCTGGCCCTTGTCAGTCAGTCGGGCAGTCAGTCAGGTCCCTTCCCGCATCGGAAGCATCACACCATCGTAGACAGGGTCAGACCCCTGAGAAGTAAACGTCACTCGCATCGTAAACGGAAGGCTTTGTTTTCTAATGTTTCCAATCCGGAATGCACGCGCCGTCAATCGTCTCCCCCCTTGGGGGGTGCACACACACACACACACACACACACACCCACACACACACACAGAAGCATGCGTTTATTCTATGTGTTATGCTAGTTTTATGCTGGCCCGTGCTTCTGCTACGCTTTGCAGCGCACCATTAACCGCAGAAAAAAATGGGTTGTAAACTTTACACCCTCGTAAAACTGGAAACTAAAACAACCGCGTCGAATAAAAATCCACCCTCCACCACACTGCCCGCCGTCGTGATCCCGCCTCACCCTCCGTTGGATGCTGGACCAGAACCCGATGCTTCAGGCTTGCGTTCGAATGCTGTAGGAAACACGTGGCGAACGTAAACAAAAACTAGCATCCGTTGGGCGCGCATTGCCTCCCGACTGAGAGCTTCCCACTTGCCCCCCCCCCCCCTAGAGACATAAAGAGAGAGAGAGAGAGAGAGAGAGAGAGAGAGAGAGAGGAAGATGGGAAGAACTTTAGCGCAGCACGACTCTTCCGTGCGGTTTTTGCGATGAGTAAGCGATTTTCTCGCGAACTCTTGAAACAATTTTACGCACATTACCCGCGGATGCGGCCGTGCTTTTTGTTGTAGTTTCTTAGTGTTTTAGACTTATATTGTATACTTGTTTGCCTTTTTTACGAATTCTCTCAAGCCCATCGCTTCGCTTCCTGGATGATTTCTTGACACTCACCCAGGTGGGGCCCCTTTTGTGGAGTGTTTGCATTTGAAGCCCACGGATAAGCAGGCGGGAAGCGAATCTCACAACTCATTCATACGCTGTGTTAGTGCCGGTCCATTGCTCCGACGCTTCTAGGGCTACTAACATCTCGATCTCGATCCGGGGATTTGAAAACGGCAGTGATTTGCGAAAACAGATTTCTTTCTTTTCTAGCTTTTCTGACCACAAATAACGGTTCCGGAACGTTGTGCATCATTCAACAACTGCAGCGTTGAGGATTTGTTTTTTCAAACTCCTGTAGTCTGGAAAACTAATTGCAACTAAGATTAGTACAATTGGTAAAGTTGAAGAAATAATACGAGCACAGGTTTCAAAATTGTGCCTGTTTATTACAGGACGATAAACTTTGGACATTAAAAAACCGATAAATCGATCCTATTTTCTTGAACATGTTCTCGTTCACTGTTTCAGAATTCAAAAGCACTATCAACACTTACAATATGCAATCACCTTGTTCAATGGACATTCTATCTGAAACATCCACATTCACACGTAAACGGGTAATTGTAAATCCTTTTTTTTGAAAATCTGTCACTGAAAGGTGCGTCGGTCGGACATGTTCGCAGACGAGGGCAGGAAAGTGGAGTTAGTTTAAGTAAGGGTTTTTCCATCGACAGCAAATTTGTTCGATGCTCCTCCTCCTCCGCTCCAGAGCCAACACAATCACTCGATTGGCTCCCCGCCCAGTTTCTACATCGCAACACACACCGTATTGCCGCGGAAGTCACACAACATACCACGTGCATAATGCCACTGTAAATCCTCTCCCGAGTCCGGCACGCAAATAGGATTACGAAACTTTGTTACGCGGTGGCACGTTCGGGAAAAAAAGCAAAAGCGGATGGGGAATAAAATCAGAACGGGTTGTGGTTCCCGCAACACGCATTCCTGGCGTCCCAGGTGCCGATATCCCGAACCCCAGGGTTCCAGGGCTGGAGGCCGGACAAGCCTACCAGCATAAAGGGTCCTCTTCGCCAGGCTTCAGTTGTCATCCGGGCTCGCGGTACACGGTTACAAATCCCTCTACCGCGGGGGACAGTGTTCGCATGTCGCATGGCGCACCACACACACACACACACACACACACACGTGCGGTAGTGGTATGCTAATTAAAATACCTTCTGCCAACTACTTTTTTCCTTCGCGAATTTTGGTTCCTCCCTTTCTCTCTCTTTTGTTCTCTTTTTCTTTCCGAACGGTTCGAATGGGTTGGCAAACCGTTCGCTATGGACTTGTAGCATGAATCGATCAGTGCATGTATGTTTTACTTAATTTTTTTTTTTTTTTGAAAAGGGCACAGCATGATTTTTTCTCTTTAAAGAAGAATTTTAAATTAATTTTAAACTATACTAATAAAACCGAAAGATTCTTAATGGAATAAGAATCAGTTCAAATTTAACAAATATACAAAGTATGAAAGAAAGAACGATAAAATTAAAAGAGCACTTCACTCTTCAAAGAGCTTGGAAGAGTTTACTTACTAAATATGACATGTTACACAACATTTGTGCAAATTTTAAGCTCTTGATGTAATCAGTTCTTCTTTTGGAGTCCTAAAAACATTGCTCGAGCACATCTGATATGTGTATCTACCGGTGTCTGGATAATGTGGACAATTTCCTTCTGCTGTACCGACTTCCGGCGGCGACATCACTCAACCACTTGCCGAACCGTTTAGTCAAACAACGACCGACGAAACTGTCCCCTGTCCACGTCCACGTTCCAGCTTGACACGCGGGTTCAAGTTTCCGAATCAGGGTTCCCGGGGTGAAATCTGACCGTACCTTACGTGCAGCACGTGGCCACGCTTGAAGTTGAAGTTTGAAATATCGCAGGTGTGTCCATGGAGTGTCCGTGGGTCCGACACTTGGACGAACGGTAGGTCACCTGGTTGGCCTTTCCCTAAAAACACGGCACACGTCTTGCCACCCGAATGGCAACGGAAGACAACGACACGAGGGCATTAAAAGGGAATTAGTGCGTAATTGTTCGCCAGAACGCCAAAGGGAACGCAAGAACGCCACTACTGCAACGACTTCGACTTTCATTCGGCGGATCTTCTGGCTACCTTTTCGGAAGGAGTTTCCCTTATACGAGTAAGGATTCCACGGCTGCACCGACGTGTCCTGGTGGGCCATGGGGTGTGTGTGTGTGTGTAGAGGGGGCACTGCAACAGATTTTAATTAATCCAGTGTCGTTTGAGTTACGCAGTTTCTCCCCCAACGACGACTACGACGACGACGACATGGCCAAAGAACCGCTCAGGGTCAGCCGGCGCTCGCTACCCATGATACAAATTCTCCCGGAATTCACAAAACCTTCAGCAGGGCCACACCGGCTGGCTGGCGAATTGGATAACTTTCCTCCGAAGGCGGGCGGCTTTAGGGTCCGCTGCTAATTAGTGCGCCAGCACTTGTTGCGACAACGGAAGCGAACGGGGCGCGGACGTTTGCCCGCTCAGTGCGTGTATGGCGTGGTGGTGATAAAGTTGGGCGTCTCTTGCCCTCCACCGATTCTGGTGGGTGGCAATTGGGTGGGTGGCTGCAATGTCCTGCGCCAGCTATCCGGCTTCGATTCACCAGAGTGGAAAGTAATCTTAAGCCCGTTAATGGACGAAAGTTCCTTGGGACCGGCAGTGCCGCGAGGCTTCGCATTCTAAACTCCAAAGATGGCTCTAATGATAGAAATACGGTCTTACCGAAGTTATGCCGAAGTGTTCTTCTCTGTATTAAAATAAATGGGAGTATTACTAGCGTAGTCGGGATATTATCTTCAAGAGTGATAAGAATTTAAATATTTTTGCTGGATGTGACAATAGCAAAAAAGGCACAAATTCGGGAAAAAGAATGTGGATGACTTTCTTTTGCATTCCTGCAACACTTGCAAAGTGGCCGAGTAGGTACGAATGAAAAGGCAACATACATACAACTGAAACATTGTATAATATTGTTTGATTTTTTAATATTTCTTATTTAAACCCTTACTTTGCGCTTTTCTAATAACTAGTTCACTAGTTCACCAATACCTAAAGCTATGCTAATCTAACCCTCTTCTAGCCTAACGTTGACTGACTCCTTACCACAATCTTGATAAATACCTCATCTTGATACACAATCTTACGGGAGAATCTCGTACCTCGCATCAATATTTTCGTGCACCTCATCAATGTTTATTGTTTATTGGACACGAGTGAACAACATCATTGCATTCAAAGCATTGTATTCACTTTCCCAATCTCCGCTGTTATCGCGTACCACGAAACACAGGGGTGAAGCGATCGTGATGATAACATCTTGGCAATAACTCACACTATGGAGTCGATGGAACAAATAGATTTGTTTCGCTGAACAAAATTAAATTAAATGTGTCACTAGCACACGTACGTGTTAAACAATTGGTACGTGACATCCCAGTGGGAAAAAGGGTGAGGGAGGTATCATAACTTCATAACTGAATGGAACGATTTTTACATGTTCTAACCAATTTGAAAGATGGTATAATTGACTTGAAGACAGACTGCTGGCCATAATCGGGCACCATTTTTTATCACATTCGTCCAATTTTCTCGACAGCCAGTAACCAAACAAATGGGTCTCTATATAGCCATAAAAACCAATATAGCTAGATTAATGGGTCGCGAATGACAGATTGCTTTACATCAGTCCTGAGTGAGTGCTTTGTGGAACATAAAGTACTGTGTCGACTAGAGGCGAAAGCATTACATCCGTGAGTCACAGCAGACCGAAGAACACAGAAGAGAGTCGAAAGAGATGTTGAGTTTTTTTTTTCGTTTCCACAGTGCGAAAAAAAATCGCCTGCAAACTTTAATGCGTGGTTCAACATCCCCAACATGTTGTGTTCCGCCATGGGGTGTGCTCTTTCTTCTTTCAAACAACTAAACCCCAAACCTGAACAAAAGCCCCTTCTTCGCGCTCAGTCTGAAAGTGGAAGGTACAAACACGCATTGTGTTGTGTTTTCTTTCCTTTAAAAAAGCTCCACCTTAGGCGCACGTGTACCTTACCAAACACACACAACAAAATAAATTAGCCAAAGAAAGTGACTGGCGGACGCTCACTTGCTAAAACCTTATTGTGTGACCTTGCCACCGTGGTGGATACAATATTTATCCCTGATGGAAAACTGTCCCCATTGAGCTCCGTCGGGACAATTGTCGCCGTCAGTGTGTAGCCGCCTCCCGCGAGCCTATTTCCGCATCACCGTCACGAACGGCCACAACGGCCGTAATTCCCCGAAGGAGAGAGAGAGAGAGAGCAGCCCGAAGAAACTATCCGCAACTTAATTAATCTCGGCTTAATTATCTCCTTGCGAAGCTTAGCCTACAGCTTCCCTGCCGGAGTGTGCACTTTCGAGTGGAAATTGGAGTCAACCGGATCGAAGGTCCCGGTGGGGGGGGGGGGGGCACATTTTCCGTCGACGTTTCAGAGAGTGAAAAAAACTCTCCCCAGGATCCTCCTCGGTGGCCCACATTCCGTGCATTCTACGGAATGGAGCGCGGCGCACGGGGAGATGACCTTCCTTCCATTCTGCCTTTCCAACATGACACGGCGCGCAAAGTCCGGAAGCCGGCGGACGATCGCCGTCGGCTGCAAATGTCGTCTTTCGCGCCGCCGTAGCGATGAGTTGATGATTTCATCGGGGGTGGGAGGTGGCTGGGGTCCTAGAAAGGGCACAAAGAGTGCCGGCAGGGCGCTACACAACAATCGTCCGGCGTGTTCGTCCGCAGCATTTGTCCCCCGATCGTAAGTGGGGACTTGCCACCCGTTCGGTAGGGGTTGGGTTTTTTTTTCCCTCCTTCCATCCCTCTCGCGGTGATTCATTACGCATTCAGCGGTATTCACGAACGTGCGGCGCGAAACAGCATCCACCAACACCACCGCCGAGTGTTCGTCATCCGCTGTCGCTTCTTGGAAGCGGACGAAACCCCACGACTCCGACACGGTTTGTTGTGTCTATGGTCGGCAGCCACTTGGAGGGCTGCTAGTCGTGCGAGAAGCCGGAAGTTTACAACGGGGGGATGGGGACGGGCTGGGCCACGAGCGGAACGGACACAATTCGAAACGGTGCCGACTGAAACTGTTCACGAATTAATTGCAAACTTTTGTTCGCTTGATTGTGGCTTCAGGTGCACCTCAGAAGGGTCGATAAATGTCCGTAATACTAATATCAAACACGATTTCAATTGAAACAACATGCATAATTATTGAGCCTGACGGCAGCTGGGCGTGGAACGGGTGACACGCGTCGTTTGGAATTAAATTGTATGTTGAACACTTTTTCCGAACTGGGACAGCTATTTTTAACTTCGAGCTGGGAAGCTAATAGCGAGAACTTCCCATTGGACACGATTATAGGACAAAGTGTTTGGGGAAACGATCCTACAAATGATGTAAAGATAGCTTTAATGTGTTGAGACTTACATTAAAGGCTTGAAGGTAACATTTACCCTAATCATGTACTTCGACGTAACTTTATTTTCAAATTCCAGACGCAATCATCGAAGGAAGTAATAGTGACAACCTAGTAGGCGTTATCAAACATCGATCAACAAGCTGAGGCAATTTTCCATTATTTAGAGATTTATCTAACCGCGTTGACGGCCCATCTTCAAAGCCATAAAAACCCGGCATTATATTCACGCTGACAACTGGACGTGCGTTATTGATATTGGTTCATTATCACAATGTCCAATCGCACCCCCTTTGTCCGCTTTAGTCCAGGCTTTAGTTTTTTAGGGGGGGGGGGGGGTTGGAATCGAATCGCTTGGCTCACAATCGCGCACATAAATCGCCCTTCGGAACGACGTCCGCAAATTGACCTGGAATCATATTGTCTTGTTGATTGTCGTGTGAGGGTATATGGGGTTGGTTGGGGGGGGGGGGGGGGGGGGGGC
>JAOEFI010014300.1:3332-20310 GCA_034621735.1 Anopheles plumbeus | reverse complement strand
AATTTGGTAATGCTCGCGTGTGTAGCGTAAACAAGTATCGGTTGATGGAAGGACATATGATATTATGCTAAAGGAAGTAGCATCCAATACCATTAACAGAAGCATCGAATGCAGCGATCGTCAGCATTTACCCAATGCATATAACCTGCCGCTATGAGATATTAGCTCGGGAGAAGCAATGCGCCGCGGAATACTCGTGTTCAAGCACGGCGCGAAGGATTGGGATTGGCGCGAGTCGGAGCGAACGCGGTATGACATCAACGTGATAATCTCCTTCCGGAGCATTATCAAGATCTGCCTCACCGCCGCTACCACTACTACCTAGGCTAGTATTTTCCATCCACGACGGGGCACGAAACTATTCATCCGAGCATACAACTTTGCGCGTTTCAAGCACTAGAAGCGGCTTTGTGTCGTAATTGACGGGCATGTGGATGGTGTTAGTGATGCTCGTGCTGGTTTATATTTTCGTTTTTCTATCGCGACTCTTGTTTACACTATGAATTCGCTATACCGTGCGCGCCATAAATCTCGACATAGATCAGAGGATGGAAGTAGACGTACCAGCGTGCCCTGAGTATGGCGATACCGATAAGTAACCTTGCAGTTCCGGTTTGTGCAAACCGCGTGCACTACCGCATCATTACCTGTGCCGTGTCAGGGCGGCCGTGATCTGCCGCGCTCGGTCGATGCAGACAGATTGCAGGGTAAGCATCCCGCGCAGCGCAGTAGTCGGATCGGAAGTCGATCATGAACCCGTTTAGAATCGTGCGCGGACGGAAGCACGGATTTGGGATTTATGAGCATTAAACGCGGTGACGATCACGTGATGCATGACTGGTGGAGCCTTGAGATGTTCAGGCTCTCTAAAGGGTGGTACAGCATAGGGTATAGGTTAAACATTTGAAGCCTTTGAAACAAGTGTCAGCTAATCTGGTACGTTTGGCTGTTCGATTGAAAATAATTACTATTTTACATTCAACTCTATGAAGCAAGTTGCGGACGTCAATTACATGTAATGTGCGGAATTTGTTCCACTCTTTAAACGGCGTATTATCAATGTCTCGCTATAGCACGCTTTCGATTCAATCTTAAGGAAGTAAATACTATACTATTAAGATATTTCTGTTTAGTATCCTGTCATGGATAATTGGATATGGATGGATGTTAATTTGTGGACACTTACATAGAAACCACAACAGTTCGTTTTCGAACACAAGTGTATATAAGTGCGCAGAGGACATTTACACCAAATATATGGACATTGCGTCGCGCCGGGACCAAAGTTCACGATACAACGCGACGTAGGAGGGATTTGAGTTTTCTTGCTAAAGCGTGAACTTGTCGATCGATCAACTTCTCCAATGCCCTATCAATGGACGACAAGTTGCTTTTGCAGAATATGTCGAGTGCGCTGTTGACACGTCCAATTGACATAGAACTGCAAAAGTTGTACAAACATTGGAACAATTATTCAAGCAACGTTTGGTTACTGGCCAAGAGCGACGTTTCGAAATGGTTTTTGTTTGTGACTAGATAACGAGCCCACCGGGTGAATATGTTTTTGGTGGGGATCACCCAATAAGTTCTGAATAAAAAACATTTGAGATCGACGTCAATGTAGTTGACTTCTATCGTTCATTATCTGAATGTATCTTTTTTTTTAATGTCTTGCTATGCAAAAATTCCTTAACTAGTCATAACATAATCCATCAAAGGAAGGACACAGTTAAATTTGAACGGGTATGGGCCAGCATACCGAAATGACTTGGTGTTGAAGTTTCGATTTATAAAATATTAAACATTAATCTCCAGCCTATCAGATAAGGGTCACGATTCTGATTCTCCTCTTTCATCCTTGGAACAACCCTACTAATCATCATACGACCGTTCCAGCTACGTCAGCAGTTGGCTTACTTTTTTTTCACAAGTTTACACCTTCGATACTAACGGGGTTGAGATATGGCAGGCAAAGGGGCTGTCGGCAAGGGTGGATCGATACGCTTTCCAAACCCGGTGCTAGCTCTCGGTAGAGTGGAACCTGAAGCAAAACATCGGCACTGGGGTTATCCTTATTTATCAGCCGCCTACTCCCTAACGCTATCACATGACCTGACGTGATGTCCTTTTCGCCAGCGGTTGGTCGGTAAATAGCCAAGCTGCACATGAATCGCCGTGTGTTTATTTTTAACTTTTGTTAACACACGGTGAAGGGAAAGGATTTTTCTATGCTGATAGTCTGTGGAGAGTTGCGCATAATGGGATACAGCGTCGATGGGCAGGGAAAAGGCTTCCCGCGTCACACACCAGATGGAATAAAAATCCTGATGGTAAAACACTAAC
This sequence comes from Anopheles plumbeus, assembly GCA_034621735.1. Lineage (NCBI taxonomy): Eukaryota > Metazoa > Arthropoda > Insecta > Diptera > Culicidae > Anopheles > Anopheles plumbeus. Next base: position 17,967 of record JAOEFI010014300.1, on the reverse strand, counting down.
CACGATTGTTGGCAGCGAAAGGGACAGAAAGGAACGTCGCTGTGTCAAGTGCTGCTGCGACAACACGTACCCATTGGGGCCACGGGAACACACACCGAGTTTACAGTGAAAAGCTTCATCCATGGCCGCGTTCGGGTGTGGGAGAATGTTCACGCTCGCCTATCCGAAGACGGCTGCGGAAAAGATGACAAAGTGTGTATGTACCTACCAGAGGTACTGCTGGCAACGCAGGAAACCAACACCGCTCGGAGTTAATTATCACCCTACAGTCCCCCGTAATCATTCAAGTAGCAAATGCCACCCACATTTTCACCTTGCCTTACAGAGACGTTCGTCCACTTTTGAATTTCAAGAGCGTAGCCACGGCGGTGGGGTTCAATTACTTGACAATTTGTTTTGCACTGTTTTTTAGAAAATGGTGTCCAGAGGCCACGCGCGAAAGGGCTCGGTCTTTTCACCAACGTACGGTCCTTTCGCCGCTTGAAGAACCACTCCAGCCAACCGTCAGCCTTTTCTCCTAACGAGAAAGGCTGCTCTACCCATCATCGTCCCGGCAACGGTAGCACTGTAGACCACGCGATCAGTTGGGACCGGAATGTGGGTGCCCATGTGATTGCAGGAAGGGCTCCCGAACGAATGTATTCACCCGTTCAGCATTCGACGCCAGCGATGTGCGCTATAGAAAGAAAACACACATTTTCGCCCTTAATCGTCAGTCATTTGTGTTCAAGCGAACCAAGCACATATTAGGTGTATGCGTGGAAAGGAACTTTAAGCATAAGGTGGGGTTCCCTCGCATTGTTTGAAATGTACATGCAAGCACACCACCGCATGAATTGATCCACGAGGAAATCATCTTCCTGACTCCTTCCCGTCTGCTCAGGCGTTCGTTCTCGGGAGTGAGTATTTCCTCTTCGGGATGCTGCGCCTGCTGCTCCGTTCACTGGCAAGTGTCCTTGACGGCAACCCCTTGTCGCCACCGTCGATACCCACCGACGCCGGCACTTCACCCAGTTCTTCTGTGCCTTATCGATAGAATGTACAGCCTCATCGTCTCCGTTGGCCAGTGTCGGGCAGCGCCAGTCACCGCAATCTCATTCGCTCCGTTTCTTTGGCAAATTCCAGAAAAGTTTTCCATCCATTTGTCTGCGCCACCGTTTTCGCTCATCATCAGGAGGCGCATCAACCAGCATAATGACAACAAACTCACAGTGTTGGAATATGAATGCCACCGCCCACACACCTCAGCCAGCCTCGGGCAGGCCTCCTCCCGGTCCTAGCCCAGGACAGGCTTGTGACGGAAGACTACGGAACCGCGCTTCCGCTACTGGCGCAGGGGTGAAGAAAGTATAGCTACTCCAATTTGCTTAGCGTTTTAACACGACACTTGGCTTTCATCTTCGCACCACCCGTGCCTCATGCCTTGTGACAAACTCTCCCCCTCGCTGCGCGGACTCTTCCTGTCTGCAGCCTCCTTCAACTGGCCTTCACTTCTCTGCCATTCCCGCCAGTGGAGGCTCCGGATTGCTACACAATCATTTGCATTCATCGATCGAATATACTCGGCGTCTTCGCTTCGCGTTCGGTGCCTGCCGTCATGGAAGTTGTGCGATATGTGCAATCGCAGTCCAACGTCGCCGCTGGCTATACTCCACGCCTGCCCCAGGCGCGTTGAAGGAATCATCACGATTGCATCGCCATTTTGTTCACACAATATGCGAGCACGTGCACACACCCGTCTGCATGTACTCGTTTGTGTGGTGAGAGTTTTTACTATCCGATATTCGTTTCACTCGCTTCATTTGACCTCGGTGTGGCATAGCTTCTGAGCAAGTGGCCAGGGTGGAGGATAGAAGAAATAAACAGAGCAATCAACTGAACCACTATCTAAATCTATTTTCTATGTTCGTAGCATACCCAATCGATATAAATGGGGAAATAATTCAAATTAGAAGAAAAATAGAGCAATATTTATCAATTTTGATCTTTTTTTCAAATTGCCTGATTATTTGAATATATTAACAATTCTGCTCAACAACCAATCCCGCCGGACTGATTCGTACTTTTGTTTCTTTGTGAGCGCTGTTATAAGCTAACTGGTAAACTAAGAGAGTACGTCAAGTAAGTTTAAAACTGCATCAAAGAATGATATTTATTGAAACGTTACTTAATATTTATTATACGCAAACCATATACTCATTGTATGCTAATGAGGTTGAGATTCTTAAAACATCGAAGATGAGCAGTACCTCCGTTGCTTCAGGGTTTCCCTCTTCTGTTTTTCCGGGGCATTTACTAAGATGGGTGGAATTGGGAAATATTATAATCTCCAGAAAAAAAACTCAACGATAGTAAAATAAACAACCCCAAACCAACTCGCCCGCCTTCCTGCCATCTCGCTAGTGCTGATGCTAGAGCAGGGCCTCAAGCACGGAGTTGTACATACTGCCGGAGCATATCTAGGCAAGGGATGTTCACATTCCAGCAGAAGGAAAAGCATCTAAAATTCGACAGTCCCAAGCCACCCGTCCATTCCTCATTTAATTTTTCTTCTTTTCGTTTTGTTTTTGACTTCCTTCGGAGCAATAAGAGACGAAAAGTGAAAAACTGCACTGCTCGCGGATACCCACACCATGCCGTGGGAGCAAATGTTTGGTGGGGCAACGAGAGCAGGATGAGCGGCTGGAAAAAAGCTGTAAAAACCGGATGATGCGGTCGGTTTCTGCCAGATTTTCATCGATCGAACCGGTGAAGGGCATTAAATATTGACGAACAAATTTGGTTCTGCTATTTGCCACGGCTGCTGATGCCGCTCTACTGGCGGAAATGTTCCTCTCCCTCTCTCTGCTGGCTGGTGCTGGCGTGCACTTTTCTCAGCTGGCTCAGCACTCTCCACGTGGGCATAAGGATCGGGCTGTTTCATCACTGTCGGCAGCCGTGGTCACGAACGCCGCTCGCCGGCACTCGGGCAGGACGAAAGCTGCCAGCTGTTGCTGTTTGTGTTTGTGTTCCGTACGAGTGAGGGTGCTTATGACAGCCACAGGAGAACCCTGGCAGAAGAAGTCCTTCAAGATCCCAGTTCTCGGACCACCGTGAAGGACGTTGGTCAGATTGTCCTCCTGGATGGAGCCGGAAGCTTTCCCGGTTGGGTTTAGTAACCTTTCCGCAATCACTCATTACACTTCATCAACGCGAGGCTTAGCTGGTGAGGACGTGTGAAATAGGCGGAAATAAAATAGCACACCACACGCAGGTCACGCGTATCCGCCGGAATTTTAGCTAATTTTGTCTTGCCCCCAGTAGCGCACTGTCGCTATCGCAAGCCCATTCGATACTGCTTTCCCAAATGCAACTAATTCAGACGAAAAACAGCAAGCCGCAAAAGACGAAGAGTGTGTAGTGCAGATCAAACGCAAATGTGCCGAAATTACATAAATTCACCGGCCGCGGAATGAAACGCGTCCATTATCGCATCAGAGAGAGGAATGCCCTATCTATGCTAGGGTTTCTAGAAGGGGCAGAAAAGATTCCAGTACAATGGATAAGGAAAATGTGAGGAATCGTGGAAAGTTTCAATGTATTGCAGTTTTTTCACTTTCACTCGCTACTTTTCACTCGTTTGATTACATCTATCTCTCTTATTATTCCTGGCTCTCTTACCGCCATTGTTTCTTTTTTTGGCCAACCTTGGATTTGCTCATGTCTGCATTCCACTGTTATCATACTGCTATCGTGCACACACTAAAGAATATGTGTAATTCACATCACAGTTGGTTATATTAGCATTGTTCTGCCAAGATTTTATATACTAACTTTATACATCCGTATGTTTGTGTAAAATTTAATAAATTTTCGAGTTATGCTTTGCGAAGCATGAACTCGCGAGCAATTCATAAAATTTAAAATTTAACAAAAACAGTACATTACACTCGATTGGATCAATCTCAAAGAGAGATAAACCCATTAACCGACAACCACGAACATTCGGCCGAGCCAACCGCGAGCAATGCGCCTCTGCCAGGACAACAAATCGCACTGAAAGGATACTCCTTTGCGATTTTTTTGCAAATGAACGGTCGAAGCTACGAACGAACGAAGGTACTTTCGTTTTTCCGAGCAGTCGTGCCAATACGAACGAACGGACCGAGCATACTATCAAACAAAATCAACACAAATGAGAAGATTTTCGCGCAAAGTACACAACAACTGCTCATCATAGGCTCAGGGAATGCCTTAGAAAAATAATCGAGTAGGTCAGAACTGGAAACCACCATTAATTTGTTATTCAATGAATGTTAACAGAAAAAGAGGCATTATAACAAATAAAATCGGACCAGAAGGAGAAAAGATGTTCCTCAAGTTTGTTGCATCTCCTTTACAAATTTCATAGCGGAAACTAACGATGATTCTTGTTGTTGATAAATCCTTTCCCGAAACCGAGTATAGAATAATCGTGATTCTTCATAATAATTTTCATCGCTGCTTCAACGTTTTGATCAGTTATTGCCGTGCTGAAGTGTACAGGGTGGACATTGTTTTTAACGTTTACTCGACCTTCTCTAAATAGCTTATAGTACATGTAAACTGTTTTTCTTGATATCAGACTGGCCCACAGTCAACATGTTACATTAGTTGAAGTTTTTTTTAGAAACTTAATGCGATTGCCACTTGCATAATAAGCTATACAATAGGGACATGTGTACCAATATACCAGGAAAAGCATATTTAAAATCGAACGTTCTTCTGCACCCAGCTCTGCCGCACCATATCGGTTAAAGATCGCGTGAAGCATTTTGGTTCCATAGGGAAGAAGTTGACTAACTCGACTTCGTCACAACCATCGACAGTTATCATTTCATCGACGAAAAACCGACAACTATCGAGTGTAACCGAATCGCTATTCATTTCGCTAATGATAGAATTGTTGCATTAATTTTCCTAAATGTGGACGAAAAACTGAAGACATTACTTGTTTTTTCCATAAAAAAAATTATACAAACGGAACATTCAATTTGTAAACAACAATGCTAGTTGATCAGCCGTCATTCTCGTGAAATATTTCATGACGTCACATCGATTCTCTCGATTAGTGTCCTGTGTTCAATTCAACCAATCGATTGATTCCTGGGATCAGCGATCTTATTTAATAGATATGACTCTCAAAGGGGAGAACAGTTTGCAGAAACTGGTTGGCAAACTCGCAATCGAACGTTCTTGACAAAGAAAATAGTTTGTGCAATTCAGAAAACGAAGAGAAAGCATACTTTGACCGACATAATGTGTATTTTGTTACGAAGAGGATCTGGATATTCAACTTCCAGTGCTACGAGGATTGCATTAATCATCATTATCAGTTTTGCCAATGCAATCCAGTATCGTTTCCAGTTAAAAAAAATGTTTTAACAATAAGGCACACGTTAGCCAATAAAATTGCAATGACGTTTCCAAGTAGACCTCGTAAACGTATCAATCACATGACATGGAACCGTCTTTATTTCACTGTAGCGGCACTATTTCAGGTTTGACAAATAAATAAATTCTATTCCATACCACGATGGCATCTGCAGCCTATGTTTGCGAAGTTTGCGATCAAAATGAGTTTACGCTGGACGCTGGATTTTACTACTGTAACGAATGCGGTACGAAACTTCATACCCAGCGTGAAATAATAGAAGATGCCGATATTACTACGACGGGACGGAGTATACGGGTGCAGGACCTGACGGCTTCAAAGAATAATATTACCACCTGGGAGCAGTTAAACCACGTTTTGCACGGTCTTACAGAACGGCTAATTGAAATGGGTGCGCCGGCGGAGCTAAAACCAACCGTTCTACAAATCTGGTGCTCTTACCTTCGTCTTTCGGAGGTAGCTTTCTTCAGCAAAAGTCAGCGACTGCGACCACGGTTGTCTCTGAACAATCAAAGATGGTAAGAATCGCCCCGGAGACATTATGACTGGTAGAGTAAAATATGCACTGTTTGATTTTATTCTCGTTCATTTTAGTGATTTAAAACTTCTTTTCAACCGAATTGTTCCGAAGTCTACCTTTAAGAAAAAGAAGGTAAAAAAGTCCGACATATCCACCGTACGGCAAAAGAAAAAATTGAACCAGATGCTCCTTGAGGAAGAGCACGATGCACTCGTGCAAACGCAAGGTTCTGATGTGGAGTCAACACTGAGCTCACTCTCATCATCCCTACAGGAGTCTAACAATGATAACACCCCGCTCCCCTTCCGTTTTAATAGCAACGCCAGAAAAAGGTTGATATCGGAACTGCACATCGACGAGGAACACGTTCAGTGGCACGAGCAGGAAGCGCCCATGGATGCACCATGCCATTCAATTACTTCTTTGCTTCCGAAATGCCGGGTATCGAAGCAACGACAGGATGATTGGTCCAGTGCATGTCGAAAAAGTGTTATTATTTCCATTTTAGCACTCGCACTCAATCAAATACGTAGCCCAATTCAGATTGGTGACATATTCCGGTGGATTGAGGAGGGGCATCTGCCCCTGCACGAACTGAAACAGTTTCTACCGAGCGACTTGGATTCCGAATGCTACTCGGAGACACTCCGCAAATTATCATTTGCTATTGTTGGCGAAACAGAGAACATAGTTTCACTGCTCGCTAGAGATTTAGGAATAGTACCAGTGGAGCCCGATATGATAGCCCTCTGTAGCAGATTCTTAGGCGAATTGGCTCTTCCGTTAGATTTGGAACCATACATAGCGAAATTGATCGCTATAGGCCCTGTTATTAAACAAGGTACATCTTCCACGCATTACCCGGCATACGAAATGCATGCCATGAAGTATATATTATTTGCGATGAAACTTCTATTTGGGTTGGATGGAGTTGTTGAAAGGAAACTGGATGCTTCGTCGGAAAACTTAAACGAGCAATTGTTGGACGCAGCCGTAACGGAGCCTAAACTATTCATATGGCATGAGTGGCAACAGTATGTTGCGATGCGACATACCATTCTCGAACAACTGCATTATCCAACGAACCACCAAAGAACAAAAACGGTTGCTGGGGTCACTGTGGATAGTGACCTTTTTCTCGATTTCGCATCGTCGTCTGTTGTGCCGGATGATGACAACACCACCGGATATCAGGCAGCACTTTTGGGACCAATGCACGGACCAGGCACAGAACGTAGGTTCAGGAATATACACTCAATTATCGTGTCGGCAACGGATAAACAGCGTAAAGAATTAGGCGAACCGACAAAAAAGCATGTTTTCTTCGATCACAGCTTACAACCTCAGCGTTCTTATATGGCAGCGGTGCTGGAGATGCAAGTGACCGATCGGGCGGGGGTATACATCCCTGATTATATGCAAACGGATCATTGCAAGAGAACGGTCCAACCGTTTATCAATCCTACATCCCTCAAACGTTACCTGCTCGAGCATCACAGTGTGAAATTGGTAACGAAAACGATTATGGCTCCAATTTCCCACATCAAGATGGAAAACGTTCGCTCACATAGAACGAAGGCTGAAGTATACTTGCGCAAGAAAGGGATGACTGAAGTTGTGCAGGTTGACAATTCAGAATCCAACGATACTGATGAGCCCCATGGCTGTAGCAACATTTTAGATTATATTGATACTTGTGCGGAGGCCAGATTGTACAGCCATGAAGACCTACTCCACAAAGTACTATGTCGGAATGCGCTGGATCAACTCCAGCATGAACTGATGGCTTCTGTGGAAGATGCCCAAAAATTAATGGGAAAAGGCGATCTGCCTGATGAAAAAATTAACCCTTTCAAAAACAATCCTCCGATGAGAGTGATACTTCCGGGCGAGGAAAATTGTACGAAAACTGTTAAAATAGCTTTGGCGAATTTTCACTACTGGATGAGGTCTATACCCTTATCAGGTTCATCTCGGAGCATCTTCAAACATGAGTATTTCAATGCTTTTCCGCCCAGCTTTCAATTTTTACTCCGCGAAGCGGCATACGTGGTACGATCTCCTACATACGACCTTTACCGTAAGCTAAACGAACTGGAAAAACATATGTTCAAGCGTTATGAAGATATAAGGTGAAAGGATCAAAAAAATACAGCTATTCTAAATTGTTAGTTTTTTTGTTTATACGAAACTATATATTTTTGGGTATACGAAACTGTGAACCAATATTTTTATCTCTTTTATTAAGGATTCACAATGATCCGAGTTCACGAATACATTGTTCTACTCCGAAAGACATTGCAGAGCATTTACAGGTACATTTCTACTCCATTGAAATAAAGGAAATATTATTTTTATTGCGTATATAAAGTGCCACTTCAAAACAATTACAATTAAACAATCGTGTTTCCGATGGAATATCGTTGGAAATCGTATAGTTTTGATGTGACTCATGAAGTATGGATCGGGTTTGAAAGATCAACAATGACGCGTTCAGTTCAACTCTCATGGAAGCACCCGTTTGAAAATATATTTTTGTTTAGCTGCATACGATAAAGCAGTGTTGCTTCATATTCATTCGTATCTCGCTGGTTACATTTTAGAAAATGCAAATGAATTAGGAGTGATCTAAGGTCCCTCTAGAAGCAAATTTTATTAATTTTATCCATAAATCGATAGCGCAGCATATCCACGCATTCATACGCAGGGTATCCTTTAAAACGGCGCACCGGACGCACCAGTGTAAACGGGCTGACTTTCCATTCGACGCTGTCGTGTCATGGCCTGACCGAGCTGTATGCCGTGTGGCTAAACAGAGGTGTGAAGTTTCACCGTGAAAAAGATTCAGCGGACTTCGTACCTTTTATTTTAGTCAGAAATTGATTCATGATCGTGCCTCGCGTTGGAATTGCGTTTACGTGCGGCCTGCTTGTGCTGAAGATTTGTACACTACGAGTTGTACATTCCATTCCTTCCCCGAAAGACCCGTTGAGCCTGGATGCTATAATCACCCGTGGTGGTACCTGTACGACGTGGAATTTTGTGTTCTGTTGTGGCGATTGAGCGAAGTTACGTGTGACGTGATTCGAAGCGCCACTGTAGCAACACCCCAGTGCGTGAGCAAACCAGGTATCGACGGTAGCGTTTCGACCTTCTTTCCGCCGACGGCAGTTCTACATTCCATCGGAGAGTAAAGGACAACAAAGGAATCTGTTCTAGATAGTTTGTCTTCGCGCGGATGGAACCGTGGCACGTGCAGTGTTGTTGTTTTTTTACGCGAATGGCCATTAGAATTTCTCTTCATCATTTTGGTTGGTGGTAGTGGTGGGGTGTTGTGTTGCTGGAGTGCTCGTAAAATATTTTCGCTGCTAACATTACGAGATTTGTCAAAGCAATCGTAATATAATAAAACAAGCACAGCGAACCAAAAATTTCCATAGTAGAAACGAAGCCACCGCTTGAAGCATAGCAGCGTCGGAAACAGTTCCCCTTCAATCTTCTACAGAACCTTAATATCACCCACATAGAAAAAGCATCGAGAACAGTCCCATCATGGATAAATTTATCAGCATGTGGAAAGTGCGAGAACTCGCAGATAAAGTGTAAGTATAATTAGACTGGATTTCCTCTCACAGGCACTGGTGTTTTGGAAATGTGTGGGAGAGAACGTCCACCGCGCCAAAGCAAGGACATTTGACAGCCGAAAACACGATAAGAGTCATATTCAGCCCAAGCCACCGCGAAGTGAAGTGTGATCATTGTACGTTGCTATCGCCTGCGTAGTGTTGGACTAGTGTGAGTTTTTAATGTTTGCTTAGCGCAATAATATCAATAAATGCGCACACTTACCCCGCGTCGACCACCGACCCCCCCCCCGGTACAGAAGAAGCTGATTCGCTTGTGGTGGCTCGAGCGCCCTATATCAGGTGGTTGATAATCGCTATGAGGAATATACGGTTTACTTCACTTACCCCGTCGTCACTTAGTTCAGTCAACCTGTTGAGTAGATGGGTAACTTTCCATCCACTGTTGCACACCTCGTGCATTAACCAACAAGTTTTCAACGATCGCACGCCACAAGGGACAGCTACCAGATAGCAAAACGCCACGCTACGGGTAGAATGAAGGTTAAACGTTGAAGCTAGCCAACTGTAACAATTGCGGTAGCAATGGCTACTGAGTTGAGTTTCCTGGTCAGGCCTACGTTTCCAAATATCAGTTAAACATAGAGCATATCAGGAGTAGTACTGACAAACTTGGTCATTGAGCCTCGTTAAACAAAGTAGGTAGGTAAGGTTCGTATTAGTTGCTACACATGTTCTGAAAGGAAACCGGATTGGTTTTATCATTAAAACTCGATCGTGCGAAAATGGGTCTCCTTCGTGGTGAGGTCGTTCCGTTAATGATCTTCGCCGGTGACAAGGTCGTCTGTCTGGTAATACAATCACGGCTATGTAGCCGCTCGTCTGACTGATATATACACCACGCCTAGCAGTACATCAACAACGCGTGCCACATGAATCTTCAATTCATACTACTTCATCGTCATAAAGTCAAATCATACTGTGGATAGAAATGGGAGTAAGCAAAATACAATTTCAACTATTCTATCGTCTACACAGTTCTTCCACTCATCGATACAAACAGAAATTGAAATCTGTAATGACAACCTTTCCCAATATATTTGCATCGACCCGACAAACCCTTTGTGGGGTCTGTAACAACAGATTATGTTGGACTAACTCGCTTGAACTCAGAGGTGTCAAGCGTACGATTCGCGATACAACTCTGGACGTTTTTCTCTTTTCTCGAGTTTTCCCGATCTAGAGGGAAGGATAGCTTCGAATAAATTAACCTGTAGCAATAAATATACAGCAGTGCAGCATACAGTGAGTCAAATAATCGAGCGTACACCCTACATTGTTGCATTTGTGAGTGATTTTCACGGTCAATTTTCCCAGCAGTACCAACATTAACAGTTCTGAATAAAGATGAGTTTCTACAAAATTAGCTGTTTTTAGTTATTTAATCCACCATCCGTAGTTCAAATCTACGGTAGAGTAAGAAAATCCACTCTTCTGGTCCTTCTAATATTAATCCGAGGACGTGGCAATCACCTAGTCATTTCACCTACCTCAAAACATATTATTTTCAAAACTAAATTTGGCCTTGTTTGCCATACAAGTGGAAGCAGTATTGCGGTTGGCATGCCAAGATTTCACAACATTGTCAGGTGTATGCTCTATGTATTTGGGATCAAAATTGTTATAAAAACACTGCGGTTCAATTTAAAGCCTCTCGAAGCAAATAACCTGAACTCCGGATTCTAAAGAAGTTTCAAACGGGACGTTTAATTTGGTCCTTGGTTTAAAATTGATCGAGAAAATCAATCTCTCAGACTGGAAGACGTTCAGTAAAAATATAGGGAGTACGCTCTATTTATTGAGCGACTGTATTTCATTTATTTAAAATCAAAAAAATATACGTAATCGAATCCCAGACATTTGAAGAGCAGTGGAATGTATCTTTCTTAAGATCCATATAAGAAACATATTTTAAGCATTTCCAAAGCAAATAGCTGTGGCAGACTTTCCTCACCTACGGACATACTCGATGCTCGACCTACTGCCGCATTGTACTTGAGCCGGATGTAGAAGGCGGCCAGTACGCCGTTGAATTATTAATTGTTACATCGCCCAAACCATTCCGGCCACATGCCCATGCAGCTACGGGGTAGCTTTTGAATGAATTTTTCACCAGCCCAAGACGAACGGAAAAATAATCTACCCCGGACAGTCCTTTAAGCACCTCACTCCGAAGCCTTCTGTTTCCTTTAGGCCAAACGCCGGCGGACATTCCGAAAAGTTTCTTCCTTCCATTTTTTATATTGCTAGTTGTATTTCCAAAAGTTTGGACTAACCGACAAGCGTTGGACACCTGCCGGCGAAATTCGGTTGTTTCATTCAAAACGATCAATGTGGTCGCCCTCACCAAAAAATGGGAACGAAAAGAAAGGCCAGGGCGCCGTATCGAGAAGCAGAAGTGCAAGGAGAGCTTTTGCGGAACTTGCCTTGTTTTTTTTTGTTCATTCAAGGACAAAGAAAACTGCTGTTTGTTTAGTTTATCAAAAAAGAGCGAATGTTATGAGGGAGCATTCAAATCAAAGGTCGTTGGAACGGCACGGGAAGCAGCTAGTATCTCCTGTGAAAACAGAATGTCACAGAAATGGAGCGCTAATCGCAACGGAAAAGGAAAAGATAAGATAATCACATTAATAAATCAATAACTGTATGGTTTTGGCATGGTAAACCCTCTGACCTGCTCCAGCGGATTGTTTCTATTTCAAAGATGTCCAAAGTTGTGATTCTTATTGTTTATTAGAAAAGCAGGGAAAAATTCAGATTTATCTTTCTCTTTGGGACTAGTTTTTAATTATCCTTGCTAGACATTTTCAATCCAGGGAATACAATTTTTTGTTGCTAATAACGTACTCGTGATGTGATGTTGATATCATCTAAAATGAACATTATTCAACGGCACATTGTCATTCGCTGTTCGTTGATAATGCATAGGTTCGAAACGTAAACAACACACGTGGTCGTACATTTCGTATTGATGAAATAGGAAACAAAATTGTCCCTGCGTGACCCGACGAAATTATCTCATCCAATGGCGCTAATGGCAACATTCGTCACCCGTTGGCATTCTACATTTCAACGAACGAATAATTCAATTTAAATCACACCACTTGATTGGCCCACTTTCCACTGGCCGGCGAAATGCTCAATCTTCCGGACACAACAGTCGGGAACAGTTCGCGGTTGTCCCATAATCGATCGCCAAGACCGGAGGAAAAAATAAATTAAAGAAAGTTTCATCAGCACGACACGGCTAGAAGTGTGCTTGGCAGAAGCACGAAGACTATCGAAATCTTCAGCGTCGTTGCCCAATCGAAGAGGGCATGAACTTTTTTTATTGGACTTATGCTTGGGCTCGTTGCGATAGGTCAATATAGAGACGATGGTGTTCGTCGGTGACGAAAACAAACTTTCACCGAACCCTGCTAATTTTTCCCCGTTTGTCTGTTTTGAATCCTTCCCTGTCAGGACAAATGTTGTGATGAACTACACAGAAATCGAAGGCAAGGTGCGGGAGGCAACAAACGACGAGCCGTGGGGTCCAACCGGCCCTCTGATGCAGGAGCTAGCGCACGCCACCTTCACCTACGAGCACTTCCCAGAGGTGATGTCGATGCTGTGGAAGCGGATGCTGCAGGACAACAAAACAAACTGGCGCCGAACGTACAAAAGTCTTCTGCTGCTAAACTATCTTGTGCGCAACGGGTCCGAACGGGTGGTCACCTCGTCGCGGGAGCACATCTACGATCTGCGGTCACTGGAAAATTACAGCTTCGTCGACGAGAACGGCAAGGACCAGGGAATTAACGTACGGCACAAAGTGCGTGAGTTGATCGACTTCATACAAGATGACGACCGGTTGCGCGAGGAGCGCAAAAAGGCTAAGAAGAACAAGGACAAGTACATCGGCATGAGCTCGGAGGCGATGGGCATGCGGTACGGGGGTGGCAGTGGTGGAGGCGCTAATATGGACTACGGTGGCTACCGGGATAGCTACGATCGTCGAAGTGAGGATCGATGTTCGTTTCATGGAGAAACTGTCCTGTTCCATGGGCGTGTGTTTTAATCCACCATATCATCGTTTCTTTCTAGATAACGAATCGAGAGACCACCACGAGTATGATTACCAGTACGAAGGGGAACGAGAGGACTCTGGCAACGAATCGAACGGCCCATACGATCGCTCGAACCGCTATCAGGACCGGGAACCGTCGAAAAGCCCTGCCACGCGGCAGTCGTCCAGTATGTCCACCGGGTCGACGACTGCTTTCGGAGGCGGTGGTGGTACCGGGGGCAGTGAACGGAAGATAAACCTCAACATTAAATCGACTGGTTCTTCGGGTGGCGCCACCATCGCGTCCTCAAGCTCGTCCCGAACTGCGTCCGCCGGCATAAAAACCACAAAGAAAATCGACCTCGGTGCGGCCAGTGGATTTGCGAAAACGGCGGCAGCAGTGGCCCCGCCTGCTGCGATTGTGGTGACGGATCAGCTCGGTATCAATTCCCCTACGCACCGTAACACGCACGCTGAAGAGATTGTGGGCAGCAGCAGTGGGAAGCAGCAGGAGATTCTAGAGGACCTCTTTAAAACGTGCCCCACAAAGTCGACATCCTCGCTGGTCGATGAGGACGATTTCAATCCACGCGCTCCGGAAGAGTTTGGTGACTTCGAGTCAGCCTTCGGCGGAGCCACTGGTGCTTCGGCCTCGGACAAGCTTCCCTCGGCCGCCTCCACCACCACGGTGAAGGGGAATGATTTTGCCGACTTTGCTGCCTTCGGTTCGGAATCGCGACAGAGTATGGGACCAGCTGCTAGCGCTGATCTCCTGTTTGGCCTGAGCGTCGGAGCAGGAACAGGCGGTACAGGACCGGTGGGGCTGAAGGCGGGCGGTCCGGTAGATATTCTATCTGACCTAAGTGGCCTCTCACTGGGCGCTGATGCTGGGGGCTCGAATGGTAAGTATTGTTGAAACACAATTTTTGAAGAAGAGCCTTTTTCCTTTCGTAAGTTAGTTTTTAAAAACAACACGCAACACGAAAGCTCCTTCTCTTTTTTTCCCCTCT
>JAOEFI010014293.1:0-20318 GCA_034621735.1 Anopheles plumbeus | reverse complement strand
CAACGGAAAAGACCCCGACCACCCACCACTGCAACACACACATACACCGGGGTGGGCCGCGGAGCTGCAGGCGTCATCGTTGCCTCTATTTTATAATATGCGGGGCCTTGCTGGTCATCTGGCTTGATGGCGCAGGCCAACAGGAGCAAGCTAAACCGCGTTTTTCGGCTCGCAGTATGTAGAGTGGTCAGTGCTTTCCACACCATTTCCTTCGGTGCTGCCTACGTCGTAGCTGGTCTCGTCCCGATCGGCATCAGCCTGGAGGAAGATAGCGATTGCCCTTTCGCTAGGACGACTGATGGTCTCTCGTCCCAACAAATACGAGCCGAGGCCTGGAAGATGTCCATGACACGGTGGCAGCGATCATGGGACAGCACGAGTCCAAGGGAAGGTGGACATACCGGCTCAAACCAAATGGGCGGCTGTGGACGGAGGGGCGACACGGCGAAGTGGGCTTTTTCACCACACAGGCGTTGACGGGACACGGGTGCTTCGGAACATACCGGCATAAACGGGGTTTCGTCGGGGTCATCCAACTGTCCTGAATGCCTGAATGGTATGGAGGAGTCCCCCCGGCATATAATGTTTGTATGCCCCCGCTTCCACTTGGAAAGGAAAAGAAATTAACTATACCTGCGGGAAGATCCTTAACGCAGAAAACCTCACGCGGGAAATGTGCGCCAGTCCCAGGACATGTGGAACGCATTTGCCCAAAAGTGTAAGGTCACAATGACGGTGTTACAGCGCAGAGCTGTCTTTCAAGAACAGCAACGGACGAGACAGACAGGAACGGCTGGGGCAGACTAGACGCTGGACACGTGCGTTTCGAGGTGGGCCAACTGGGTGTTAATAGTTGATGCTCGCAGTGATCTCCTATAGAGTCTGCCTACGTCTCGGAAAGTGGTCTCTCGGTAGCAGACCCTGGTATCCGAACGACCGGATGCACGCATTGAGCAGGGCAGATTTCTCGAGCATTCCGGAGGATGGTGCCTCGTCCCAGTGCGGGGCATGGGATGCCGTTGTACGAAAGGACGTGAGAGTGGTCGCGGGTGCCCCGTTTTGGGAGGGCGGTTTAGATCCCACTTCATCTGGGGCCTGGACTGCACTAGCCTTCGGACTATACGAGCCGTATGCAACAGCATAGCCCCCCTCCCGAAGTAATGCCTCGCAGTCTCCCGGGAGGGATAAGGACGATGGGATTCAAGCAGGTGGTTTTGGTCCCACACGCCCCTGGATTCGGGGTGTTTCGATCTGTTTCGATCGATTCGTTGGAGAATGTGTAGTGTTTGTACACGCGCGTCAAACTTCTGCTGTGTCGCGAAGCCAATCGTCCGCTGATACCTGTTATGGTCACGTGAAACCTGCGCCTGGTCCAAGCGGTATGTGAGACTGCGAGATGCGGATCGAGCTGAAACTAAGCACCTGCGGGCTTCCGTAAACCACCGGAAATATACTATCCAGAGAGTGGCGTTTTGTCGCCTCAACTCCCACACACTCCTCCGCAGGACCTAGCGAGACTTCGGGCTAGGGACCTAGCGAGACTCTGTTTACGGGAGAGGACAATCGCACCACCACCACCTCCAGCCGCAGTACGACAGTCCCAGTGGTGTTGGCAGGCCGAACACGTAACATTAGCAGCAGCAGCCGGGGGACAGAAGAGTGGACCATTTCAATGCGCATCGTCATCATCATGCTCATCATCATCTTGGCCCCCTCATTTCCCAGTATTTACCGTCTTTTTCGTTGCTCATCAGGACCAATAATCACTGCCCATCCGCTGGCGTCCGGGGGTGGATCTCGAAAGTAAACCAACCATGACAAAAAAAACACTAGTTCATTTGTGTAGTAGCCCTTGTCGGCAGCACAGCAGCAGCCAGCGAGAGATACTTCCAAGACTGAAGGGATTCCCATTGTCGCGCGGGGGGTTTGTTTTTTGTGTAGGTAGGCGCATTTATTTATTTTGTTTTTTTTTCTTTCCTTTAGCTCATTATTTAAAGCAGACCCACCTTTTTTCGGTAGACGAGACGGCAAACGGTCGCTGGTCAGCGCGAAGAAAGCGTCAGCCCTTGGCTGGGATTGGGGGGTTCGTTTTATTATTTTGTTCCCTAGATTTTACCTAATGCTTCCCCGGGGAACTACAAAAGTAACCTTACGCAGCCAACGACCACCGGAAAGGGGCTACGGTTTTTGTTTTGTCTTTATGTCTTAAAGAAGGGTACGGGGTACGTATGGCGTCTTTGGGCCGCCTGAGGGGTGATGCTGATGGTACCTGAAGTCAGTCCTGTGGCACATCCGGTGACATTTTCCTGCCGAGTGAGTGGTCTCCGAGCCGGGACTGGGACTAAGGAAACTAGCGCCAACGTGGGACGTTAGCCAATACCTAACGAACCAAAGCAACTCCACACATCCACACATCCAATGGCGGATGCGCCGCTGGAGGACGGGGTTATGTCAGCGCGCGAGTCAGCCATTACCGCACGCCGTCCGAGCGGCAAACGTTTTTCCAGCCAATGCCAGTGCGCGGCGCGTCAGTTTTCCGACCGGCACACGGGTGTCCTTTCTCCCCACGCCCTCCCCCGGGGGGTGGACGCTATCTAGCATTGCTCCCTTTCTCCCCACGTTGACGCCTCCCACGCGGCGGGGTGCGTTTATGACTCGATGGTTATTCTTTCTCCACTTGGCTGTGTGTCTTTTTTTTCTGCTTCCGTTCGAGTATGTTGCCGTCCGACTGTGTTCGTTTTCCGCTTTCTCTCTCTGTGTGTGTGTGTGTGTGTGCGTGGCTGCGTGAGTACATTAATTTAATTTTTTTTGTTTTTAGAATCGCTGTGCGAGTGCGATCAAAAGTGTAAACCATCAGTGCGGTCTTCTTGCGCCGGTTACGCGCGTTGGTAAAACAACCGAAAACGATTCCCGACCACAAATAGCGATGGTGGTGAGGTTTCCCATTTGGTTTTTATTTTTTCCGTCCCTCTTTTTTTTTTATTGCTCTTTTATCGAATTCTGTGTCTGTGAATCGAATGTGTCTGTGTGTTCTAGTTGTACATTGTTCGTGTTTCTAGGTGTATGTGCACCGGGGGGGAGGGGAGAAAGTGTGACGGGGTATGCGAGAGGAGCGTTTTAATTGTTACTATTGTTTCTGCGGGACTGGTATGTGTGCGTGTGTTGATGATATTTTCATCCCTTTGCTGGGCTGCCGGCGGCAATGTTGTTCATACTTTAGTTACATTATTTAATTTTCTTCATGACTGTGTGTGTGTACGAGTATGTTTTGCTCCTGTCCAGCCGATTCGGACATTCCCTGCATGTTTGCCATCGTTTTCAGTAGCAAAACAAACCGAAACAAAGCTACAGAAAACCACTGTAACAAAAGTGGTACGCGCTTCGATCGCGCTTTGAGCATCGTTGCACGGGCAGGGTGGGGTAGGAGAAGGTATGCGTAGGTGACACGCTTCGGGAGCCTGCCCTGGGATATGTCATCTTCATTCGCATGGCAATAAAGCAGCAGGCAGCTCCGCCCGGGGGGCCGGGGCCTAGCTCGCTCACATTAATCTCCATCAATTCGTCGCCAATCGCCAGTCTCAAGTCGGCGTTCGGGCAAATCCTGGGCGTTAGCATCCGGGCCTTTATGGGTCGATGAAAAATGGGCCCACCAGGAAGGAAAAGCCCCCCGCCGGTGCTAGGATCAACTTCCGGTTTCTTTTTGCCGGCCCGGGCGCGCGCGAAGCACACGGAGGGATCACGACGGCAAATTCAATCAGCGGTCTGCACACATCGTTAGTAGAGGGCACGGCGGTGCGCCCTCTGCCGGTGTGGAGCAGCGGTGGGGGCGGGCGAAACTTCCAAACCCAGAAGTTCCACCGTCGCTCGCTCGCTGCAAATTGAAACAATTAATCGTTGCCTAGTCGAATGGGTGTGAGAAATAGGGGCACGGCGTGTATCGTGTCTTAAGTCATTCGGCATACACTGCAACAGACGTGCACACCCACATAAACACACACGCCGGGTGTACGTTGCTTGCAAGGGAGGCAACGTTCGGCGGTAAGGCGCCGCGGCGAAAAGCACGTCTCAGCTAAAGGAGGGTTTCGCACTTTTCGTCAAACAAAAACTTATTATTTCGACAAAACAGACAACCCACTCCGAGGAGGTGACTGCCAGGCAATATTAATCATAGCTGAAGCATCCATTAATCAGTGCTCTGACGTGAAGCTTTTCCTCTCGGTTTTCCTGCCACTCGCAGGGGTTTCCCCAAGCTGCCAAAGGAGTCACGTTTGAAACGAAGCATTCAACAACTTTATAGCCCTGCTAGAAAGGCAGGAAAGAACTAAAACGAGATTGAGCAAGCAGTGGAATATCTTTCCATGTACAATTTCAACACACTGTTTTCGACTTACTTTGTTTCACGTTGTTGCGATACGCAGCTGGGCGCTCACGGACGCTCTCCGCGAGAGGTCTCTCATCGGTTGACGAGTCCGAGCGTTCGGCGGTGATCGAAACTGATGATCGGGACGGGAGATCGTTATCTCGGTTCCGATCAAGAGCTCATTCGGGACCGCGCTACGAGGCGAGCAACGCCTAATCCTCCGACGCACAATCCTACCGGTTGAGCGAGGGGTCCCAATAAAGATAAGAAACATAACACAATGTTTCGTTGCCATTTGTTGTATCAGTGTATTTTGTTCTACTCTACTCTATTCTGAGGAAAAAGTGTGCGTGCTTTTTATTATTTAAACTTGTTCCAACTCACCCTCCGGAACATACTAGCTGCCTAGTTTCAATGGTGACTCACAACAGGATCATCAACAGGATTCAACACATACATCTGACAGGATCGTTGCCTGCTTAAACATGCTAACTAAGGTACGCTGTTACTGCACAGGATTGATACTAGTAATAAGGAGAGCTGGTTGTGATTATTTCCATGGTTTAAAACGGTTTTTCAACAAAAACCCGAACAGTTTCGGGTGGAAAAGGAGGACACTCTGGAACACGGCGACCGAAAGGGATTCGATTGAGACGTCAACAGCGGTTGCAGCTTGCCGACACCGTCCCATGGCGCTTCCGCCTAGCCCACTCCTTAACCGACGGAATGAAATAAACATGAAAAACACCCCGTGGCAGTTACGACACCGAGGCGCTGCGCTCCCGGCGGATGGGCCCGGGAAATGGCCGGTACGTCGCAAACCGTGCCAAACTTTAATGGCACAACAGGAAACAATTCCGAGCGTGTTCCCCGCACGGGCAAGACGTGTCTCTGGCTACCGGAAGCAACGCCAGGGATTGCCGCGTAATGCCTTGAAATGGACGCGAACGCATTCGCGAGAGCCTTTCGATGAAGCAATCATTCCGGTAGCATTTGATGTTTCTTCCCTTTTTGGTTTCTGTTTTACCGTCCCGCTTCTCCTTCCCCGCCCGTACCCATCCCGGCCGGTCTGGCTGCTGGCCGCTGTTCGAAAAGCAATAAAATTCGTTCCAATTTATCGATCAGTTCCGCCAGTAGCGAAAACGGCGAAGACGAACAACGGCGACGCCGCACTGCAGTCCGTCGCTGTAAACGTGTAAAAAATGCGAAGAAACGAAAGTACATCTCCCGGATCGCTCCCATTGCCGGCTCGATCCATGCAATTTTCCGCTTCCTTTAGCGGCAAGCGGGAAACGGTTTTTGCTGTTCCCCGTTTTGGCGGGCCTCTTCTTTTTTTTTCGCCCCCCCCCCCCCCCCCCTCCCGTTTCTTCTATTTAACCATGGGAAGTTTTGTTTTCGTTCCGGCTCACCTCAACGGCAAATATGGTGCCGTGACCGGTGCGCCGTACTATCTATCCCTTTATCGTGGCTTTTTCCCAGGGCGGAAAGGGTTGCCGGGTTTATCAGCAAATCGGTTCATTGATTTGTTGCCCGTCCAGGCTGGATGCTTTCGGGCACCCTTTTGATCTCCGCCGGATCAAGATATCACCGGACGTCGTACGTGCGTGTATTTTTTTTTTGAGTGTGTGGGGGGGGGGGGGAGGGGGGGGGGAGGAAGAGGGTCGAAAACCGGGGACGATTGGGTGACTTCTAGGCTAGAGCTAGTGTGCCGCCTGCTCCCGCTGTCGTGAATCACGCCAGGACCGCGCCAGGATCTCACAGGGGATCAAAGGCCCAACAGCACATCCTCCGCATGCTCCAAGCCCTGCCGAAACATTGGAATCGATATGTGGCCTGGGCGAACACCCTCCTAGGCCAGGTAGGAGATGGGACCGCCGCTGGTGTTAGCCCCGTGTCCCCTTGCTCACCCTCCCGCCCGTCCCTCGCGGGGAAGATTTGTGGGCCACAGTTTCAAGCGGTGGTAACAATTGGCTCTAATTCGACAGGCTCCATAAATCGGGGCCGAGATTTTTCGATTTCGATTTCGCCAATCTGTGGCGAAAGGCCACCCCTTTTTTTCCTGCATTTGGTAGTTTTGCATTTTTTTTTTTTTTGGTTTTTGTTCTTTCTTCTTCGTCTTCGTCTTTGGTCTGCTGCCTGCCGTGGTGAAGGGACTTGGCGCGGAAAACCGGGGAAAAACGAATTGGCAGTTTTGCCGCGCGGTGAACCATGAAAATGGATTCCGGTTTTGCGATCGGCGAGCGACGGCCCTTTTTAGCGACACCGAGCGTGGACTGCCATCGTGCATCAGATCGGCTAGATTTTGCCGCACGTATGTACATGTGTGTGAACGGGGGAAAGGGAGAGAGAGAGAGAGAGAAACAGAGCAAAAAGGCGATACAGCGTGTGCAGAAGGTAGATGGATATTGATGGGTGCAAATGTTTCGTCGGTTTTTCCTTTCCATTTGGCAGTCAACTGATTGCCTCTATCAATCATCATATCCTTCCTTGGCGAGACGGGACCACTGCTCAGTGGAGTCTTGTTCGCAGTGACACACCGGCAAGATGCACGCGCTAGGGCTGCGGGCCTGAAACTGAACCCAAACGCTTGTGCACCTTCTGATCTGTCGATTACTAAACGATCCTCTGTCAGTCGTCGGACCACTTCGCTGCACTGCTGAAATCCACCATGGAAAACACCCCTGAGGTCCTCGTCTTCTCGTCTTTGGTCTTCGGAAAACCACAAAAAAAAAACCGAACCATCGCCATCACGTTCCACATACTCGGGAGAATTTTCCGTTGTCCGGGGTAGCAAAGGCCGGTAGACAAAATAAATTATTGCGCCCCAATCCAGTGTGCGCCGGGTGCTCGGATGGCGTTGCGTACTTTTTCTCTTCTCCTTCTCCATTTTGTCCTCCTTGGTCTATGGTCAACTCCATTCCGGTCGGTCCGGTTGTGTGTTTGCTCCAATTATCCCAGGCGTTCGCAGGTCGCAGGCGCAACCATGCTGCTAATCTAGCTGTCCCCTAGATGTGAGCTAGAAATCCCGGCCATCACGGCCCGGTAATGGAACTACCGTGGCCGGAAAGTGCCAGCACGGTAGAGATACTGCGCTTCTCCGCTGCGCTAGGGAAAGTTGACGTGTGGTGCAGCGGAACCGACCACTACTGGGCGGTACCTTCGTTCACTACTTTGATGCGATAGCCCGACCCGAAGTTTTTCGGGGGGCCTTACTAGAGTGCGGTGGCAGTATAACTAGGAAACCTTTTTAGAACTCATCAAAAATGTATCTCACAGCAGTAGCAGCAGCAGCAGTAGGATACGCTGGCCAGCCTGTGTGGATACCCGTAGATCCACGCTGCAACCGTCGGCGATTGCGCAGGCAGGAAGAAATACTGCACCGGTCTCTACGCCTGGCGAACTGTATGCTAGTTGCCGCAATCATTCCGACGTGGTGCACAAACTGGAATGAAACAAACTTCCCCTCAACCTTAACGAGAGGTGTGTTTACCGTTCAAACTGGCTGCGGCAAGCCTATTTTACACTTTTCCGATCGATTTTCCCTATAATAGTTTGTGACTGTGACCACACCTTACCAGCTGGATTGAAGTGTGGGTTAGGTGGTAGCTTCCTAGACTTCTTATGGACCAAACCGACCAGGCAAGGACAGTCAAAAGGAAAACTGTCTCATCTTTGAATCCCTTTTGAACACGTCTGGCTGCAGAGGCGGATTAAGGGTTCTAGGGGTCCCAAGCAGCTATGATTGGAGGCCGTCAAATGCATAAAAGCATGTAAACATTGTTTTGCAACTTGCGCTACAATACGTAGCTATTTCTATATTGGCCTCTGCTAGATCATCTCAAATAAGTTTTTATTTCATTTATATAAAATTTAAATTAAGATTAAACAATAAGTGTACAATATAATTCAACAATATATCAGCTAATAACGATTAATTCGAAAATTTATCGACTTCGATTTACCTTAATATTATCGCATTAAATATATTTAACGAGACTTATTTCGTGCGAAATCATCAATAACTTTCGAAGTACTAATTGAATTCATAATATCATTTTCTATGTACAAAATATATAAGTTATAAGTTATTAATTTTTTCTCACCCAATGTACTACTTAAATCATTTTTCACCCGTTTTAAAGCTGAAAAAGACCTTTCCCCTGAAGCGTTTGAAATAGGCAAAGACAAACAAATGTTTAGCATTATTTCGATGTATGGAAATGTGCAGGACATTTCTTTTGCTAACTCATATATTTCCATGATCCGTGAATTATTCTGAGATTTTACTTCTTCTCTAACAAATTTTAAAAAAATGATTTAACTCTAAAGCACACACGTCGATATCATTTGCGTATATTGCTTTAATATAGGTCGGTGCATTTATTTGTTTATTGGCATCAAAACGAATGAATTTTCAAACTTTCTGTTACAGTAAGATTATTCTCACTGTCAAGGGAATTAAGTATCCTGCGAAGTTTGGTGCCCTTTGCTTCATCAAAACACAACCCTGATAGTTCAGTTGCATCCTTCTCTGCTTCTCTTTTCAAATTCTTTGCGGAAGTTATGTGTACAATTGATCCAAAACTTTAATAGCACAGAGCCTTTCATAATTTCACACCCGACTGTTTGTAGTAATTTGGAATCCTCTAACTAATTTAGAAGGCTTTCGAAAATAATTTACACGGGTAACAGTAGACACATTTGTCTCAGAAAACTTTAACCATACTCTTTCCTCTAGACCACATTCAGTAAACCTCTTGAAAATAGTATAGGTCGATTTGAAGGTCTTCATATTGCCAACATTTTCGGGTTTATTCTGAATGATGTGCTCAATAACCTCACCCGATAGTATTTTACGCCACAAAGCTATATCAGATAGATTGAACTTTCAAGAATTTATGAAACGAATTTTTCTGCGTAACTAAAAACTCCTCGGTTTGCTCTCATTTTTTGCGCTTTTCTGCACCACATTTAAACTTTGCGACGCGTATAAATCTGACGTATGGAACAACTCATCCACGTTTCATCCAGGTTTTCCAAAGCGTGCTCAAGTTGCAATTCTCTGGGCCCTTTCTCGCCCACATTTTGTGCCAGTTTTCGATTTCGATTCCGGAAAGAATAGCATCGAATCATGCTCCGGTGCCAGGCGAAATACAATGCATTTTTCCGAGAATGATATTAGTCTACGCACCAGACGGTAAATTGACATTACTTTACCAGTTTTTTCGCACAGAATCCGGCCACACAAATCCATCGTTTTTAATTCCGTTTTCAATTTACCACCCACGCATCGAAAGAGTTAATAAACTGTAATGCCCTATGCGAGACAATCCGTTTTCTCGTGTTTTTATTCGAAGTTTGTTTATCTGATTCCTATCAAACTATTCAATGTTGTTCGATTTGATTGCTTAGTAAGATAATAAAAAGAATTCAAACTCTGGCATTTGAATAATTATGGACAAAAAGTACCCAAGCATCTGCTTAGTTTGCCCTCCCCGCCTCCGCCTCTGTCTGGCTGTATTTATTTCCTGAAGCTTAAGTATGATAGTTCGGGCCGACACAGGCACATTAACCACCCTGTCTCTTCGGTTTGTGGGCTGTATTTTTCTGTGCCCTTAAATTATTTTTAAGAGCAGTGAAACCACAGTTTACTACGTTAAGTTAAGAGCAGTTAACTACAGATATTGTCTATTCTCTTTACTATACAGACTACTTTAATTTGTGTAGACTACTATAATGTGCATTATATTATGTGAATGGAGCGCTACGCCACCCTTGAAATTAGTATGAAGGTCACCGACGGTCCGTATCCTTCCCGGTGTCATTCTACTTTCAATACCTTCGTCGAACACCAGGAATGGAGATACAGTGGGTATCGGTATACCCCCAACCCTGGTGTCTGTGTGCTAAAGGGGGGTAAACAGAGCTGTAGTTCATGTGCACAATGTCCGTGATGCCGTCGTGTCCACAAGGCGTCGTTGGGTATTGGGCCCGCGAAGGTGACATCACTGCTGCCCTCCACAAACAGCCGGGTCAACCGGAGATTCTAGAGTCAAGTTTGGGATACTGTACAAGGGGCGATATGCTACCCGCCCGCACCCCCACAGCAGAGTTGAATTCAGACGGGTCTGGTGGTAAAACTCGGACCGCACTGTTGCCTCCGGTAGGGCTGACCCGGGAGTCCTTCCCGAGCAGTGCTCCTGCTCGCCTGCGCACCGTTTGATAACGGGTCCCGCGTCCCGCCGCGTGCTGCCATCTTTACCCCCCACCGTTGCTTGCTCACCGGGGGAAGTCAAATTGATTTAAATTCATTACGACTTTAAATTCAATTTCAAGCGTCCAATTGTGCCGCCGCGCCGTTCGGGTTCCATCCGAGGACGAACACAACGCGGTTCGTCAGCCACCCCTGTGCTATATTCCGAAAAACGTCTCCCCTCCTCCTCCTCCTCCTCCTCCTCCTCCTCCTCCTCCTCCTCCTGCTCCTGTGGCCATGGCCGAGGCGGTGCGCAACGTCCGTTGCCGTTGTTGCGTCAATCCTAGTTGATAAGGAGATAAGCAACAACGGTGTGCAACACTCCTCGAGCAGGAGTCGGAGTCGACTGCCGGAGTACGTTTTTGTGGGGGAGGAAATTTTATTTCATTTTTTCATGTTCATTTCACACGGACAGATGGAGTCATTCTCAAGCCTTGCCCGATTCGACCGGTTCTGGGAGGATTCGAATTTCCCGTTCCCGTCGCGTGGCGGATGATGCACTCCGACGGAATCTTAGGACCGACCCTATCACCCAGGCGGAACCGTCTGCAATGAACCGAACTTGTTGAGGCTAAAGAATGAGGCTGGCCGTGTCTTTACTGGTGCTACGACACCGAGCAGAGGTTGTGCCATTTTACCACAGTAGAGTTGCTACCATTGTCAAGAAGGGAAACATTCCTTCTTTGTTCAATATTTGCCAGTCTGGTGCGTGATCAGTGATCCAATGGCGGTGACACTCCGACTCTGGTGGACCCAGGGCGTTCCGAAGAGCGGTGTTCACAACTTCAAGAAACGATATTGGACACCGCTCAAGGAGCCAAAAAGGTCCACATTTTTCAACATCTCATAATAGACTCATAAAGCAGTCCTTATCTGAGTGGGGCGGCCAAACGAAACTTCGATGCCGTTGTCCACCGTCGCGAAGAGAGTCGTCCACCGGAATAGGCCAGGGCCAATAGGGTACATCCAGTATTCACTCCTGTAAAAAGGTGAACAATTAATTATCTAGAAATCGGATTGTGAACGATGTCAATACATACCGCCGAATCAAAATTCGTTGGCACCATCAGTTTGGACATCTTACAGCACCTTACGATGCGCAAAACGAACATAGCGAACTTAGCAGAAGTTGCGAGAGGTTGCGACCCGGGTTAACAAACACAGTTTAACGACGGTCGCCCAAACTCGACACATCACACGCACACGCACCAACATTGACAATAAAATCGATCAGAACAACCGATATTCACGGCTGCATTTAAATAAATCACCGTCCCTCGCGCGTACAGTGTCAAGTTTTGGCTCCTTGGGCGCTGCATGGCGTCCTATGGTGTTTTCAAGCGCGTGTGGGGTCACTGTATAGGGCACGGCCACTGCATACGGGCTTTATTTGCACCAAACTAGCCGCCGAACGCCTTGTCAGCCCAATCAAACCTGGGATTGCTCTTCAGTGGCAAGTTACCACAAATTTATACCCACCAGTGGTTAGTTTTGACATTCGCTGTCATTAGCAGTACTGCATTAGGCACCATACGCTCCCCCTCACTCCTATCCCCCACGCTTATCTTACTCCCTCCTCCAGCACACAAGCACCCGTGTGACACGCAGCCACCAGGGCTTTTAAATGTGTGGTGCAGCAGTGCGCTGATTGGACTGCAATAGCTGAAGCCTGCGCTAGCTTCGTTCGATTTTCCGACGACATGCAAACACGGCGAAAGCGAAAGCGCAGCTCGGGGCAGCTGGCGAAGCAGTCCGGCATGGTGCAGCCCGCCAGTTTACTACTTGCCGACGATCGCAACTTTGAATTGGCAACCGCACCTCCTCGACACCTTCCCACACACACACACACACACATGCGGGGTCGGGAAGGCGCCACCAGGAAGCGGTTCTGCTACCGGAATCGGTTCCGTATCCAGTCCAAACTCAATGGCTTCCGCCGGCCAGTGACAGCTCGCTAACCTGCCAATTCACGCCATAATTGTCTGGAGCGAAAATATTGCTCACATCGCCCCCGCCTGCCCGCCTGGTGGCGTGGCGTGCGCTCGACCTTCATCGCTTTCCTTCTACGCTGCACACCGGGACCCGCCGGGGCAGCACAGGTTGTTTGCTCGATAGAGCGACTTCAGTGGTACACGGTGGAAGGAACGAACGTGCCGGCGGCGGGTTTACGACCACCGAAATGTCCCTGTCGTTTATGCCCAGGGCCCGGTTAGACTCCTGTCTTCATTAGTGCTACGATCATAGTGTAGAAGATTTGTCGCCTGCCGGACTGTAGCCTGCTGCAACGGGAGCTATCACAGTCACCCTGGCAGCCGGGCCAGCTATCACAGTCGCACTAGTAATTAGATAATGGATTTACGAATAGCTTTAGTTATTCAAAACAGGAATGCATCATTCTGTGCATGAATTCTCTACTGGTGCGGTGTTCCGGCTGGCACATCCGGTTGTGCACAATGACGACGACGACGACGACGACGACGACGACGACGACTTATATAGTTTATTGGCCCTTCTTCTTCTTCTTCTTCTTCTTCTTCTTCTTCTGTTTATGCGACGTAGGGTATATCCTCCTAGGCAAAGTTGAACTTTTGTTCTCTTACGTCCCATTCAGAGGCGTACCAGCTCTGTTTTAGCCGTTCGACTGCAACGTCATTTGGCTGTATGTTCAGATATTTTTACAGCATCTCTGCGTCTTTAGACAAAGGCTATTGAGAAGCCAATATCTGGATCGGTCCAGCGGGATTTGAACCCACGTCCATCGTGTTGAGAGAGGGAGACTCTACCAACTGAGCTACGGATCCCGATTGTTTATTGACCCTGATCGCCATTTCTACCCGTGCACCTATCAGTCCGGTACATAAATAGAATAGTACTAATATATCGCTGAAATCAAGACGACAAGGAGCAACCGTTAACCTACTTGCTGGTAGTGTTTTAATACCATTTTCTCTGCAAACAGCTTCTTACGTTTATTACGATCCGTGAAATGATTACATGTATCCCACAACTAATTATGCTCCTTCCGCGACGGATGAATTAACGCATAATATTCTTCAACATAAGTCAAAGTCAGTCAGCATAAAGCATTAATACGGATTGCTTGTAATGCAATGAAAGCTGCCGATGCAAAGCTGCTTCGAAAAAGCTCCTAGATTTTTTTTGAAAGCTATATTTTTAAGCTTTTCATAACATGAAGCTCAAAACGCATAGCTTTTAGCGTGGGTGGTTGTAGCTTGTAACAATTTCTTTACATTGGAAACTAATAGATTCATGAAACCAGAATTGAAACGGTAAAACTAGAAAACATCTGTTCATAAATGTATTTCGTTTTCTACAAAACATTCTTACAAAATAGTTTTTTCAAGATTAACTAAATGATTACACACTCTGTCCCAGTTGCATTGCACTCGTACAGTATAAAGGAAATAACTTGTAACAGGTTTGGTTTTCCGCGATACGTTTACACAGCGTTTTAAGTGCCCTAACTGATTCAAAATCTAGCAGGTGAGGTGATGTCTTTTTTTCCTGCGATGTATCACACAATCGAACAATGACAAGAAATCAATCGATGCCAAAGACTCCACAAATGCAAAATAGAACTTGTTAGACAAGCGAATCCGAAACGTATATAAACAATACGAATGATGTTCAGAGATAACGAAACGAAAATATCCTACATGCGACCGCAAAACTATCCACTAATTATTTGTACGTGCTATAATATGAAACAGTTGCATTGATGTATGTATATACTATGGAACGTGTAATCTTCCTTTCCTAAACAGCCTTTCTCCTTTTCTACCCTTACTTCTAACTATAATATATATTATTTATGTTAGCTAAAAAACTTCTATAAAATGTATTATCAAAAATATGATGCGCTTTTCAAGTGTGATTTTTGTAGGTAACAATGTAACGGGGCTTCATGGTGAATCGACCGCTCATGGACGCCTCATGAACAGTAAAATAATGTAACACGGACAAAACGCCGCACGGTGAAAACACCGAGTGAAATGGTTCGTGTCATATTCTGTTCCCTGTCCAGTCTTGGCGCCGGGTTTCTGTCTAGCACTGCCTTCCGGATGGACGCGATGAATCGCGTAGTGCGGCGGGACCATCATATTGCTACGGACACTGGGTGTGTAAAATCTCACAAACATTCCAGCTCATTTTGCGCCGTTCCTTATTAAGTGTGTATATGAATAAGCTTTGACATTCTCATATAATGTGCGTAATCTTTGTGCCCCTAGAATGTTTTTTTTTGTAAAAATACACAAAACTCTGATCTGTTAATATGTAAATATATAAGAGTCCGCTCCGTATTCGTTGTTTGTTCGCATTTGCGATTGTATCGCCGTTATCTCTGCATCTTGCATTTTTTATCTTGCCATCTACTTGGTTCTTGGAAGCCGACAGTACAAAATTGCACAAGAAAGGTTGCTTCTTCTATGACCGACGAACGTTTCCCTCGTACCACCTCTGTACGTACTTATTTTTGTACCGGCGCTAAGGGCAAGTAGCGGGCGTCGATCACGACGTTGATGGCAAAAATTTCGTAAAATATCAGCCCATACGTGTACAAGTCGACGAGCGGGACGCAGAACCTATCCGCTAACCAGGGCAGCACGAAGTGTTTGGTGCCGAACGAAATGGCCAGCCCAACGCCCCAGTAGTTGCTCGTGTCGTACGAAACGAGGCCGAGGACCGCCAAGTTCAACAGCAGCACACCGGTGGCCGTGTTTTCCGCGATGTGCCGCTGGTGCAGCTCGTGGAACACCAAGCCAACCACCAAGGCTAACGATGCCGTAAGTAGGGTCACATACACAAGGCTGGGGCTCTTGCAGAACGGCATGAGCAGGTTCGGGCAGAGGATGGCCGGCCGCTGGAGCTCGAGGAATATGTGGGCGTTGAGGACTGGAATGGGCAACACCCGGGCGAACAGGGCAATTCGTTCGTACAATTTGCGCAGCTTCGGGCCCGGCTGGGGCAGGCTGAAGCGGACGAAGCCGAGCAAGCCGTACGCCAGCAGGAACAGCAGCATAGAAAACACGTACGGAAAACCCTCGACACGCTGCTGCGGCAGATGCTTGAGTGACCAGCCGGTTACGCAGGCCAGGGCAAAGTGGGCCAGACAGGTCGGTAGAGACGAACCATTCGACATGGCGATAAGCTGCTAGGCAATGTAATGAAAAACCAACGGCTGGGATGACTCTCTGTAACAAAATTCATGAAAAACGGAATGTTATTCCTTAGTGATATTTTCCAGCCAGCACAAATAGATTAGCGGAAGACCTCGAGACATGATTTGGTTTTGGGCTTTAAAGTTATGCCACTGAACCATATTGTGGGCAGCCACTTACCGGGAATGTATATTAGTAACAGAACAACTAGCAATCGGTGCTAGGGCGAATGGGAGGTTGGATATTGGAAGGTGTAAAACAGAAAACAGAACAAAAAAGCACAACATGGAATGCGCTATCTATCACATTGGAAGCAGTATACGCCCTTTACTCGTTCTTTACGTCTTAGTTGATTGGACTGATGTGGACTAAAAGTTCTTTAGACGCTCTGGAGCATTACGAATCCAATAGACACGTCCAGGATAACCATTCTGCTCGTCACGCCAAGAGAGAGGAAAAAAAAAGGTCGACAACCGTTGTTCAGGCGGCCAAAATTGAATATCCCGGAACGGATTAGTTCACTGGCAGCCAATTAGGATTCGAATTTCATCAGTACGTTCACTACACAGGCGCATCTTTGTGCGTAAATACGACGTATTGGCTGAGATTCGAGCTTGCCTTGCCAAAAGCAAACTGTTGCGAAAATCAGGCAAACGTCATCGATGCCGGGACGGGAATGCCAGACAACAATGAAAGATTGCAAAAAGCTTTATTTTGTGGTTTTATCCAAAGCTAGTGATAAATGGTGTCAATGACCGCTTATCGAGCAACATTCTCAGAATAAAATGAAAGCATAAGTACACTTTTCCAGCTATACAAACCTGTGATGAGCTTTGAATACCCGTTACACGAACACGACGGTTTAAAAGCAAACGGCTACTTACCCAATTGTGTGAAACTAAATTCCGATTCCGAATTAATCGATTTCGATAGTATATATCCACTAATTATTTTAAAGGAACGGAGCCTTGAGTGTATTACTTGACGCTACTTGCCCACCATTTCATTCTGAGCAGCCATCGTGTTTACTCCATTGCAATCAGCTGATCATTGCTGCTAATGACATATACACCGTGTGAAATATTTCAGCATTCAAAAGGAATAAGGTTGTTTTTTTAAAGATTTTATCCCGAATCGATCAATTCAATGAAAATCTATATCGGGGTTCCGATCTATTTACCTTCGATACTAAAACGCTATAATTTCGATAGTAGCAAATAAACTGAGTAAATTTAGAAGCATTCTACTTCCGCAAATATATGAACCTATGCTCGTCTATAGTCGTCTTGGTTATGCGATGACAATATGTTTGTCTGCACCAGGGTTTACCTACTAATCGGCTGAATCCAAGTAGCGTTTATAATGGTATTGCGAACACTGCATACGGCACTGTAGAAAGGTACATCGAACGATCTGTTTAAACTTCCTTCAAGCCTTCATGTGTTATGAAAAGGAGTTAGCTTAGACATCAAAGAATAATTTTACTGTTTATTTGATTATTTATTTTTCTATGTACGGTGCGAATCACATGAACGAGTGTTACAATTCAGTCAAACAAAGTGTAAAAATCGTTGACATCTAAAACTCCTCATTACTGATTTGGAAGGAGGTGAAGCTATAAACATGTAATGCTAGCGCGCAAATCTCTGTAAAGCCTATTGAAAGTCATCGGTGTGACGTGTAGCTAGTAACTACTGAATAGAATCGGCTCATGTACTTTATCAACGCTAGTTTCATGTACAAAGTGTGGTAAAGTGTAAATATTTCTCACACTGTCAGCAGATTTCACTTTAACGGAATCAGTCTAGTGTGCACCAGTGTTTACCACACATGTGAATCCGGCTTGAATCCGATCCTCTGGGGTACGGCAGTCCGGTTCTGATGTTCGAAACAATAAGCAGCAGTTCAATCGCGGTCATCGAAGCGAGTGCTGCGGGGAATTCGTTACAGTCGTGTCAAGGTGCGGAGCGCGGATGTGACAAAGGCACACGTTAGTTTCCGTATCGTATCATACCTCTTGCCGCGGCTGGCTTACGGCAGTTTGATTATCGGTCTCGCGGAGCAAACAGAAGAGAAACGGAGCAGAAATTTCGAACGCACGTTCGTTCGGTGTGCATGCCAACAGCAAAATAGTTCCAGTTCTTTTTACCACAGTATAGAGAAGAATCGATCATCTTTCAACCAGCACCGAGGGGGTGGGGGTGGCCAGCACAAAGGTATGTTCTTGTAAGCAGTATAGCATCTCGCAAGCGGAAAGAAGAGGTTGTGTTCACAAAACCTCAACCATATTCTTTATCGCAAGTGTACACACAAGGGTGATTTTTCTAACGACTCTAGGAATTCGGTGACAATTTGTAGGAACCAACCGATGGAGGGGGTAGTATGGGAAGGGAAATATGCATGTTTAAATTTTCAATAAACATTGGCTCGAAAAAGATTTTTGGAATATTTGGGTTGCCGACACTGCCCGGTCTAGCAAATAGTCTGTCATTCATCATTCATTCATTCATTGTCAAAAATCATTCATTGCAAATAGTGATAGTGAAAACCATTCATAGAAAATTAATCAACTTTCCTGACTGCATTTGTGGACGAATGTGTTTGTGTTTCGATTTCGATCGATTCTGCAGCTTTCTTCGTGCGAATGGGGTAAGCGAAGGATAGCGAATCGCCTCCCTGTGGCACAATATTATGGGATTGAAAGAGGCTAGGGAGTGCTGAAATGGGAAGTAAATACAGGGAGCAACATCGCTGCGGTTCTCGGGAGCGATGCACGTGCAGCCATGTGTCTGTGCGTTGATATTGCATGCGCGATTGTTGTGTGGGTGCAGCTTCTTTTGACTATATTTATACTTTCCCTATGAAATCTACCTATTCGCTGTTGTGTGACAATGCGCGCTGTCAAATTGCGTTGACGAGTATGTTGCCTGTGTGTGTACGTTTTTTTTGTCATTCGTGCAATAAATAGAATGGTATGGATTGGGTAAACTTCTTCAAAAGATGTGTGGTAGTAGTTGACAACAATAGCGTCAAGATTGTCTCAGAACTATTTGAACGGCATTCATAACGCGTTACAATTGTAGCCGCATGTGCGTTCGCTATGAATCGTCGTCTGGCCGAACCCTCTGCCTTTCATGCGAGGTTCCATTGAATCCAAATTCATTTGTGTCGTAAGGCCTAGCATTTTTATAGCAGTACTATTCAACAACCGTGTTGCTCGCTTTCATGGTGATCGCATTATTCTAACTCTTCTTTATTCCATTATTCTATAACGATAACGATTCGTATCAAATCGCTACCGAGAATATACTGCACATTTCGGTTTCATGTTCAACCGAAGAGAAGGGTGTATGGGTGCGATCGCGACAGAGAGCATCACCACTATTAGTGCTCGTCGCTCAGCAGGAAGCGTGTGCTTGCCTTTTGCCTTAACTAAGTGCCTTTCGGGACGTTTCGTCCCGCGTGTATTGTGCAAGATGATTCCATTGTTCGTTCGGAGTGAGATGCGTGGTTTCGACTGGTAAGACTTCTCTTTCAACTGTCGAAAGCTGTCAATGACGAAAACCAACCCGCATGAGCATGCTGCACTGGCCTAAGCAATGAACAAAAACATAAACCATCGCGTTGCAGCGTGTTGGTAGTGGTGGCCAGGAGGCAGCGGGGCTAACTATCGTATGTTGGTTGAAATGTGTTGACCGCCCGACATTCTGTTTTTTTTTGGCCTTTCCGATTCATTCCCATCCTTCCCTTTTCCCACGCGCATTCATGCTTCACACACACGCGCTCACACGCACTTACATATAATCTCAACCCACCCTCACTTGCTGCTGCTCGCTTCGCAGTCACATCGTCTCGTCAATCGCACCCTTCCTGCTGGTCCTTGGACGCCTCACGCAATGCCCATGACTCCCTTCTAGGCTTCTATATATATTGTGTCGCTCGGTCGTTTTTGATTCCCCCTCGCGTCGAACTGCCTCGTCCCGGACGCTGATGGTGCGGACCCTTATCGGCCATATGGCCCTTTTTTCATCGATAACTGCAGGACTCCGCGGAAGGAAATCACCATTAGGTCACCCTAGCCTGGAAGAGGATTTGTCTTGCCGGAATGCGAAAACCAAGCTCTGGTGGTGGTAGCTTTAGAACAAGAAGTAAAGCGGAGACGAAAAAAAGGTCAAGCGGGTCCGGGGCTGTATTTGGATTCGCACCGAGATGTTCGCCCGGTGATATGCATTTGTAGTGTCAGGTGGTGGTGTGCTGTATTGTGATTTATCAAACCCACAAAAATAAAACAAACAAACAAAACAAACCTGGAAGAACAGCAAAGCTGTTACAGCTTAGCTTGGCATTATGCTACCGATCGATGTAGGTATTTTGCTAGGGAAGCATTATCCTTATTTTTGTAAAGGAAGGTATGGACTGCGCGGCCCAAGATGCTATGGTGGGGCGGGCGTCTGCATAGGATGACGTTCCGACGCCTCGTGGATTACGTGAGCTGAGCAGTATGGTACACACGGAAATTGGTGCG
>JAOEFI010014263.1:0-20337 GCA_034621735.1 Anopheles plumbeus | reverse complement strand
GGGGCACTAGCACTCTGTGTCGCTGGTGCCGGCCTGCCTTGCCCGGGATGGAGTGTTTGGGAATGCTAGGGACGGAGGATCGACTGGAGCCGCCGGTCGGTTGGCACTTTACTTTTTTGCTGCCGGTTTGCTGCCGTAGTGTTGCAGTATGTTCGACGCTCGATGGCCTGGTCGATGGTTAAAAGAGGCACGTTTGCATTTTTGTGCAAGCTGGTCCAACGGCCAGATCCCGAGAATTCCGAGAAGCCTTTAACTTTACACAGGGTTTTTTTTCGGTGTTGTTGTTTGTGATTATTTTCCCGTACATTCCATTGAAAAACTTCCGCACACGACGAAATCGCAACCTTACATGGCGAGCTCTCTCTCTCACTCTCTCTCTCTCTCTCTCTCTCTCTCTCTGCTTGCCCCTTCCTTCCGCGCACCTTTTGGATAATGGTGCCTGCTCCACATGTTTTCCACCTTTCCTGCACAACAGGCGACGGGCCCCGTTTTTCCAGCATTGGTTCGTCTTTTGCTTTCCAGTTCCTTTCCCGCCAAGCTGCAGACACACGGCGTGTTTCTGTGGAGCACCCAGAGGCACGTACACAGGCGGCAGGGCCGAGGAGGGTGGATGGTGCAGAGAAAGAGAAACAGAGAGACGGCAACGATTCGTGAGCGGTGGATATGGATATGATCCCGATACACAAAAAAGTTCGTATACCCAAAAATTTGAACGATTTGACGTAATTTTGAGCAATTTTGTATAATTACGTCTCTGTCGCTAGCTCGCCTACTCCGTTCCCCCCCGCCCTCTTTTCTCGCCCTCCACCAAACGACCCTTCCATCTTTCCTTCCCTTTCACACCCGCCCGGGTCTCTCGTTCTCTCTCTTCCTCAATTATTCAAAAAGGTTTGCTGCATTATTCGCGGTATATAACTGCCATTCTCGCCATTCTGGTTACTCTAGGACTTCTCCTGCCCCCCGTATTCTTCTTTTTCTTCTTCTTCATCGCTCTTCTTATCACACACCAATGGCGCACCCCTCAGACGCCGCATTGGCATCTATAGTTTGGCTTTTCGTGAGGACTCGCTGTCGAGGACGAGGTTTTACGGCACTGTTGCCCCATTTGTCCGCATACCTGTGTTGTCTGCCATGTGCTTTAGGCTTTTCCCACAGTTTCTACCATATTTCTTATGCAACGTGTATGCTAACTATCGTTCCATTTAAATTTAGCAAACGAGAGGGAGAGAGAGAGAGCGAGAGAGCACACTGCATTCGATGCTGCAGTTTTATGCAAATTCGTGGAAAAATATGAGATCCGCAAGTTTTTGTGCATTTATTGTTCTTTTCGTTTGTTTGTTTTTGTTTTCAACGTAAATTTCAACGTTTATTGTGATGATAATGTATGCAAGTGTAGGTTAAATAAATTCACCATCGATCTACAGACGATAAGATCGATGAAGTTGATATTGATGACAGCCACTACAGTTTGACGCTTGAAATCGATCAAGTTATAACGACACCTGTCAATTTGGAACAAACAAAAGCAGCAGTGATCATTCGCACTCCCATCGATTCGTTCCACGTGTTTTAATGGATTGATTAGTGCGATTTTCCCGGGAAAAGAAGCCTAACACGACAACAGGCAGAAGCTGCGGGCAGAAGAGAAAAAGGCGAAAGTGTCCAGACCTAGAAAAGCGAAAACGCTTGGTCAAACATCGCAGAACCACAGAACGGCACACAAACACACAGGAGGGAAACAAACGACGAAGATCACAATCGAACATACAAAGTGTACAACAGAACAGTGCACAGTGATGGCAATGATTGCAGGGCTCGTAACAGAGCACCTAACGACGTCTGGGCATGCATTTCCGCTGCATATGGCACCCCGCCCCATCCCCGCACCTGGCGTCTTGTTGACGTCTTTCATTGCTGGAAATAAAACTGCCCGCAAATTGCCAAGATGGCTGGCAGATACGGCCGAAGCCGAACAACCAACAGCCAGAAATCGGTTTTAGATTCTTCAACTCGGAAAAAAGAAATAATAAGCCAAGCATCTTTTTATTTCCCCCCCCCCCTTCCAACTGAACCACCTTCGACATCGAAAAGTCGCATTCTGGTTCAGCGTTCAACTTCTATTGCGGCTCATGTTTTCTCTTTCAGTTTATTTCAGCACCCGAGTGCGAGGCGCTGGCTTGATGCTTCTAAGAATTTTCACCCAAACCCTTTGCCTTTCAGTCGGAGAGCGGATGATGATGTTTTTGGGGGGTAGTGATTTGAATAATAATGTTCCCCGGGTTCGATTCGCCGGCCACACGATTAAAGGCACAACGTTTGTGCGCCATCTTCCACGGCAGGGGAATTTTGCTTTGCGGCCGTTTGATGCCCGATGTCTGGCCGATGTAGATGTGGGGTTTTTTTTCTCTCTTAAGGTTATCGATCAAGTTAGTGGCTTTCCCAATTTTCTACCGTTTTTTGTGTTTTGGGGTGGTTTTTTTCTGTGTTTTCGTCCGGGGGAAGGTCTACCACATACTTCTCGGTTCACATTTGCTTGCATACACTTTAATGCGAAGTTTTTTCCTTCTTTGCATAATAACCGACCCGCTGCGACGCTCCTGTTTCCACTGTGAGCCACGGAGAGTTCTCTTCCTGGCTGGAGTTGCTGGAGGGTATGGGTCGCGCCCGGACAAACTCGGGTTGGCATATTTCGTTGGGCTCCACCAACCCCGGGCCCGTCTAGCACGTCTGAGAGAAACGACGTCTGGCGGAATGTTGCTGGCTCCAACGTTTGCTTACTATTATTATCTTAAAGGCATTTTTATGGAACATTTTACTTTCGATGGTTCATTTTCAAATCGATTCTTGGGAAACCCCCGGTTTAAAGGGACAGAAAAACGTTTCCAATTGTGGATAGTTTACAATATAAACTATAGGAGAAACAAAACATGGAAACAAAATAAAACAGTTGGCTGCTTGGAACCTTATTGGACTCATGATAAAATCCGCATCGTCACATAATATATGAACACTAGCCATACGAATTCGAACCCTCGAACACATCAGAAAGGTGAGTGATTGCCAAATAGAAGGATCCTTCTTGTTTAACTTTAAAGTGCTGATTTCTTACTGCTTTAAAAGGCGAGACATTTTATGTAGTTTCTGAATTAATAAAGAGTAAACAGAAAATCAAAACAGATTCTCGATGTCTTGATTCTATTAAAATTAGTAATCTCTAGTGAAGTAAGAATTTGAAAAGAGTGGTAGGTAGCAATGGAAGCTGCCAACAGAAAAACATCCAAACAAGCTTTCCGGAGCACAGGGTAGGAGGTAGGATGAAGTTGATGATTTATCTCTATCCTATAAATGTCACCCCACGGAAGCGTTGCAGGTGAGGACACCTAAAATAAAAGGAAACAAAAACCCCAATGGCACCGACATCGGCAACGACGACGACGACGAAAAAGGCTAACAAATGGAGCTGAAGAAATGACAGCCGAAACACAGGCCACTCTTTAGGGCAGCAACCTGCAAAACCACCGGGCCGCCATTTTACGTTTTTGGGTTCTTCCGCGGTTCGGGCGCTGTGTGGTTGCTTAGCCCCACCAACCCAACGCCCCCTAATCCCCCAATAGAAGGGTTCTGCAGTTGCTTTTCTTCCGTGTTGTTGTTTTCCCCTCGCGCTTCCGACTGTGTGTCGAGAGCCCGCGTTATCGTGACGGATCTACATTTGTGTTTTGGCTTGGTGTTTTCTTGTTTTTGTTCTGCGCCACTCCTCATTCGCGCGCACACACACGTGTGGAGAAACGCGAAAAGTGGGGCCAACGAAACAACCCGAAACAAAAGAAGCCAGCCCAAGTCAGCAGCTACCGTAAAAAAACCGACTCCATAAGACAGGTAAGAAGATGGAGTCGCGAAAAAAGGAGACTCTCGTTTTCTCCCTCTATCTCTCTTTCTCCATCGCGGGTGTTATCAAATCGTTTGCCGATGCTGGTGGCTGAGCCTGGCTTCCGTTTTCAGCAGCAGCTCCCCCATCGCAATTGGTCCGATGTTCGTCCCGAGCAGTGAAATGAAACCGTGTGGTAGTTTTCCTTTTATTCGTTCGTTTGTTCTTCACGCGATTTGATTGTGGAAATTTGCCGGTCAGTCAGGTAACGCCGGTATTTGGCCTTCGTTTGCAAACGTTTCACTTGCATAATTTCGAGCACTCGAGGCAGTTCCAATTCAACCTTCAATGTAAGAAAACTAGTTCGAAATTGATTAGTCCGACAGTCGATTGTTTTGGTTGCAGTTTTGGTCTAGCAAGGAGTCTAGCAAATGATGAACGGTCAGGTTAGCCGAAATCCCTGGATTTTGGCTGGATGCCCCCGAAACCATTTGCCTGAGGCTTTCAGTAGCGTCCTTCGCCCCTTCCGGATCCCTCCGAAACCCAAACCTGAACCCCCCGGCGACCCGTTCAACCGATGAATGGTCCCAACAGGACGCCACGCCTCCTTTTAACCGCGAGACTCTCTCGTACTATCTCGCTTGTACTGTTTCACTTTTCTCGCGCGGGGCCAGGCAGGCGCAGTGCTCGCCACAAAGCAGAAGCCGCTACCGCGAACGCGAAAAAAAGGTTCTTTTTCCCGGGTTGTTTGTTTCGCGTCTTCCACGTTCGTCCGCATGTTCCGAAATGGAGCAGCAGGCGCACCCCGGTCGCGTTAGACCTCTAATGGCCGCCCTTCCGCCCGGTGGCGGTACTTTAGCGGGGAGCAGTTGCAGTAGTTGCCGCAACGAACAGTTTTGATGGCCTGGTTTTTTTTTGGTTCTGTCCAAGGTAATCTTCTTCGCTGGTCATTCAACGCCGCTCGGAGGGTCGCGTCCAGCGACTGGTATGATATCTGCGCCACGACGTGGTGGAATGCTAGGTGCGGCCTGGCCTTCCCGGCCCTACCCGTCCTAGGAAGGAGGACGGACGGGTGTCGTCGCGTCCGATACGCTCGGAATACACGCGTTTAGTACAATTACTGTAATTGCCAAACTGTATCAAACGACCGAACGATACAGCTGCCGGGCTCCGGATCGGCGGGACTTTTTCCGTGCTTCTGATTTTTCTCTTCAGTGCGGGGCAGAACGCACAGCCTCCCCTCCCCTGGCTGTTGCCCAATATGCCAATGATAACGTTGTAAAGTGCACCGTAATTTGTAGCTCCCGTAATTCGCTCTCCCGCCATAACGACAACTATCACTCGCCGACTGCATCGATAGAAGAGAACGTATTAGACGTATTAGAGCGAAGCGAAGAGGTGCAAAAGAAAACAACACCGTATTTAATTGTCCGATGATTTTTTCCCACCAAACTGTTCGCCGGAGCGAAATGGTGCTATTCCTTTGTGCGGCGTTCTTGTGACAATGCGAACCAATGGAAAATGAAATGGTGCTGCTTGTCAACAGCTTTCTTGGCTCAAGGAAGCTGAACAGATTGATAGTTGTTGCTACGTTGTGCCATTCTTAGTAGTTTCCATTTCGGCGCGCCTGGTACCTGAGGCGGAAAACTGCGGCGGTACTTGGTAATTTGTTTCGACTAGCAAGCGCGAAAGTGTTCCGACCGGAGCACACAACATCAACCAGCAGGCCCGGCTAGTAAATGAAGCCGACTGCTGCAGCTATTGGATAAAAATCATCACGGACGATGATTTGCAATTCTGCTTCGTTCTGCTCGTTTGTCTGTCACATACTGGAGGACGACGCTGACAGGCGCGCTGTCTCGCTAGCGGGCCGTTATGGGTTGACGTGTGGAGATAAGTACCGCGCCGTGCGGGCTAATGAGCATCGATCGGAGCATTCATCTGCTGTTATCCTGCGCGGTGGTGTCCACACGCCGTCGCGTAATGAGACGGATTTTCTGCATCCTTGGCGGAAAAATGCAATCGCGATCAACTCCATTGCGCGCCGGGGATGGTGATGGTTTCATTCACACGGTCGTTGGTTGCACTTGATGCAAAGAGATGATCACGCATCGTTTCTCGTCGCCTAGGAAGAAAGCAGCTAACCTTCGACAGCCGTGCCTGGTCGTTGGAACGATAGATTCGTCATAACATTTTCTGCTATTTCATGTTTGCCAGCATTTATTTGCAGTGCTTCTTGCGGTCGCTCGAACCGTCGAAAGGCGAGCGGACGGAATCAGCATGATGTTGATTTTTCCTTCTTGCCCGCGAGATGCGAGCCCATCGTTCGCTACCTGACCATCGGTGATGATACACCCGGCGGTTGATCGCAGTCGAACGATCGTTTATGTATTGAAATCGGTTCTGGTTCATCCGTTGGTATTCGCCTTTTTTCTACTATCTAACTGGAGCTCGCGGGTGGGGAAGACTATTGACTCGCCATTGACTCGCTGCCGGGTCGGTGCTTAAACGGGCACTAATCACGGTTAATGATACAGCAAAATAGAAAGTGAAGGGAAAAAAACCTAATTCGATCCGGGCCTGCCGACGACGTAAATAATTGGTCGTCTCGAAAGATAGGGACTCCTTATCCTATGCAGTTCGGTTCTGGGAACCGTTTGAACGCGCGCAACGCAGCTTCCACAGCTTCCACCACCAGCGACACTGTATTCGCTTGTGGAATGCGAAAATTGTGCCTTCAGCAAGGTTCGTCTTCAACGAAAGCGAACGACAGTTGAATGTTGAGTCATCAAATAACCACACGATAACCATGGTATCTGCATACAGAAAAATACTGGCAGGACATGTTTTTCCGAAGGCTACAAAAGCTTATATATGTTTTAAAAATAGGATTTTCGTTTTTGTAATAATAGTTCATTGATGTAAAAATGCTAATAAATGCATTAGCCCCGAAAACGCGAAACCATCAGTTGTTCGTAACATCAAAATGCACCGTACTCACCTGACTGGTTTATGAAACTCGCACAAATAATCGAACCGAGCATCGGGAACTGGAACTCTGTGGGAGCGAAAAGGAAAGACAACGATCAGTAAAACGAGGTGGAAAAGTTGAAGCAAGAAACGGCATGCACGATGCCGTACGAAAACGATGCAAGAATATGCGGTTGAGTCTTGTTCGACACAACCCATCGACGACGATAACTTCATTTCCTGGTTTCGAGTAACTGGGCTGCCGGGTGGCGAACGGGGACGGAGGGGCGCCAGGGAGGCAGGGCGCATTGACACCAATTGCTTTCGAATCGTAATCAACGGCCATAATACTGACAATAATAAAAACGAGGCATATCCATTGCAATAAAACTGCGGATGCAAATGGACTAATAATATGTACCGTGTAGCAACGGTCTTGCTCCTCGGCAGGACGGAACCATTTTCCTGCCACGAACGGGAAACCGAATGCCGGATGAGTGTGAGAATCGTCCTTTGGTAGAACGTTGATGTTGTTGTGCCTTTTTGTGCGTCATTAAAAGATGCTCACTGCCGCATTACGGCACATAAATACGAGTGCAATTGGCATTTCGAGAATGAGCATTCGCTACCGATGGAAGGTTGCATCGTTCTGGCGTCTTAGCTGAAGCAGAATTATCTTTGTATATCCAGAGGTCCCCAGAACCGGTCGATACTTTCCGCTACTCGAATGGCCGGTCCGAGCGCGTGACCCATCGCTCCTTGGTAGTCATTTTATATTCGTGTTGCGAGCTCCTAATGGCGTAATTTGACATTCTGACACTTATCGATAAGTCGAGGCGAAAACCAGGAGTCGGGATCAAGGGCATCAGCAATAAAAAAGCATTTCAAAAGAAGAGATATACATCACGCATATACAGATGCGCGAGAGAAGGACAGGATGACGTCATGGCGACATGCAGGCAGCTCCGATCGCCAATGTCCATTTTGGGTCGTTCGTTCTTCTCCGCTTTCTACTGTAGCCGCTAAAGTGACAACCTTGTGTTCGCCATTGTTTTTGGGATGGTTGAACTTAATTTCGTTTTCATTATTATCATTTATCACGCCACCGAGCGTAGCATTGGCGAGCGGGAAGGCAGGAGTCAGCCCTACGGAATGGCAGGGGTTGGGCTATCGCTCCTGGTCCCACCAGAAATTGGTGTGCTGCTCTGTTCCCGTGGCGTTCCCGACGCTTGCAGGAGCCCACCGATTCGATGGGACAGTTAAGTTCGTGTTGCGTCGCGAAGGGCAAAACAAAAACAGACCGAGCACGAAACGAATTCCTGCCAGGCGAACTGTGGACCGATCAGGTGCGGCCGGTGGTAGCTAGGCCCGGTGCGGCAAATAATTATCAGCGGGCGCGAAGTTTACCCGGTGACGTTTGATGAATTGATAATAGCTTCCAGTCGGGGAGGGTAGTGTTGGGTGTCATGCGACGGGCGATATTTCAAGTATGCAAACTCCACCGGAAGCTGGTGGAAGGCAAAAGGTAGGGCTGGCGAACAGTGGAGTGCAGTGGGCAGCGACAGGTACGGACGGAGCGCAACTCGGTGTTCAGCGCCCGCGGGTACCGGGTGGATAATTGCAGGATTTTTAATTAATTCCATCGCGCACACCGCGACATGGGCAGCAGGTAGTGAAGCAGCCGATGCCGGTGGCCGGTCAGTGCAGCCCCCCTTCCGTTCCCAGCGGTCCAGCGCTCGTCCAGACACTATACACGGGGAACAATCGATACCGGCCCGCCACTGAAGCACCATCTGGGCGAATGGGGAAATTGGCGAACGGAACCTACGCGGATGGCTCGCAGTTGGCACTGGTGACTCGCAAGGGCACGGAATCGAAAGGTCTTTAATTATCCCGACGTTGGTCCCATCGGCTCCGCCCCACGTGTCGGGACTTTGCGCCGATCCTTTTTCGACATCGTTTGA
Source organism: Anopheles plumbeus (assembly GCA_034621735.1). Classification (NCBI taxonomy): domain Eukaryota; kingdom Metazoa; phylum Arthropoda; class Insecta; order Diptera; family Culicidae; genus Anopheles; species Anopheles plumbeus. The sequence continues at coordinate 11,538 of JAOEFI010014263.1, read as the reverse complement.
CCATCGCTCGAGTGATTATTTGTACGCTTGGCTTATTGCCGGTAAGCGATGAGCAAATAGGCATCGTCTCTGAGAAAAGCGGAATTCAGTTGCTCATTGGTACCGGTTTGGTCCGCTGCCGTTCGTTTACTTGCTGCTGGATATCGTTTGATATGCAAATGAGTGTTGCGCCACAAATGATTACGTTCTGCTCCGCTTGGATCGGTTGTTTCCTCGCGTTCTCTCGCCCTAGCCAGCCAGCTCGAGTATCATGCGCTTACCTGCTCTCGTTGGGATCAATGGTGCAGAAGGGGAAGTTCTCTGCCGGTGCCGCACTCTTGGTGAGTACGTTGAAGAACGTCGACTTGCCCACGTTCGGCACTCCGACGATACCAATGCGGAGGTTTGTTCCGATACGGCCAATCAACGGCTTTACTTCTGGTTCGGCGGCCTTCTTCGGTGCCATTTTAGTTACAATGTAAACACAGTTACGGCGATTGATCGAAGATAGAACACTGCGGAAGGTGAATCGAACATTTTGAGAAACATTACATTAGGCATAACAAAATGCATATTCGGTAAGTGGCTTTTAAATGGTAACGTACAGGAAAGAGCCTAAGCTGAGGATTGTATTAGGTAAAGGAAAGGTAAAGGTAAAGGGAATAATCTAACTTTCATTCAAGAATCACCGTTTGAATTTGTGTATTATCAATTGAATGCAGGAGCCACAGTTTGCCGGTGTCGGTTTTTGACAGCTCCATTGTGCGTTCATTCGGTGAAATAAACAAACCAACAAAAATCGCCTATTGGTTCCACCGCGAATGAGCTACTCAGGATATTTAGCCGCACTTTGTAATACCGATGTAATTCGAAGTATTTTACTTGTGCGCTTCAAATGTTAGATGTTTTCCTATTGTCTGACATATAAGAAACATATTTATCACAGGTTGCTATGGTAATGGTATTGAAAGCAAGCACATGCACACTGAACAGGGAACTGATTTCCAGCGATTGATAGTTGATTGTTGTTGTGCTGCAAATTAAGAACTGATGAAATCTGATTCTTCCAATATACTATTCCGTTTTATCGTTTGATCGTGGACAGAGGCGGCATGCTGCGAATGTTGTTTCCTGCGTGCCTAACCTTACTTTCCTCGCCCGGCACAAGGTTCAGCCCGCACTCGGCAGCTGGGAGCTGGCTGATCGTTCCGGAATACTGTATTAACGCCATCGAGCCGAGAAAACTTATCACACGCATTTTCGTCTGCCCCTAGCACGAAAGATGCAGTAGATATTTACCTTTAAACAGTGCCTAGCGTAGCGCCAACAAGGATGTTTTTCGTAACAAAACTTTACGGCACACGGACAGAAGTCTCTACCCCGGAAAGCAACAAACGTGGAGGTCTATTTTTGGACGGCAAACGCGGAGAGGATTCATTTTTTGACGTTTCCTGCTGCTTCGTTGCAATTCACGATGCAAATTCACTCGTGGTTCACTCGCCTCTGCTGCTGCTGCTCAAATGCTATGTGTGAACAAGCAGTTGGCGTTGGACGGACTACACTAGCGCCATCTGTGGGCAAGTAGCGCGAGAATTGTTTGTTTTCAAATTAAATCAGCACACACTGGCGCACAAATGGTTGAACGGAATTGCGATTCGCTTTACCATGCCACCAGAACATGAGCATTGCATGAATGAAAGGTTTGCTTTGCAACAATGCTATCTCGCTGGAGATCTGTGTAATCGTTTAATCATTGATAATAAATGATACTTTTCAGAGTATAAAATCACCCTTGTTGTTTTCAATCAACATAAATACAGTATCATGATTAAGAGCGAAACAAGGTCAGCGTTTGAAGCGAGGGAGACACATTGAATAGTATAAAGTATTAAAACGATGTTTAATTATGCACCACTGTTCCGTCTCGGGTAACAGTGATGGAACTAGGTTAGAGGGGAAGCATTGCTGAGAGAATAAATCAAGTCATATAAAAAAGGATACGTCCTTGCAGGAGTGGAAGGCGCAAAATGTCCTTTGTTGTCGCTCGGTATAACGGTGTAATTTGTTTAGTAAATCATAGCGCACTGCACCCTTTCGGCCGCCTGCTGCATGTTTGTCATTTCCTAACGGATTCGATTTTTTGCCAGGAGAAGGTACTGCGACATTAAGCGGTCCAACGGAATACCTCTTTTGCCATGGATTTCTATTAAACATATATAAAGCGAAGTGAAAACACCAGAGAGAGAAAAAGAGAGAGAGAGATAGAGAGAGCAGGAACCACATGCCATCAATGTCGTCGTTGAACGTGGATTCTGCTGCTGCTGCTGCTTCAATCGCACCGAAGAAATCCTATACCCAACTTACGGATCGGGGTGATTCTGTCCCAGTCCCCTCCTCACGCCTGGCGGTGTCGTAGTCGGAAGTGCGCGCACCTCATTCGGCTCACAATGGAGTACGAGTGTAACCATTCGCGTACGATCTAGATCTGTGGACGCTCTGAAAGTAGGCGCGCTGCCGCAGTAGGCAAACCCGGCTCGGCTAGCACCCGGTTTCCGCACGGCTAACGGCCGGAAGCAATGGCACCCGGTTTTGTCGATCAGATTGCGCCGCAATGCTTTCCCGGCTTCCTTTCCGTTCCGTCATTGTTCGGTTCAGTTCCATCGTTAAATTCGGTTCAGTTTATATTTATTTCCTCATTGAAATGGCGTTCTCCGTTCATCTGCTGCAGCTCGCCTTATGCTGGGCCTTTTTTGAGAGCGAGCGAGGGATAATTTTTGAACTTAATTCTCGATTCGAGACTCCGTATCCGTTTTCGTAAAACCCGGTATTGGGGTAGTTTGATTCGCCGGCTCACCAGCCAGGGGTGACGGAAAAACGAGAAGGCGTTCTTCGCGCGCGCACGTGTCCACATCCAAGCGCGGTAGAGTAGAGCGCACCGCGGAAAGGGTTCTGCACCGAAGGTACGCGGACTGCTCCAGCCGGACACCCCGGAGTGTCATCTGGCTGTGCTAGCCTTTTCTTGTTGGCCGGCCGGCCTTTCTTCAGGCGGCATCCCGGCATCCGGCACCCAGCGGTGGACAAGTCCCGGCTCCCGGCTCCCGGCCGGTAATTACGGCCCTGCTTTATGGCTCAGTGTTCCGAGGTGGCCGATTGCCCGCACCGGAACCGTCAACCGCCGGTCCGAGCCATTTGGCCACCCGGACCGAATCCCTGATCGGATCGGGCGCTGGGTGCGGCCCGGTTGTGCGCCGGGAAGTGCGCAGCACCCATCGGTCTGTCGCCGGAGGGGGGGGGGGCGCAGGGTTGAGCTACGCCGCCTTCCACTACGTTGCGCCCACAACCGCGCGACAGGGCCCTCCTTGGGTGGTGGTGTTGAGCACTCCCCGGGGTCCCGAACTACTGTATTCCAATTTTCAGATAAATAAATAAAAGTGCACAGGGTGCTTACAGTGCCGTACACCGGTGTACCCTTTTATATCCCACCCCTTTGTGAAAAGAACACACACGGAACAAGAAGGCACAACAAAAACCAACTCCAAATGCCGACCGGAAGGCAGGACCAACCGGGATGGGCGAACGTAACGGCCGGCCGAGCCAGCAGGATGCTGCATTAGGCGAAACACGCCCCGGTACACCGGGAAAATGGTGGCGCGTGGTTACATGCTGGAGTGGTGAACAAAACACCCAAGCCAACGCGTTCATGACGAATATTTATTTTGATGTTTGATGATTCATGCTTCATTCGGATAATGTCCCAATAATCGAAGGATCGTCACATCGGGTGGCTTTGTGATAACGCCATGAAATTGTATACTATACTTGTATACAGTTTTTACATTAATTCGTGAAATCAGAATCATCAGAATTTAACTTTTAAAGAGCGATTGGTCAAGTTTGATCAGCTAAAAGACCGCGCGACTGCGAACACCATACTCGAGACGAGTAGGCTTTTCCGAATGCAATCCTCCACCAACTTGCCGCCAATTGACGAAGGATCTGACCCAGTCGCCTGGAAGCGGTTGGAAGTAAAGGCACGGATATCAAGGAAAGAGGCCAGGGTTCGGTTTTCGGGGGACGGGTATTTTCTTCCTCCATTGCCTGCCTGGTGATATTTTGGGCGGTTTGTGTGATAAATCATACATACGCCGGTCAAACACTCCGGCGACGGCAGCGGATCCTTTTCGTCCTCCGGCGGCGATGATCTCTGCACGTGGGTGTGTGTGTGTGCCGCTGGCGCCGGGAGAAAAGTGACCGTGGCCAGCGGCAGACGAAAGGCGACACCAGCTAGGCGAGGAAAAACGGCCCCGAACGGTTGGGCCCCGAGGAACACAGGAACGACTGTGCTTAACATTATTAATTTACCGGAACCGGCAAAAGGATGCTCTACGGGGAAACGGCAGAAAAACAAAGGAGAAACGGGACACCGGTGTGGGGCCGTCGACGTCGGGCCGAGATCTCGTCGCACTCATATGAGGTGGCGCAGGTAGACTCCAGTAAGGTCAGACCCGTGGATGATTTATTATTACGCTCACGCTGCGCTGCTAAGTGTCACGATCCCTTTTGCGAGAAGCCGGTCGTCGTCGTCGTCGTCGTCGGTGTCAGGCTGCAGGTGCAAACCACGATGGGCCTCTTATCGAATCGGTTGTTGAGAAGGAAGGCGTTAAAGCTCAGACCGAGCGGCCGGAAAACAGGGCAGGATAAAGGGCCGTTCTCTCCAGGGTTTAATGTTGCATTTATTGTTATCCGGGAGACAGATACCAGTGCCAAAAAAGACCGACACTGTGCAATCGTACCTGTGCCCAAACTTATCAGAAAGTGAGAGAGAAAGGGAGAGATTGAATGCGTAACTATCTAAACATTTCAACACCTCCATACAAGGGTGTCAGGACATGAGTCCCGTAGTGTTTTTGGGCGAACTTTGGTTGACACAAGTTTTTTTGCAAGCGATATCAGCTTAAACTTTCTCTTCCACACCTACAGAAAAGGTCTGCAGGTGCTGTGGTCAACACATAAATGTCGCACAACAGACAGGTACCCGTACTTCAACGCTTGCGGCGATACCGGATGTTGACCACAGATCAATGCACCACCGGAGTTTCGGAACGAACGAGTGGAACCAGTGGAACCAATGGACAAAGGCCACAACTTCCGTTCCGGGAGTTCCTGTGCCGTGGGCTTGACGGGCAATGTCACGCTTCATCTTTCTCCTCTCAGCGCTCAGAGGTAACCGTGGCCCTCGCAGGCCCTGTTTGCTAATAAGCTGATGGGTGGGTTGGTTTCCGCTTTCGTCAAGCTGCAACTGACATAACGCACCACGCCATATGTCGTCCGTGCACGCGCCCTAACGCCACCTCTTGGTCTTCCGATTTCGTGCACTCCAAGGACGGCGAGTGGAGGGAAGAGGGACAAAAGAACCATTCCAGGATACGCCGGTAATGGACATAACCTACACAAATTTGATACACTTCCAACGATCAGAGGTCGGAGCTGGTGTGTCGAACGGAAAACCCTGGAGTGGTTGCACCCACCGATTCCGGGTTCCGAGAAAAAGAAAAAAAAAACAAAAACCGGAGGGCGAGGGACCATGAATACAAATCTAGTCCTGTGTGCCCGGCGCGTCCAGGGTCCGCCCACCGGTGCGGCCTCCTACTCCTCCCATTCTTCGGGTGCCCCGGGGGAAAAAAACCCGCGGACTCCTTTTTGGCGACTTCAAGCCCCGGCATCGGGCCGTGACTTCGGGCCTTCCGCCAGCAACCGATAATTAGTTTTCTTTTACATTTTTTTTCTCGCCGCTCCCCTCCCTCCCGCGGGTGCGTTTTCCCGTACATTCCCTGCAACCGGCATATTACTACTACAACTACTGCCATATTACTCTATTCGGGAGTCCGGAGTCCTATCCGAGTGCTGTCCCCGGTGCAGCCGTCCTCCAGCGAGGTCCCTGAGCCCTTAGGCGGCCTTTTTCAAATTTATTAAACCGTTTTTTTTTTTCGTTTGGCTGCTGCTTGCCCCGGTGCCTCTACATACCTCGTACTGCCCGCTGCTCGCTCCTCTCTCGCCGCTTCATTATTAGACTACCGTACGGCGGAGGAGCACACACACACATACACACGCGAGCAACCCGGTAAAGAAAAGAAAATCCGTAATCCACGTGGAAGCAGCAAACCGACCGGCCGACCGACCGACCGACGGAAAACGCACCGCCAGCAATATACATTAACACATCTGTCACTTAATTATATGGTTTCACGCATTTGCAGACGTTACTCTAGCCGCTTTCGGTAGGTCGTTGGGGTGGGGGGAGCGGTTGCAGCCAACTGGATGGATATATATATATATGTATATATATATATGTATTCCCCTTACGTGCCCCTTTTCCCTTCTATCTCTCTCTCTATTTCTCCTTCGCCTCGCAACTATCGCAACTCTTTTCCACTGGCCGCTCACGTAGTCTTGCTCGCGTCCCGGAGATATCACTCCTAGATCCCGATCGCCGGGTTGGAACACACGGCGCCTTCACCACCCCATCTTCCCCTCCGCCAACCCCCACATCTTGCCTAGATCGTTCCGCCGGTGACCCAGCGGCCGGGTAATTGGGCTCCAATTGGCGGCACTAACGAGACGACCCGGGACCTCTAGAGAAGCCAGGACTCTAGAGAGGCCAAGTGTGCAAGTGCGCCCAGTAGGGGCCAGGCCCCTCGAGAATGCACCGCGAACGCCGGCACGGCACCGGAGGCAAGACAAATAGACCCGGTAACCGGGTTGATTACGATGACGGGGTGCATTTTAAAAAAGGCCTGTCTTCCAGTTGTTGCCGTTTGGAAATGGAAACTTTTCTTCACATTTAATTTTCCTCTATCTCTGTGCCTCTCTCTCTCTCTCTCTCTCTTCCATTCTTCTACGGGTTCTTTCAAGTTTGTTTTAGGGTTTCGCTACGCCACGCCACCTTCTCATGCGGAGCCGCTTTTCACCTTCATTTGGCGTCAAATTTGACAGATCGTTCTGGCCATTGTTGGTCTGGCCGGTGATTGATTTACGCCGCCGGTAGGCCCGCCGGTCGCGCGCGTGTGTCGCACGGAGGTGCAGGCAGGCCGGCAGGCAGGCAAATCCGGACCAGGGTCTCCCTTTTTTTGCCCACTGATTGATTGGCCGAGCTTTTCCTTCGCTTCGGGGTTTCTTCCGCTGCAAGCTGTCGTCGGGCTGGTGATATTCAATTACTGTTGCTGTCACCATTTTTATTACCATCAGTGCAGTGTGTTTTATGAGGTAGGCATAAAAAAAGAGAGTACTTCGCTGGCTGCAAACCAAGCGTCCTTTTCGTTGTAAAAAAATAAACCGTAGCGGAGTTGGTGGCGAATTTCATCAGCCAGTGAACTCGGCATAACCTTCGCAGGCACGCCACGGCAATGATGGGAAAAGTGACTGTGGAAGTGGAAAGCTATACAGAGTTCGGTACCAGTGCGGCTGCCAAATGGCGGACACTATAACGCATGATTTCGTTATCACCGCACCAGAGACTACACCCGGGATACACCGGGTCATTTGTTTGCCGCAATTTCGCTTTAAAAAGAAAACCCGCCCCCGTTTACTGGCAAGGTGTGATAGTTTACGAGTCGGGTTGTTCCCGAGGGCGACAGAAAACGGGGAGTTTGAGGTGGCGACGCCTTAAGCCAATAATATTATTAAGTAAGGTCAATATTATTGAAGCAATATCTATATTGATCAACATATTGAACCTCTAAGGAGTAAATTGAAACAATAAAATTGATGGCAACAATATTGAAGAAAATAAAATCCGTTTGATTTCCGTTCCGTTTGAAATCCCGCCAATATTTTGAGGCGCCGGTAATGTTATTGGCACCGTGTGCGGGGTTTACAATATGGTATGGGCAATAAAATAGGGGTTGTTGCAGCCATGCAGGACGAAAATTTCAAATCGCCAAAGCTCTGTTGCCAGTTGCTAGAAATCTTAATGTGACTGCAAATCGATACTCACTGTCGCGTCCTAGAAGCAATTCCCCATATCCATGACTCGAACGTCTTCTTAACCAGTTTTTTTAAACAATAATATTTTTTTGTTGGTGTCAATAATATTGCTTCAATAACATTGACCGTGTAAGGCGGGCTTTAGGCAACAAATCATTTGCTGCGACAACCGACTGTCAACGAGTTGAGAGGTGCCCGAAAAGCCACTTGCCTATGGTTTATAGGCCATCAATCACACTTCAACTGCCGCGCGACGACGAATGGTGGACCGTCGTGTTTTGGGGTCGCGGAGGTGCGGAGGTGCGGGGGTCACGGTTGTGTCAAACTTATTTCACACTGCGTTAGTATTGCCTTCCCCACCGGGAAATTGGAATACCAGTTGTGCTGCTGGTACACGATTCGAGTTCTACGCGTGTTGGAATCGATTGCTTGTGAAATCGGCTCGTTAAACGATAACCTGCACACGTACAAAGAAAGATGTTGCGGCAGTAGAAGAGTAGAAGATCTCACTCGAAAGCTGGTAAAAAAAAAAACCGATTACAAACGGTATCTCCGTTCGGCTGGCGAAAGGTTTTTTAAGTTAACTTTCGCCTCGGAGATACTTTGTAATCGGAAAAACAAAACCAGCAGTTCAGTGTGCGCTTGCGGATACATACATCGGTACATCCCTTGCCTACGATTGGCCGGGAACGGGGTAGTGGACGTTTATGCCACCCCCAGTTCCAATCTTCCCCCGTTCCCCTTCACAGGCGCCTCCAACGGAGCGTGAAGCGATTTTCTCCATTTCGACCAAAATTCCACCCCCCCCGGCCCCCCCCCCCGAAAAAGCCAACGAAACACGACGAAGAACAAACGATGGCGTCGTTAATGGTACGACCGGCTGGCCCCGACACTCGCTCACGCTCCGTCCGTTACCAGCAGTATGTGTGTCAATTTTCGTTCTTATTTGCATTCAATGGAGTCCGGTTTTACGTTTTATTTGAAATAGTTTACTCTGTCGTTGCTTTTGTTTTTCGAGCAACCCACCCCCAAAACCGGTGGACGAAGGTTGTGGGATGGGGTGGGCACAAGTAGGGTGGGGAAAACCTAGGGCAATACACTGGGGGGCCCCCCCCCCCCCCACGTGGAAAAGCTGTGCGTGTGTGTTGGGCTGCGTTCCCGCAGTCACGCATCCGTTGGCTCCGCCTACATTTATTCGCGAGCTACCGTTGCCCCGCGGTACCACACCGCGGCTTTTCTTTTGTCTCTACCTTTCTCCCCTCACACCCCTCCCCCTCCCACGAATGCTGCTCACTTTAACCGGCAGCCTTCGGTTCTTCAACGGTCGCCGAGGCCGCCGACGACGACGACGACGACGACTGCCGTTTGACAGTTTTGTGCCGCATTTTTTAAGGCTTTGGGGTTTTTGGGAACCCGGCCGCCAACTGGGGGCCTACAAAAAAGCTGCTCGAATAATTTCCCGAGAATTTTTGGTCGCACAATATACATAATTTGACCGATTTCTTCCCCAAATTGACGATTGATGCCTAATTCGGGCCGATAATCATATTAGGAAGGAAAACAGCAACTGCGTCCCAATATTCTGCGAATCTTTCGGGCGGAGAAAGATTGAGTCCCCTTTCCCATTTTGCTGCCCGTCCTCTCCCGTGAATGTGGAATGCATTCAAGCACCCAATTACCTCAATCTGTCTGTGGGTCGCCGTGCTCAATTTGTGTTGCGAAAGATGTTGGCGTTAGTTTTTCCCAATACGGAATATTTCCACTGGTGAAGGATAGTGATTAGAGAACGGTACATTTCGGCCAGTTCGGCTTTCGGCAAGAATTGGAAAAAATTCACCGCCAAAGGGGTGAACAATTTTGGAATTGGAATGGGGTGGCCTTTTGGGGTGCACACACACGGGGGGAAACCGATGCTCCAAAGGACGAGTTGGCTCCAATTTATTTATTTATTTAATTAATTAATTATTTATTTATTTATTCGAAACATGAAATTGTCCGCCAAGACTATTTGGCAGCAAGGAACACAGATAATTTTGTCAAGAATAGAAGAAAGAAGAGAAAGAAAAACCCTAAAGCCTAGGCAAAAGTCAGTTGAATTAAAAGCCGGGGAAATGAAGGTAGAGGAGGAGGAGGAGGAGGAGGAGGAGGAGGAGGTGGAGAAGTCAATGGGAGGAGCTGCCATGTTGAAGGATCGAAAGGTCTGCATCCAAGAATTTGAAAATATTATATGTTGCACCTATTCTAAGGATACCTTTCGACAGCATGTGCATCTCTCTTCTGCCGACCGATGTGTTGGGCAGATTTCAACACAAGAAACAAACGGCAAAACACACCACCGCGACCAGTTCAGTTTTAGCAGACAAATGAAACAATTGGTGCGTTTTTCCGCGTTTCGCCATTCGGTGGACACGTGACGCTTTGCTGCGTTATTCAAAGTGTGTGCGGGCGTGTGTTTGTGTGTGGATTTAAATAAAAATGCGTATCGAGAAAAGTCCCGATACTTTTTTTTTTTTTTCTGTTGGGAAAAACGGCCCGGCAGACCCGTGAAACCTCGCTGGCCGGCCAGTTCGGCTGGCGCGAGGGTGATGATTCGACAGAAATCGCTACGACCACGACGCTCGCACGCACTCAAATTGAATCAGTTCGCCCTGAGTCCCTGGGTAGGCGGCATTGGAAAAAAAGGAAGGGGATAAAAAAAAATGCCGCTGAGTGGAGGAAAAAAAAAAGAGAATCGACTCAAAAAGGGAAATGTTCGCGGTAGCATAATGAACGTCTCGAAGAGGCCACGCGAAAAGGAATGGAAGAGCCCAGGTTTCAGACTTCTGCTATCACCCGGGGCGGGGGAGGGCAGAGTTAAGGAGGGTGGGGGAGGGGGCGATCGATCGAAACATCGATCGTAAAACGCAAATCACCCTGCGCCACTATATGGGACTAGATACGGAGCTGCTGCTGTACTACGGGCTGCTTAAGCGCTGCGGTAACTCGCGGAGCCTACTAACGATCGCCGCGTACGCCCCCCAACCCCCCGTCAACCATCACCCTCGAAAAATCCTCCCCAAAACCAACCCGAACCCGAACGGTGGGGGGGGGGGGAATTCGAAAGCCGAAAAACAATGGTAAAAAAACTTCAGGATTCAGGGGCCGGCATGGGAATGGGTGGCGGCGGCGGCAGGTGATCGCGATGGACAGGCCCTCTTCCCTAGTCTCTACCGCTATTTCGGATCGAACAAAAAAAAAAAGGCCAAAGAAAAAAAGAAATAGATTTGGCATTAACGGCTCCGGCGCCGCCGGATGAAATTGAGAAAATGTTAATGAGCGAAAATTAGAGTTCGGGCGGACGAGTTTTGTTCGCAGGCAGGCTGGCGGTTCGTTAGGCGTTCCGCTAGGTGTTTTCCCGCGCCACCGCGATCATGCGCGTCATCATTCGTTGGCTGGCTTCTCTACAATTTGGAACTTTCCCGGCCCAATCCGAGCGGGACTGCTTCGGGCACTTGGTTTCGGGGCCGCTGGGGTGCGCCGGACGGTTCGCTTCTTTCTTTGGCTTCAGGAAAGGGCGGGAAGGGGGGATGGGAGGGG
>JAOEFI010014016.1:6258-18675 GCA_034621735.1 Anopheles plumbeus | reverse complement strand
AAAAGAAAAGCTATACATATTATATGACTCACTAAAGTACTTATAAAACTTATGAAAATAAGGAAATAAAACGATGAGCTGTTACCTACACACCATCTTTGATAGATGTGCACGCATCGCACATTCCCAATTCTATTGGTCTTGTTCATTTAGTGCAATAAGACGAAGATCGAGTGTTTTCGACAAGCATTTATCAAAATGTAAACACCATAGAAGATGCACACACATACGAACGACAGGTTTATGCTAACAAATTGCCCATCTGTAGGCAGACGGATGTAGCCCGTTTTCTTTACGGCTTTGCACTCGAATTCTCTTCAGTCGCGTGCAGCATTCCCATGCGCCCTAGCAACTTCCAACCCCTTTCCATGCTCACACGCAGACGTGCACACCTGGCCGGGCGAGAACATTTGCGCCAGTTTTTCGAAGGGTCGAGCGAATCACGCCGCCAGAACCTTCAGCTGTCCCGAACGGTGGTGCGCTTCCCAGGCGAACCGATCGAAATGGAAGTAATGACCAATTGAACCTCAATCCCCCTCCCACCCAAAAGTCTATGCTCGTGCATCTGTGGCCACCCCGCGGGCACACTTGCGCACTTGGCATGGCGGGCTCGCTGCTAATAATTGAATAGTTGTTGTGATAGTTTGCCAACGAAACATGGAGAGGCACAACTGAACAAAAAAATAAGTGAAGACTAACATAGAAATAAGCTCAACCCAGACCGAATGCAAACTGCGAACAATCGGCACGACTTCAGGACCGGGGTGGAACAAGATGGGACAGGATCCCGGGGTCGGAACGCTGGGACAGCAGGTGGGTGAGCGTTGCTTCGTTCGCTCGTCCACGACACGACCATCCGACGGACGACACGTGATCGGTGCAAGGTAAACCACTTTTCGCTCGAACCGGCCACTCCGCCAGGTAACGTGCATACTTCAGCGCCGTTGGGCCACCTCGAGTCACACGCTGGAAAATCGGTCACTCTGGTCGGTTGGTCCTAGTTCCGCAACAGGGGAGCGAAGGGACACGAGCGGGGATAAGGCTCACATTGGTTTTCGTGGAGAGTGGGCCAGCAGCAGCAGCAGCAGCAGCAAGCAACTCCGTGTGCGGCCTCATCCCTCCATCCGAGCGGATCCTTTCTATGCCGCGACCCGGATACGGCCGACGACGTTCTGCGGGGTTCTTAGAAGGGTTCGCGAATGTGCGCGGTGCTGGCGAACAGGTTCTCACCGGCTGCAGCAATCGCTGGAAGTGGCTACCTTCAAGGTGATGTCGGCCGTAACGAAACGGTCTACCGTTCGGGGGAGCTGCACCGTAACCTTTCGTGACGCGCAAAGCCGGATCTCCTCCGGTCGGTGGAAGGATGGTGCAAATATGGTATGATTGATTAGGACCGGCTACGTTTCAACATTCTTTTGAAACACACTGTTATATGGGAATGATTTAATGTTTCATTTTTGAGCCGTCCACAAATATCCTTTCATAATCATTATTAACTATTTGAACGCCCAAGACTTGTTGTATCGTATAACAACATGCAAATGTATGAATCGTTTCAGTGGCTGTAGTCTAGAAGCAAATCAGTTCAAAACTACTTTCCTAGCATTAAGTAGCATTACAGAACAGTCTGATAAATGTTGCCTTCCATTCTCCAGTGAAAGCATATTTCTTCGAGTTATATACGCCTTTCCTTTTTGGGAAATTATAATATAACTCATCTGCAATACGAAATGTTAGATGCTTGAAAAATGAGAAAACAATAAACAACCATATAGTGTTTCTCCATTAGAATATAGATCGTTTCGGCGATGTTCTATATGAGGCTGTTAAGATAAAAATGAAGCCTCTTTACTTACAGTTATGATTTAATATTTAGTTCGGGAAACTTACCTACAACCGAACAAGTAAGTGCGATTATCCATTCTCTGTTTGTAAACACATTTTTAATTAAAAGGATTGATGAATCAATAATGCAACATTGTTTTTTGTGTTGCCGTTTTGCAACGCTGTAATGAGAAACGTTACATGTCATGAGTTCCTGTGACATCCCACCTGGTCATTTTCATTTAATCAATCAGTCATGCTGTTTGCAAGCATCTTGCTTGATAAATGAGTTATCCATGTGGTGCATAATATTGGCCATTATCGAATCAATGCAAAAAATAATAATAGTTATACATATCATGCTGAGCCGGAACTCGGTGGGAAGAGTAGCGTGGAAGGATCGATTGAAGACAAGCGGTCGCTGAAGAAAATGTCAACATAGGCATCCTGTGCCCTTCGGTGGCGCCAGGCAATGTAATCAACTGGTCTTTTACTTATGTTAAGAAAACGCAGACGCCACACAGCGTCCCAATCACGTACCGGTTCGACGGGTCATGCAGGGTGGATGTCGATACTTTTGAAGAGGCAGAACCGTCGTTTCATTAAACATCCCCCTTTCCGCTACTGAACAAATTGGGGTGATGAACCGGTAGGGGGAAAATAAATATTGGAAAAATTACTCCAAAGGAAAATACATCAATCAACCTGTTTCGCGAACGGCACACGGCGAAGACCGAGGTCAGTGAGCCATCGTCGATTCCCTGGCGCTCAACCTGAACGAAGAAGGATGCTACGCCGTTAGCTTACCCTTTCTCACTCTCTAGCCAGCAGGCAGAGTGGCCTAGTGGCACACTGCGCCGAAGGGAAACTCCGAGAAGGCCGACCGATGATGATGGCCTCGGACCGCTCGTGGCTCGATCGAATCGGAGGACACTGCTCTACACATCGCGGAGCTGGTAACGCGTGGTCACGCTGGGCCGTCAATCGCATCAACTCAATCGTCACGACGATTGCACCACACGCGCCAATAGTGTCCACCAATCTTCCACGCAACCTTTGAGCGGTCGTCACATTCAATCTGGATGAGAGTGTTGCATGTGTTGTAGCAACCAAGAAAAGAATTCCCGTCTTCGGTTCCTTTTGCTCTATCAATGCACTTGTTGCAGGCATGTTAATGATGGTATTTTCGCAGTTTCGGGCAGACGTCCGTCCACTGGCAAATTCCAACGTTCGCGGAATCGAGTTCATTTCCGTGGCACCCCTATGGTCGTGAGTGAAAATTGTCCTTGCACCTTTTGCTTGTATCTTTTTAACATATTTGGAAGCAATAGGTATAATTAAAAATCTAAACCTTATTCGAAATGTTTTCATTGATTAATTCCTGCACTAAAGGTTTAATATAAGAATATTATCAGTTTTAACCTCTCAATTGGCGATTCTGTACGCTATTTCATGAAACCTCTTTCGTTCTCTAGTGGGTAGCTCTTGAGAACGCTAGTATTTAAATTTCCATCCCCCAGCAACACTGGAAGGATAGTTGCATCTGCTGCAGCTCTTTATTAGTGCCGAACATCGCGTACTTTCTGCAAGGCATTTCCCCTCCACCATCCCGCCGTTCAGGCAAGAAACCCCCCGCGGTGCTCATCTGCCGATTGTCACCGATCGATGACGCAACGAGTATTGAAGCGAGCCGGGCGAACGAATGCGCACCGTAATCGATCGCAGGACGGTGTAGGGCCGTAGGGAAGAAATCGGCCGTCTGGAGCAGCGCAGGTTATTGATGGTTCACTCGCGCGGCGCACCGATGTTGTAAGCGCAGCAGGCCTGCGAAAGCTCATCTTCTTCTAGCCGTTCCGATCGTGGTAGGCGCGCAACGTGCATCTTTCGCGAGCCATCTCTTCCAAATCGCACACACCTCTGCGGGAGAAGCGTTCTTCTTTGCATCCCAGTTCTTCAACTTCCCAGCCGGTTCGGTGATATGTTCGCCTTGGGTAGCCAATCCATTGAAGGGGCTTTTTTTTGGTGACAGTTTCTCGTGGACATTCTGTGGTAGATAGTTAAACGCCTTCACTCGTTATGCGATACGTCCTTTCGGTGTCGGTTTTGCCCGATGCACTTTGCCATACAAAAATCGGATCTTTCGGCTTTCGATTCTGCATTGCACTTACGCTTGCACTACGCTTGAGGTCTCCCATCGGCGAGATTATGTGACAATATGCAATCGACCGTCCTGGAACGGATGGAGCTGAATTAATAATGGGCAACCCCCCGGCTGCGAGCCAATCCCGCTCGCGGACATTAAAGCTTGGAGACAGCACGCCTTCCAAGACATTCGCGCGCGCACAATGCTCCTTTCGCATTGGGTCGTATGGATACAAGGTATGTTCCGACGGACGGCCATGGGTTTGATTTAAGAGCCATCGAAGAAGATGCGCCGCCGGTCGCGTTCGAGATCGATTGTGTAACCTTCAAATTCTTTTACATCGTGCGGCGCAGGTGCAACTGGAGGGTCCCCCATTTTAGGAGCCGGTGACTCCTCGGTGCTCCCTGCTGGGGAGGAGTAAGAGGAATAAGAGAAAAACGACCCTTGTCCATTCGCGGGATGGCGAACCACGCACACAAAGGTTGCATACTTTGACGAGCGGCTCCGAAAACCGACACCCTTGCCAAATGTGTCGTAAGTGTTTGTTGTTTTTTGTTTCGCCAATCTCCATACTTGGCCAATCCGGCGGCGACGATGAACCTTTTCATTCAACTAGGGTCAATCGTGCCTACGCAACGCACGGGGTACGGCTGGTGGTGGCCCCAAGAACAAAAAATTGACGACCGTCAATTGAAGACGCCGCGAGAGGGACCCAGAGAAAGAAACGGTGATCTAAATGGTGAAACAAAGGACAACAAAAAAACCCACCTGGAAAGAACCACTTTAATGTGCATATTTACATAAAGCATGGGACGAGACATAATCCTGTCGCCGGAGGTGACCGCGTGCCAAGTCGCCGTTTCATCATGGCACATAATGTTTTTCGGGGTTTTTATGATGAAGCGGCCCACCGTTTTTTTTCCACTCATTTCATTCACAACCCTTTCCGCAATGCGTTCACGAAATGATACACGCATTACTCGGACGGAACCGAATTGGACATTCGGCGCGCGCTCCCGCAATCGATCACGCTGCCCTCGGCAGACGTCCCATCGCCGCAATTACTAACGATGACACAAACTGTCCGCTCGTCCGAACTTCTCGCAATCTCGCTGCCGGGCTGGCCTGAGAAAAATCGAAGGAAAACATGCGTACACGGCGCACAGTACGTTCGAAAACCGCGCAGCTTCAACAACAGCGACAAGAAGAAGAAGGAAAAAAATCATCTAACCAACCAAACAACAATCAATGGAATGTTGGTATTTTTGTGGAACGTAACGAATGGCAAGACACCAGACGGTCCCTCGAGGCGATCCGAATCCATCGATTTCAGCGTCGCGCCGTGGATGGGCCGTGAATTCTACGGAAAACGCCGCTTCGGACAGATTGAGTGAAATTTCCTACACCCTTTTCCGCCAAGGGCGTGGGAAACGTTCGGGCGCGCGTCCATTTTGCGTAATAAAATAATGACACCGATTGAAACATTAATCCGCAGTTTGACGAAAACATTCAGGTTCGTTGCAACGCTTCGTGGCGTGGCTTTGTTTTGGGAAATACCGATGATGGGTTCGTTCTACTTTTGGCTACCAATTCGCTCTCAATGAGGATAATTTCTGTAAAGACTATAGCTTCGATGCAGTTGCAAATCGAAAGTAAATGTTCCGCGAGTGAAGCAAACGCTCGGCTCCGGTATCGAGTGCCCCTTAATGTTCCTATGGGGATCTTTCTGCTACGCGCTGTACAGCTTTTAGATTGTCTTTTTCTTAAACATGTCGACCACCGATGGTGACCGTATTTGGGCTTCATAAAGTTTCGTCCAATCTGTTTCGTATTGATAGCTCATGTTTCATTCAAAGCCGAAAAAGTAAACAAAAAGAACCCGTTTTTTTTTCACCCTTTGCGAGCAATTTGCATTCGTGATCTTTTTTGAATTGCTAATAATTCAAGGTTGCACCGAAATAACCGAGCATGGTAATTCTTCCATGGTGAGCTCTCTTGGCACGAGAACAAAAACCCAAAATTAACCCCCAAAGTTGGTCCCAACGTTCCATCTTTGGTTGACATTTGAGGTGATTTTTAACGATTCATAAATCACGCCACTCAGCCCTCCGCCCGGCGAGCGCGAACGCGCACTTCACAGTGCGCAGTCAAATCAGGAGCGGGAATTTGCGGAGGGAAAATTAGCCCCCGAGGGGCATTGTTACCGCGTGTGCCGAAGTTCAGACCACTGGGGTCAAACAGCGGGCCGGCCAAAGGTCGGCCCGGTGTGTGGTGTGTGTCAACTGGTTGGCCCGTGGGTTCGGAGTATGTTTTCTACCCTAACCTCCTGCTGATGGTAATTTTATTCTCTTTTTATGCCAAAGGGGCGCATCTTCGTTACGGTGGGACAAAACATGCAGCAGAATGGTGATCTTGTCCGCTTTCATTAGAAACGATTCATCATCGCTGCTGGTAGCGGCAAGGGACATGTCGAACATGTGGTGATCCTTGGCCGGGCGCACGGGTCACCAACGTGGACGGGGGCTATCAAAACCTGACATTATGTGCAGTCAGTTTTCAAATCACCCCCCTCTTATAAGGGGATGCATTATTGAACGTACCCCCAAAATGGCAGGATCACACATGATCGGGAGTGCTGCATCGAAGTCGTATGAAAATAAATGACGCGAGATCAGCGACATGGAGAAATAATTGCTTCACTACACATATTATGGTGCATTGATATGTACTAAAAGGTACGTAATTTGAACACTGCCTCTGAAAGGCAACATAATCTCTCATGGTCTTATATGCCTCCAAAGCAAAGTTTACACAAAATCTAATAAAAGAGTCATTAGGCTCAATTACAAAAAAAAAATCCCTTCATGATAAGTTCAAACCCCAATTAGAAGGGGCCCGAAAAAAAAGACGCGGAATCTTTCTTTAATGGTGGACTTAAGATAAATTATCCGCTCATTAGGTCGCCCCCTAACAAACCGTGCATTCTGGAATGGCGACAGAAAAAAAAAACGAGCCCCATTACAGACACCTTAAAGCCGCTTAACCATAAGAAACAATATAAATCATCTCGCATGAAGGAAATCGAAGTAAAAAAAAAAATGAATGTGGAAGGCTTCTTGTGGACATACCCGCCACTGACGCTTCTTGCCAGAACCGTTGCGGCCTATCATAATGCTTCTCTAATTTTATGTGCCATTTTCTAAAGGCCAATAAAACCGATTGTCCATTAACATTTATCCTGGCCTGGCGCGGAAGAACGCCCTACGCTACGACCGTTTCTCCAACCGGCCTCCCCCTCCTTTGGAAGGCCTCGAAAGCCATGAAGGCCAGCCGCCTAACGGTGAAGAGCGCGTTTGTGCTGTGTGGCCATTTGCCTCCAGCGCATCTTCGTATTACATACGTCCAACAATGGGCGCCCGTTTCGGTCATGTGGGATCTAATTCGATTTATTTTTTTCTTCCCTCGCATTTTTATCGTCTCCGAAAGGCCCCCCCACTTGAAGCAGGGTGGCATTTACCATCTTCCGAAAAGTTCATTCAATTAACCCTTCCGTTTGGAGGCTGATGGAGGTTTAAAAAATGCCACCAAATGCCTTCCTTTGACCTCGCGGTTGTGGTTGTGGTTAACGATTGAAGAGAGACAGAGAGAGAGAGAGAGAGAGAGAGAGAGGGAGAGAGAAGAGAAAAAGTCACCCTCTATCGTTCTTATCGGTTCACTTCGAAACTGGGTTTCATTCGGGCACAGAAAACGTGTCGTTGTGCGATGACGTGGAAGGGTATAATTTTATCATTAGGGAAATCATTCATTTCTCCTACCCATTCGCCGCACATTGCTGGGCTGGGAGAAAAGACAAACGCGCAAAGTGCACAGAACCGGCCGATCGGAATGTGGCCGGAATGGTCGCGAAATCAAACAAAAGCCCACGAAAATACGTAACCCTCGGCGGGTTTTGCTTCGCGCGGCGTAACGCACCCCCTGACCCCCGGTGGGTGGGTTGATTATTTCGGTTTCGGTTTTTCGGGCTGGCTGGGCGCTGAGAAAATCGTATTCATGACAAAACAATAACACCGCCGAAACGGAATCGGGACGCAAATCGTGGGTCGCGCGAAATTTATGTCAAAACCGACCAACCACGCACAAACCGAAGCGTAACCTTTTTGTGGGCAATTTTTGGATTTAGATCTAGTTGCCAGTGCTCGCTGGGAACGGAGTCTGGAGTGGTTGGATGTTGCGCAGCCATGCTGTAGATTGGATGGCATTAAGGAACTGATGGAACATTTGCACAAGCGTATGAAAGAGGATCGATTATGCATCATACTAGAGAAGGAAAGGAAGGTTGTGGAAAGCAGAACCGTTTATAATATTTCTAAATATGTTTATTTCATGAGCTACGTTTTATTACTCTGATTGGTTTCTTCTCAACCGTTAGCAAATCATATGCAATAAAATCTGCGACTGACAGAAGTCAGAACATGTAATACATACTTCTAAGAACTTGCAAGAAAACCATCTCCCAGAACGAGTAGACGTAGATCGTGGGGCATCTTCTGTGACCTTCTCACCTTGCGGTTTCGACAGAGAACAAATGATCGTTCACCACCGGCAGGCCAACCAGAAGGAGGGCGGGGGGGGCTTCCCGAAAGGGCCCACCGACGTCCCTTCCCCGCAGACGATCAATAAAATGTCAGCCGAAGAAGAAGAAAAAAAAAAGGGAAAGGTTTGCGCCGAGCGCAATCGTCTTCGTCTCCGTCGTCGTCACCGCCGTCGTCGTAAGTGGTAGTTTGCAACACATAAATATCTAACCCGGTAACGGTAGCGACAGGCAGCCCGCCGTAAATCAGCGTCCGGCCAGAAGCGGTGCGGTTTCCTCCGGTCCAGCCACACTCGCGCGTTGTGATGACGCTGACTTTCAAAACCGTCTGCCACCGGGTTTTTTGGCGGACGGCCGCACGCAGTAGTGGGGTGGGGAAGAGGCTCACGGATCATGGAGCCGAGAAAACGGGGATCCTTCGCGGCGAGGATGATCTAGCTGCGCGCGAGTTGACGCCACGCCGTACAAGATTCTCCCAGCTGAAGGTCTGCGCGCTTCCAGTCGCCGCCGCGATCACATCTGGAGCACGATCGGCGGGAGTTCTTCCGCGACGGTTGTAATGTCGCAAGAGTGACATTCTTGGACCTCCCGAGCGCGGGTTCAAATGTCGCACGCAAATCAAATCGCGGCTCACTTTCACGCCAGTCAGCGAGGCCGGGACGGGTGGCGGTCGCACGAGCACAAAATAACATGCAATCAATTCATCTCCATTCGTCGGTCCCGTATTCCGAAGGGCCTTTCTAGGCAGACGCGGAGCGGACCCGCGAACCCCAGCAGAGTTGATCTTCAGCCCCCGCTTAGGCGAGGTGAAGATGATAAATTCTCCGAAGGTGAGACCCTACTGCTACCGTGCTGGTGAGGTGCACTAGTTGAACCTTCCAAGCCGTTCCGGAGGACGGGTCGATCACGATCATGCCGGGTCGGGTGTTCCTGGATTCCTTTCAGTCATCCCTCAGCATTTCCCCCACAAATGTTTCAATGCGTCGGGGCGATGGGATGATCATCGATTAATTTCAGAAAATTCGAGCAGCATTTTCCAGCCCACCGAAACGCGAACCGTCGATTGGGATGATGGCGTTGATTGGCGGGTTTCGGTTCGGTTCGAAATGTCGAGTGAAAAACAGCACTGGCAACTGGCAACTGCCGGCGCCGGGCCGACTAATTGTTGGGCAGCGACGAAGTGTGCGCGCGCGATCACGATCAACTGCACCGAACAAAGGAGGGCTTCAATTTTCCCGAAATAAATTCAAAATGAGGTACGGCGGCCGGCTCGATCGCGATCACATCGATTGTCCGGGTCGGGTCCCGGTGGGCTTTCAAAATTGGCAGCCTGCCGCGCCGATGCAGCCTAATTGGGCCGCTTTTCTGCGAGCGACCTTTCCGCGGTTTCAGGTTGCCCCATTGGCGGTGAATTATGCAAAATGTGATGTGATCATCCCGCCGCGCAAAAGAAGTAGTTCCTTTTGATAGGTCTCAAACCAAAAAAAGGGGACGAAAAATGATGAATGAATGAGCCAGAGGAAAAAGAAAGACTCCTACAAGCGTGCGGAATGCAACGTTTCGAAGATGAACATTCAATGCAACGAACAGAAGGCTCAACATTGACATCAATCCTCCCAAAGTCGATCAAACCTTTCGTCAGTCGATGCACACATACACACACAGACAGCCGTCAAACGCGATCGGCTCGGTTGCGGATCGGGCTTTCGCAATTATGCGCGCATCTGTCAGCACGGATCGGATTCCGAACGGATCCGTTCTGCCGCGGATGGAGAGCGCTGATCGATTGATCGCATCGCGACCGTTTAACGGCCCGATGCATGGCCCGCAAAGGCCACAGCAACACCTCACTTCAGGCGCACGGGGGTCAACGCGTTGCAGCAACAGTTGTTGTTGACTTTTCGAGCCACCGAGTGAGCCTCTCCAGCTGCACGGATTGCACGGAGTATTGCACGTGTAAAATGTAGAAAAAACACAAACACATCAAAGAAAATGATCATGCCCCTCAAAACTCTCTGGTGGAAGTGGTGAACGAAGAGGAGCGATCAGTGTGCCCCGCGTTTGGGCAGGGCACAGATCAATCGTTTCGGATGACGTTCCGTGAAATGTGACTCAATTGCGTTGATTATTTTTCGGTTTTTAGTTTGTTTGTTTCGGTTGTTTGTTTTTTCGCCTCAAAAACCGAAGAACCTTAAGGCAGAAGCTTGCCCAAGGCGACCCCAATCGGGCGGTCTGGAGCTGAGAATGTCATCGACCGTCTGCTGACCGGTCGGCATTGCCACGGTTCGAGGAAGTGATTTTCCTGCCCCGCGCGTAATAAAAGATGGAAAATGGAACACGCTTCCACACGCTGCGTTTTTCATTACACTACCCTCGATATGGCCAATCTTTGACCGGCTGAATGGTTTACAATTCCACCAGCCGGGCTAATGTGTGGAACGGAACATACAATAGGAAACTTAAGTTCATCGGGGCACAGAAACGATTCCGATGTGGTTCACTCCGAAAAGGTTTGCTTTTTTTTCTCTTTGGATATGTTTTTCGTCTTTCTTTTTTGCAAGGGTCTTTCATTCATTCACAAGACATGGATGCAGGGCGAATTGAGGCGGCAAAAGCCCCCCAAAACAGAATAAGCTCCCTCCGCCGGGTGTCATAATTGCTTCGGCACGTTGGCGAGATCTTTTACAGCGTCCCGCCGACATAGAAGATAGGTGGGGGGTGGCCTGTATTTATCGTCCGGTGACAAAATAATCCCCTTTTCGAGGGGGTGCTCGAATTTCCACCGGCGGGGTAGTGAAGACCCTTATTCGAACAGCTCGGAGGACGTTCGAGATTCCCCATGCAGACAGACAGTACGTGCGTCAGTGACGTCGGGGTTCGTCGCTTATTTGCCACCGTACAGCCGCTCAAGTCTTTTGTTTGCCCCTTGTTTGATCGCCCGTCCGTGAGGTAGGCAAATGACGCGCTGAAAAATGGGGCCGCGCTCGAGCTACTGCATACCTCCACCAGACCGGGCCACAGTTGCCCGCTTGAGGTTGGTCCAGTTTGTGCGGGAAATTTAAATGAAATTTGCATACAATTCAGTGGACAGTCCTCCACCTCCCTTGGAAGTCTTGTGGCGCTCTTTTTATACCTCTACCCATTCTTTTCCTGTGGTTTGCATACCAGCCAGCCTGGTGGTTGGGCCGTCATGAATGGAACTCCCGGGCGACCAAACAGACCCCAAGCTTTCCCAACCCCCCCAAACAGATGCTTCGAGCGTTCTTCGTCAACGGTCACTGCCGCCGTTCGAAATTTTCCGCCGCAGATCTTTGGTTTCGTCTACTGTCGTCGGTATTTTCTTTCGGCGCTGGGCGGGAGGCCAGACCACACCGGACGATTGGAGGACGAGCCTGGAGGGTGTGCGACTGTTTATTATGATTGCCGTGTGGAAACTTGTGACGTGTAATTAAAAGCGTATTAAATTTTTTGCATCCCACCAACCGTGGCTACCACCAACCCCCGGCAAACGCCCAGGGGGAGGGTGAAGTGGAAATAGGCCCTCTTTGACCCCGCTCAGCGTCGCAAACTAGGTTAGCTGGTATGAATGAAAATTCGGTCTGCACCGAGCGTGTTTCCTTCCAGGCCGGGCGAATAATGTGGAACAATCGCAACTCACCCACCGCAATAGGGCATTGGGTCACTGTGGCAGAAAGGAAATAGTACTACCCAGGCCCCACCCCCTAAGCGATCCACCGACCATATGCCCCAGGTGTTGATTGTGCTGCACTCGTTGCTGTTTGCTTTGTACATCAGGGAGAACGGTTTCATTGCGATGTCCTGCGGGCGAAACCCAATACGATGCCGAGATGAGTCTAAC
>JAOEFI010013975.1:0-20664 GCA_034621735.1 Anopheles plumbeus | reverse complement strand
AGGTTTCGGAAAGGGGGGGGGGGTTGCTTGCATTTGAGTTGGCATGAATGTCTGCGTCCTGGAACGAGACCCACTCCATTCCGGTTGTCTACGCACATAATGCCCGAATCGTTGCGTTTAAGCTGAAAATGAAGAGAGAAGGATAGAGAATACAACCGACTACCCAATTACACGTAGGATTACTCTCCACTCTCCGGCTTCCGATTGCTTGCTCGCTACCGCATCCCCACAACCCGAACGGCCATTTTCAATTAAGGAACTTTTTCGATTTATAATGTTTCGTTTGCAGCCAAGAGCCAACAAAAAATCTATATTCATCTTGTTCTGATAGTCGCCAAACCAGAATAGAAATGAATTGCCGTATTCGTCATACGTAAGGTTTCTAGATACTCCACAGAGGCACTTTTGAAGGGCTGTACGAATAATTTGATCCAAGGGGCGGCAATGGTCCATCTGTTTCACCCTTAGACAACACCTTAGACGGCCCAACCTGTGGAGTATCTAGAAACCTTGGTTGTTGTGGCCCGGTTTCGCTTTTCGGCCAGCTGTTCCGAATCAACGAGCGACGGTTGTATTTCCTTTAAAAAGGGGACCGAGAAAATCAATAACTCCAGTTACATCCTGCGTCTGGTAATTCTTTTAAGGATACTATAAAATGTTTTCCGAAAACCCCGGTCTATCTCCATCATCTCCTTCAGCATATAAAAACCTTCAAGGATTGGTTCCTCTTTCCATGCAAGTTTTGAGCATTTTTTCAGTTTTGATTTTAATGGTGCAGGAGTCCACAAGCAGTTCGAATTTCAAATGAACACTGGAATCGAAAGGGTTCGAAACTTCAGAAAACGCCGTACGGAACCTCCGCATGTGAGAAGCGGCGTGCGGACCATCTGCATTCCACGTACGACCATCCGGTTCGTATTCTCGAAGCACCCTTCCGGGAGAGAAGTAACTGAGAGTGCGGGTTGTGGGTATTGTGCGCATTCTCCCTTTCCGAGTTTCCAGAGTGTTTAATCGATTTGATCGCCACAATTGGGTAATATCTCAGTGATTCCGGGCACGTTCCCGTTCGCCAACCAGCAAGTGCACGGTGCGAAAGAAGGTACAAAAAGCGAGCGCACGCCAAATGCAAACAGGATCGGGTATCATGTGCATGGTTTTGCGTTTATTTTGTGTTTCATTATTCATATTTGAGCGACCGAGCCATTTCTGGTTTGTGCTGCGGATGCAAACATACGAACAAGGATTATATTTGTATGTATACGTACTCTTTGTTTGAATTCATGTATTTTTCCTTTTTCGCCACGTGAGCTGAGAGGGAAACGTCCATTCCTTGTCAAACCGGGTTGGGGGAGTTTTCCACCACAGCAGACGGACAGACGAAGAGACAGTGAAAACCCGGATTGTATTCGAGTTGTCTTCGCATTGAGCGAAATGGAAGCTCAGCATCAATCCGGCAGCTGATTGATTGACTGTTTGCCAACAATCGACGCCACGACGACAACGACGACCGGTGTCTGTCTATCTGTCTGTTTTCCCAGGCAGAAACGAGGCCGGATCATCAAACGCGCCAGCCTAATCCCCGGAAGTGACCATCCAATTTCTCTAAAGATCGCACCATTCACCACTCGCCCGACTGTTGTTCTCACTTCGTTTCGCTGTACCACAACGATGTCGAATAGCAGCGGGGTGGAAAAATCATCCGCCTTCCCATGCCCTCCCCTTCATCCCCTACGCAAACCCGTGGAAAACAATTTTTGACGACGTTGATGCAGACGAGCTCGATAGACGGCGGATACTTCCACCTGGTGTTTCGTCGTCGGGCATTCGGCCCAATTAGTTTCCTGTGCCCATTTGTGTAGGAGTGGATGAGAGAAAATAGAAGAGAGAGAAAGAGAGAGAGAGGGCCGTTACAGAAAAATTGGACAAGCTCATCATCAGCAGCAGCAGCCGAATAGTTTTCCGAAACGCCGGGGCCACAGCACACAGCACACGCTGGACAGACACCAGCATCCTTGGATGGCTGAGGGTGGATGGAGCTGGGGGTGTCGGTGGGGAGTCTCAATTACTGAAACGACAAAAACCGATCAGCCCCAAAGGCCCAGCTTCCAAAGAGAGAGAGAGAGAGAGAGAGAGAGAGAGAGAGAGAGAGAGAGAGAGAGAGAGAGAGAGAGAGAGAGAGAGAGAGATAGAGAGATAAAGAGAGAGAGAGAGAGAAAACAGAAAAATAAAGAGAGAGAGAGAGAGAGAGAGTGACAGAAAGCGCACAATACAAAGAAGCGCTCGTAACCCTTATCCACTTACAGTCAAACAATGCCCCCTAATTGGAATCGGATGTCAAGAAAGCGGGCAAGAGTGGCCGTGTTAGCCAGCGGTAGTAGGAGGAAAGAAGGTGGGGTTGGAGGTGTGTGGGTCGCAAATTTGTAGGACACTCTGGTGTCCTCTAGGGCCTGCGGGGAGGAAAATTGGCCGGTCAAATGGCTTCCGTCCGGCGACATGCTCATCCTAGAGAAAGAAAGAGAAGGAGAATTGGTGGCCGGTAGCTCATGTTTATTTATCGATGCCTTTATCATAATCCACCGGGCCTTACCGGTGTTACCATGAGCTCACGGAAAGCCATCCTCCCCACACTCATCCCTGTTGTCCTGCCGCAAAATACTGAAACGACTTCCAGAGTCGAACAATGAATTACACTGCCCGAAAAAGACGCGAGAGGAAGAAGCTCATTGTCCAAAACACCCCTTCTCCAATAGGGGTTGGGGGATCCAGCACTGGAGTAGGGGACTGGAGAGAAGAGTCGCAAACTGTCGTCGCGTTGACAACAACACACGGAGAGAGAGAGAGAAAAAGAAACAACGGCGAAGTGGAAGGCCCCCCTCTTCGGCCCCAATGGAAAGATTGCCCCAGTTGTTTAATCTTGTTTTTGGTGATAGCGTTTGGTCTGAGAAGATTTGATTTGGCCTTCCTGTCAGCTTCCTTGCGTCCCACACGCCTCCTGGTCCTTGCCGCTGCAGTGCCACCGAGCGTCAACATCGATCAGCCCATCGAACACCAATACGAAAACCCCGGCGATGTTAGTCATAATTTCCATATTCAATTGCTTTCTTCCGGAGACGTAATCGACAAATTACTTCCGGAAGATTGACTACATTGTCATCGCTCCCTTCTTACCCCCGACCACTTTCTCCTCCTTTCTCTATCCATCTATGGATCGCTGGCCTTCTCGATTCGCTTTTCCTACGTCCGCCGCGCAGCACGATTTTTCCACTGCGAATTGCGAGACCCGATGGAGACGAGACACGGGACATCCAGCGAGCAAGCGAACTTATTCACCGGAAGAAGATCGCACCGAAAACGACTGACCATCACCACCGATTTGTTCCGATTCGGAAAACGTTACCCGGAAGCACTACGTTGTGAGCTTGATGCAAATGACAAAGCCCGCCGATGGCGGATGGTCGAGCAACGGCATGGAAGCACACGCACAAGGTGGTAGAAGGGGTGGCCTGCTGGATGACCTGTCAGGTGGCATGATCCGTTCCCGCCCACTCTCGCTAGCAATCTTTACCGTCTTTCTATCTTTCTTTTTCATTTTTTCTTCTGCTCTCTTTCTTCCTGTTTTTTTGTTTCTTTCAAAGATCTGCTCCTTCTTGCCGTTTGTGCGGTAAACAATACCGTCTTTCTTTGTTTCTTCCTTGCTTTGACTTGGCGGCTTTCTGCTGCTGTTGCTGCTTTCTGGCAGTTCTGCCTCCGAGGGAAAAAACCAATGCCACAGTCACTGCGTGCCAGACAAGTGTGATTGCCTTTTCGTGCTACCTTCCGTGGGAAACGTGCAGCCTGGACCCCGAGCAATAGAGCAGCAGACAGCAAGGCCCTATAACCATTACTTCATTATATGGCCAAATTCACTAGACCCGTCGTTGCCGCGGCGTTATTCGTGTTTCGCCGGGAGCGAAGGCCACAGCTTTCGGGTTGGCTCAAACGTTGGGAACGATCGTAACGCACATCCAGCGTGCTTTCGGACGAAATAGCGCCAATCACATTCCACGAGTAGAGTTGGAACAGCTTTTAGTATGAAAACAAACAAGCGGTTCCGTCTTCCTCGATCACTAATGAAAAAAGGGACTAGACCCGAAAAGAGAAGTACGAGCTGAGAGGGCCGAACCAGAAAAGATTGTTGAGCCCAGCAAGTTGAACGCGACGTAGGCAAAAGAAGTCTCGCGTTCTCAAACGCAAGCCCAACTGTACAGAACAAACAGGTAGACACCTAGGCGACAACAAACACGAAGCAAAACCGCATAGCGCCCCGATGCACGAACCAACGAAAAGAAAATAAGGCGACGAAACCACCGGACGATCACCGTCCGCGACCGTAGCAAAAGTAATAGGAGAAAAAACACTTGATAAACATTGAAGCGAGGAAATTACTCAACCGAACCACTCTCTGGCAAACAGGAAATCAAATGTTTCTCTAACAACTCTTGTGTTTAAGAACAATTCCTTAGCAACCACCAGATATTTGTAAAATATGAAACCAAACGTGGGGTGAAAACAAATTTTGATATAATTAAAGAAACGATCGAGCCGCGGGCAGCGAGTTCAGATCGAAAGTCACAGCTGACTAACGTTCGTTTACTTGTTGTCACGACAGGTTGACAGGTGTCAGCGGGGCAGCCTGTGGTCGGTGTCGGTATAAATGTGTCGGCGCAATGCAAGCAGATAAATAGATGTGAGCGGAGCGATGGCGGCTCTTTGCGCTCTCTGGCACTGAACAATTGAAACGCGAAAATAAACTAATATTTTGGCCCTCCGGAGAGGTGCCTAAAATAATACAAAGCGGTTGTTTCAGTATTCTGTGGCTGTCGCCACACTTGTGGTTTCATTTATGAGCATCTGGTGTCCCCTCACCCGTGGTAAGACCCAGATGACTCCAACGTTCCCCCTCGTAGTAGTAGCGCATTTCCTTCAGAAATGCCGATTGTCCGAGCAACCAAGTTCGCGACGTGTAAAACTGTGTGGTCCGCGTTTTTTACTCGTCCGCTACCTGCGCTCCAATCTCGCCACCGACTGGTGAGAGCGCGCAATGGCAAATCGGGCCAGGGTACGCGTAATCCCTTGAAGCCCAATTGGAAACTAAACCGAACAGCTGGCGAAACCAGCGAAGTCCGAATTGTCCACTGCCCAACATAGACGCACACACTTAGAATTTGGCTCGCCACGGATTACTGGCTGCTTCTTCCAATGATTTTGTTTTTCTTTGTTTGGTCATTATCAACACGCTTCTTTCTGAGCAGCCCTGTGTGCCAGAAAAAGGATGTTTTGTACAATTACAACATCCGTCTGCGAGTCCTGCACTATACTACTTCACGGAGCCGCAGCGAAGAAAAGGACCACCCCAGCGTCACGCGATCAGGCATTTCGACCAGAACAATTCCCCGCCTGCCCTCCAGCACCCTGCAAGGTGTCCTCGCTCTAATCCGCTACCACCACCGGAATACTTCGTTTTCGAAGTTTGCAGCTTGCATTCCGTGCAATGTTAACGCCCCCACCACCCCGACTTTTGCACGGGCCACTTGCACGTGCTAATCTCTTCCGGCCGCTTTTCCAGCGCGTTTCATTGGGAAAATGATGTTCAGCGAAGGGTGAGGACTGTCGTGTTTAATGGCGAAACTACAGGCTGAAGAGCCGGGGCCCCAGGCATTCGGCTCGGTTTGCAACGTTGCTGCTGCCGCTTTGTAGAAATGCTTCGCAAAAACTCTGACGAAGCGCGTGCGGTTTAGAGCGATGGGATGAAGTAGCGTGCAGCAATATTCCGGCGAAGTAGCCGAAAATACTGTGGAGAATCTCGTCCAGGACAACCGCTTGTTGTGTACACTCTACTCTCTACCTTAGGTTGTTGGGCGGCCAGTGGTGTGTACCCCTCGACCTGGCTGCTGAAAGTCCCTCATTTACATACCAACGTCAATGTAGTCCAGCACGAGAGAGGGAGAGGCAGATAGGTGGCATGAAAAGGTCCGTTAAGGGTACAACTGAAGTCGAGTGGAACGATGACGCGTTTATTATGGAACGTTACTCCATTAATTTCCCCGTTACGTTGCATTTTACTCACAAGGAGTTGCGATCGTATAAAAACGCGATAACATATTACGAAGTCAGGCTTAGCAAACAAAGGCATGATTGTAAACACTCAAAGATCGAGGGCGGGAATCAGGTCAGATGCCACAGGATAGACTACACCTTCGTTTGGATTAAGTTTCTCTGACCCTTCTCCCTTCTCAAGCTGGATGACCGTGAATCCATTCAACTAGCCATAGCCTATCGTCAAGTAGTTGAGGAGGTCAAAGGAGAGGATGCACGTCATCCATTCCATTCTTCATTCCAGAAGAATACTGGTTTCCAAGGAGAAACGAGGCGCAGGCATGGTACGCAAACTATCGGCGAAATCGCTTGGCACAATCGTTACCACCCATTTTACAATCTTGTCACACTTTTTTTTTCCCATTTCTGTGTGAACTAATCGTGCTTCGAGTGGAGTGGCGTTCACCAACTAGTGCATTTTCCAATCAACTCAACACACTACCACTGGCGTCACGCTGGCGATGTCGTATTCCCGCACGCGAGCGAACCGGAAAGTCACCGTGTCGCCTTCCTGTTCCGGAATGAGGTTGGCGTTATTGTAATGCCCCTTCTTTTCCAACCTAAACCTCTAAACGGCTGGACTCGCTGGGGATCGTCCATCCACATCCAAGGCCAACAAATCCCACCACCACTCGTCCCCCCTCCGGAAAGGGGTTTAAACTGTCTTACATCATCCTTTCCGGCGGGGTGGGGCAGCCGGTCGGCGGCATCGAATACCATCGCTGGCTTCCGTTCGCAAGCTCCTCTGCAAGCCCACGTTTCCTTCGAAGTCCCCCATTCCCTTCTTAATAACTGCGATCGGTCGGTGACCAGCCGTGGAAGTTAAATCATTTGAGCGTCGGCAAGGTCGCCCCCGTCTTGCGGAGTCCTTCAACCCGCCCTTCTTGCAAACGACTCAAAAAGAAAGAGGGAGCGTGAGAGACAAATAGAGTTGAATAATGGAGTTAAAGGGTGGATGCTGATCACGGTGACGGTGGTTGCGGGATCGAAGGCCTGCCGGGCGAACACGCACGCACACCAGTGCTGAGCATGGCTGAGGAGCAGGACGCGCTCGCGCTGCAAATAGCTTTATGGAAATAAGAAACTTTTTCGGAATTTCATTATTGGAATTCCATATTATTGAATGTTTGAACGAAGGGGCAGGGATGGAGCTTAGGGAGGGGCATCGAAGGGGGGAAGGAGGGCTTGCTGGAAGAGAGGTAGAACAAAATAATAAGCGGCTGCCAGGCGAAAAGGAACCTACGTGAGGGCCCCACGCAGGCCTACAGTTGTCGCAAACGAACCGCTGGAAGGTTTTTGCTGGCTACGAGCTACGAGTTTCCCCGCTTGGAGGGGCACGGGAATGTTCCTTGCGGGGAGACGCGGATTGCGCTCACTTCACACACATTTCAGATAGACAGGGAACATAAGGGACTGAAAGGGGAAACAGCAAAGGCTTGGGTTCGTGTCCTGCGTCGATCAAGCGCTGCTGCTCCTGATGAAGAGATATCGTAAAAGCGCAACCTGTTCATGCTCGTGCCTTTTGCGACTATTGTTTGTGTTTCTTTCGTTGTGTCCTTCCCTTCCCCATCGTGCCGCCCGGGGACCGACAGCAATTATTCCGACACTCCGCCCCAGGCAGTGTGTTTTCCACTTCGCTTTTTTTCAATGTTCAAATGCAAAACGCAACCAAGACCCTTCGGACATCCATTATAGCAGCGTAGCTTTTAAGGGCAAGAAGTAGGAAAGAGAGACAAACATTGACAACACCAGTTCTTCGTGTCCCGCACGTCATGATGGATGGATGCCGGATTCCTCACGTCCCCATGGATAGAAAACCAAAAAAAAACAAAAGAATAGAAATGGATAGGATCGTACAGGAATGTATCGACGGCTCGCCGCGAGCATTACTCTCGGCCAAATTTACGAGCACATCTCGCACTATCGGCCAGTCTGTCTGATGTTGAAACCCACTTTTTGCGCTCACAAACACTCGCACCTTTTCAATAATTAGCCTTACTAAAAGCATCTTTTTCGCTGACTTCCGCTGAGCTCATCGACAACATGATCACATGTGAGAGCTTTTTTTTATCAGAAAGGCAAATTTCCACACATTTTACAGACGGCGTGAAATCGTTTTTCTTCGCGTGCCAGAAAGCCCAACAATCATATGCAAACTGAAGAGTGACAGAAAAATATGTTCTTACTGAAGTAAACAAAAAAAAAACAAAAACTAAGACAACCATGTGCCATTCTGGCATTATTTTTCAAAACTTCTTGCCCATGGCTCCAAATTTATTTTCTACGTGTTCCGAAAACCAATTCTATGTCTTTCCATACGTTGGGAGGTCTTATGGTGGGAAGAGGGTAGGTTATTGCTTCGCTTGCCTTTTTTTGTATTCCGTATGTAAACAAACATTTTCCTGCTGGTTGTGCGAAAAATGGAAATAAGTTTGCTGCTGCAGACGGATACCCCAAGTACGGCGACTAGCCGACAGGGAAATAGCAAAACTAGTGAAAAGAGAGCAAGCACCCGCAGGTTCGAGTGGAAAACTCGACTCCCGGAATCCCTACGGAGGAGTTTCACTGCTCCCGATTAATTGAATTGAGGGGTACCCAAGAATTCAGTGCGTGTGTGCGTTCCAGCCCTGGGAAAGCAGGGCGATATAGCAAAAACGACGTAGAGAAAAAGGAACGATGAAACGACTTTCGCTGAAAGCGTGTTAAAAGTATTTTGGATTCCTTTTTTTACATCCAATGTTTACAAACACTTGAAGCATATTGATAAACATCGAAAAACGTTAACAGATTTTATGCATGTGTGTGCAAAAAAAAACGAAAAGAAATCCAACGAACGCAGTTTCGAAAACTATAATCTCACCGACCGTATGTGTAGGTGCGTGCGTGTGCCGAATCCTCGCGTCGCACAATCTCCCGGTTGGGGATCAACTGTGGCGCAAATGCAAATCCCAGGAACTCTCACAAAAATTACGAATCAGGACACGTTTGCGGGCTTCTAGCCGATCCACTTCCGTTCTACTAAAACTAACTCCGTCGGTATACGCTCTCTCTTTTTCGCACATAAACTCGAGTGCTCTCCCACCTCCCAACCACTCTGTCTCGCGATTCTCTTGATGGTATTCACACCCGCTCTATTCGTGAATAAATATTCAATATCCAACGGTGGCACAAACACATTAGTGGCTCCTTCAACATTGCATTTCCACATCGTCGCACTCCACCCCCACCCCTCGCCTGGCACCACCATCTCACCTGCCGGATGCGTGCCGGATTTCGATTAAATATTATTGCTCGAAATTAAATTATACACCTACCACTCTGCCCGCTAGGCAATCTCACCACCACTTCTTGCCTTCCTCGCACGATTCAGCCTTGATTTAGCCGGAGGCTTGAAGTTTCGGCCACAAACCGGCAACAGTTTGCCCGTTGCCCTGATTCACAAACATCTCCAGGGGCTTCCCGCTCGAACCGTGGCCCCCCGTGGCAACAGGTGGGTGGTGGTGATACGCCGCTCCATCGTTAGCTGGACCCGGTCGGTGGAAAATCGTCCTGCAAAGGATTATAGTGGCAGGTTTTCTCCGCAGCGACGTCAGGTGACGTGTGGTGTGACACAAACCGAGAATTGTTTGTAAATTTTTTCTACTTCTACGAATGATTAGAAGTTTCTCGTATTCGAAAACAAAAGCCCCCTAATGGAAGTCCGTCCTAAAATTCGAACCCATCAGCTGTCCAAGGGATATGTAGAGGGTGGCCATTATGACTGTTTCAGTTCATTCGGTTCTTTCCGATTTCTATCGGGAAAAACATCTGGTGATGAGCTGCTCGATGAGCGCTTTCCAGTTCACGTGACAAACTACGGTGACCTATGTTCGATAACTCTCCATTGCTGGAGCTGCCGGAGCTGAAACCATCGATTGGCGATGCATTCCGCGAGGCAAGGGCAAAGGCGGGAAGAAACGGAAGAAAGAGGGAGTTTACGGGAGGCGAGCAGAACACGGTCCAATGCATACCCGACCTCTGGACCCCATCCGCCGATAACGACAATGATGATGATGATGATGATGTTTGCGATACGGTAGCGCACCAACAACGAATCCGTTTTATCAAAAGTTAAATGTTTGAATTTCATTAAAACTTTTCGTTTTGCCATCTCACCGCGTGGACGTGGGGCTCGCAACTTTTGGACCCGGGCTGCCCAGATGGTGATGGTGGTGTTTGAAGCCTTTTTTTTCGCTGTAATTTTTGTTTCATCCATCTTCATGTACTTCCATTTATATTTTTTTTCTTCCCTGCACCACGCTTGCCGCCGCTTGGGGTCCATACCCTATTGCTGGGGGTCACAGTTGCGACGAATTTTGGCGTATTCGCAGCGCACAATTTTCGTTGGATTTTCCCCCAGAATGCATAACCTAGCGGAGTGGTTTGGGGCAAGCACCGGATACCCAGAACCGCCGCACCCACACCAGCATTTGCGTGGACACGTTGAGTCCTTCTCTCCCTTCGCAGGAAAAATGTCCAGCCCGCAGCTCGTGCTGACTTCCGAACCCGCACCGTCGACGAATCGGAGTCCGTCCGTGAGGGTCGCGTCGCTGGAAAGTTTGTGCGACGCATCTAATTAATTCTCCTGGCACAAAGTTCGCCCGAGTTCGAATGTAATGATTCTGCACTTTCGCAGACTCTGCGATTCGATTGGAGCGCCGCTGGGGCGGTCGGTGGTAGAAGAAGATGATGGAACAGAACCGTCATGTTCTGTCTTTTGTTATGTTATGTTTTAGTCGTTTTTTGTTTCCATTTCCAGCGAACAGCGATCATCGCACCTTTTGATATCTCAGACTCTTGTCAGTACACGATTTTTTTCAAACCTTGGTGCACTGAACGTTGTTTCTTCACATTGTTATTTGTTCTAAATCTGAACGACGGATTGAGAGTCTCGTGCAAATAAATTGTCAATGTTGGTTAAACTAAATCTTTATTTTCCCGTGTAGGATATTTTGCTGTGCGTAGTCCCAATACACCAGCATGTCTGACGTCCGCCCAGTCGTTCATCACACTCGGAGCAGGTCGGGCGTGTTTCAACGAGCGATAAAAAAAACAGTGTTAAAGTAAATGGCAAGCAGACGGTGCTGTGGCCAGAAGATGGTCCAATACAAATCAAAAAAAGGTAGGAGACGAGTCGCTATGCCTCTAAGCACAATCCGTAGCAAAGCGACAAAACCTTGCCAAGCGGATTTTGTAAACATAAATGCGGTTCGAGCCGCTGAGAAATTTAAAGGAACCCGATATCCAAGCGAGCAATGGACCAAACGGTGCTCAAAGCACCGACAAAGAAACAGGTGTGATCCTACCAATTATAGTGAAAAGCAATTCAGCACTGGCAGCAGTATACAAGCCAGTGATAGAGGCAGGGCGACAGGGTGCTGGCCGTGGAACTTCCCGACGTCGCCTATGCCGACGACATCGTGCTGCTCGTCCCGGGCACGACTCCAACAGCCGCGTCCCACAAGGCGACCCTGGCGGTCGAGGCCATCAACCGGTGGATGGTGGCCAACCAATTGACGCTAGCGCCGGCCAAGACCGAGACGGTGATGTTATCGCGGAAGTGGAAAGACTTTCGGGACATCCCCGTGACCATCAACGGGCAAGTTCTCTCCTCGAAGCCGCAGCTTCGATACCTCGGCGTGGACATCAACGACCATCTCTCCTGGATGTCAAACATACAGCGGGTGACCGAGAAGGCGAACCGCGTAGCCAAGGCGGTGACCTGGCTGATGAAAAACCACAGCGGCCCTACAGACGCGAAGAGGCGGCTGATATCATCAGTGGTCGAATCCATCTTGCGGCACGCGGCCCCCGTATGGCACGAGGCGGTGAACACACTAGCTTAGCGCAAAGCCCTGTGCCGGACACAGCGGAAGTACGCGATCAAGACCGCGTTTGCCTTCCGGACGGCCGGGAACAAGGCGGCTGTCGCAATCGACAGCATCGTACCGATCTGTCGGATGGTAAAAAAGGACGCTCGCTGCTACCTGCGAAGTGCTGGCAGAGCACTGAGTCATCACCAGGTCCGCAAAGAGGAACGAAGCACCACCCTTCGCCTTTGGCAGGAGGATCGCCAACTGAACGCGACTCGCCCGTCGGCTACGCGATACGAGAAGTGGAACTTCCGGGTCAAGCCGGACATCGAGGCGTGGCATCTTCGAAAGCACGGAGACGTGAACTTGCATCTGTGCAAGGTGTTGTCCGGACAAGTGTCCGCCGCGAACTTCTCGGCGGAGCAACCCGAGACGCAGTAACTCCAGACATGCTCCAATACCTCCTCCTCCGCGGACAAGGACTCAATGCGCATCACGTCGGTGCTCCAGCAGGACTGGAACGTAGAGCGTGCCAACCTGTCGGCCGCTAGGCAGCTGACCGCAGCCACAGTCGCAACGAAGCCCCGCGATGCCGTCCGTAGAGCACGGAACGAGCGTCAGAACGCTCGCCGGAGAGAGCGGACTGCTAAAAGCAGGGCGGAACGGGAACGGCTCACGCCACTCCAACCGCCACCCTCTCCCACGCTGCTGGCGAACAGAGCAGCGAACCGTGAACGCATGCAGCGGTATTGGGCCCGTAGGAGACTTGAGCGGCAGCCTGTCGACCACAGCGGCATGGAGCGAACAGCAGTAGCGAGCAGTGACAGCGATGAGTCACGGCGCAGCTCCCTGACGGCGGCAGAGGATGCGGCTATCTCTGAAGCCACGAAGTCGGTAAGCTGACACCTAGCGGTGCCAGCAGGCACAGGTAGCGCGCAGCAGCTCTCTGCTGCGGAAGGAGAGGCGGCTGGCTCCGAGCGCAAGGAGCAGCCAGCCACGCAGAGCGTATTATAGTAAGCTAAAATTGCTTACCGCGTCAAACGAGACGGTACCGTAATGAAAACGAGCAGAACAATCGACTACAAAAAAGTGATCAACAGCTTCAAATAAAAAAACGAAGAATTCCATACATACTAATTGACGGAAAACACTACAAAGTTTGCCCTTTACGTATTAGTCGATTTGCCAACAGAGGTTGTGTTCGAAATTTTAAAGAAAGAAAACATCGTCCCATCGATGGTCAAAAAGCTAGCAATAAAGCTAAAACGATACACGGAGCACGCAGCATACTTGCTACACTTCCCTAAAGGCACGGTAAATCTACAGGTGATACAGTCCAGCGTATCCCTTTGACTATAGCAAAGCTGACTGGCAAAAATTTAGAAATTAACTGAAAAATTCTATTGATGCAACAGAAACAAATTTAAACGAGAAACAATACCCCACCCAAATAGTTGAAATGCTTACAAAACTAACGCACGATGTTGTAGTTCCACTCACAACACCGAGGAAATAACAAATCATCATACCTGAAGACATTCTCTTGCTCACTAAAATTCGTAATAAGTATCGGAAGAAATGGCACAGGGATAGATTAAATCCTTCATTCAAAAATACATACCATTAGTATGGTCCATTAGTGCGGTCTTGATCGCGTACTTCCGCTGTGTCCGGCACAGGGCTTTGCGCTAAGCTCGTGTGTTCACCGCCTCGTGCCATACGGGGGCCGCGTGCCGCAAGATGGATTCGACCACTGATGATATCAGCCGCCTCTTCGCGTCTGTAGGGCCGCTGTGGTTTTTCATCAAAAGTAAAACGAAAAAGAAACTCGACTTAACACAATACGGAACAGATCATGGGAAAAGAATCTCATCAGCATCAACGAGCAAAACAATCCAAATAAACTATGAAAATTTGTGAAACGCATATGCGCGTTTTTTGGGGCCCGGTTTATCGATGACAATGTCGACAGGCTGGCCACCTGCACCAGCGTCTCCAGCCAGTCCGCGAAATCGGCTAGGGTTATTCTGTGCATCCCCAGGCGGTAGCGGTTCCACTCGTAGCGCTGCGTGGAGGGCAGCTTCTCCGAGAGTTCCTGCAGCAACGCCACGTTACATAGGTAGTTGTGCATGCCCGGCGCCGTGATGGTGACGCACATATTAAGGACTGCGATCCCGAAGTCCACCAGGATCTGTGGTCGCACGGCGTCCGAAGCCGGCATCTGGCAGATCCGGCGTCCTAAAGAGTGTACTATTATATCCGGCTCGAAGAGCGTGTACAGCGTCTTCAGCACGGTCGCCAGGTTCGACGGGATGCTCCTCGCCCGTCCCCTGCCTCGCTGCCAGCTGACTTTGGTTCAGCGTGCTCGTACCGACACTGCTTCGGGGAATTTCACTGATGGGGTCTGATACATTGGCGTCGGCCTCGCCATCGCTTGCCGGGTCGTCCGCCTCCTAAGCGTCGTTATGGTCGCCAAAGTTTTGTGCCGCTCCGCCTTGCTTTACGGCAGCTCGCGCTCCTTCAGCTCCAGTATTTCTCGCGCCAACTCGATCTCGCGCCGTTCGAGCTCCAAATCGTATTCGGGCTCCAGGACCTGCTTCTCGGAAATTTGGCCATCCCGGTGGAGGACGATGGAGTTCGTCACCGGTTCACTTTGCGCCAGGTGATGCTCGGCTTCTAATCTTGCTGGTAGGCACGGGAGAGAGTGGTCGATCTCTCCGTTCATCGACATTTTTCACCGTGGCTGTGTTTTCTAACGCACCGAAATAATGTTCCGATTTTCCTGGTTTATCCGTCCAGGCGGACTATGTGTAGACACCGCGGTACCACCGAGACGATTTCGATGCAGCTCGAATTGTCCAACCAGGCGGACTTTGATTTCGGTTTCCGTGGGGGCACTTTTTACACACACTTTCACACCTAGAACTTCGCGATAATCGTGGATTGCGATGAGTGCGGACTAATTTTTTAAAGTGATGCGAATGCAACTAGAAGTTGAGCTAGATTTTTTAACGGCGGTTCTTTATTTGATTCTAATCGGGTTATTTACGCTCTCTCGTCAATTATTATTATTAATACTTGGTTATAGAGAGCTATTATATGCGAGCATAAATATATATACAGTTATGCACCGAATGTTCCCACGCTGCAGTTGCATCCGACACCTCGGTCCCGTGTTTTCCAACGTGACTCCGGAGCATCAGCGTACAACCTGATACTCTAGGAATTTCACACACAGCATGGTACCGTGGGACAAGCAGCCGGCGGGAGGTTCTCTTGGACGCCGAGCCAGCAGTCTTCTCCTACCGGGCAGCCAGAACGGATCGACGAAGTAGACAATAAATTAAATAAATTTGGATTCCCAAATCATAACTATATATATACAAAAATTTGTATATGCTTTGAGCCGGAGCCTCTCGTCAATAATGGTGTCAATGGCCAATACAACCCTGGTGTACAACTTAGTGGTTGCGTTTTCGAACGCACCGAAACGCACCGGTAGCCGTCAGTCAACCGTACGGAACTGTCATAATCAATCATTTGTTTATAACACATATATTACGATGCAGGTACTGTGCCAATAACATCGAATCTGCCACGTGCCTACTGAAAGCAGGGTCGGCTGCGAAAGAAGACCGCACACCCCATCACAAAATCAAGTGTGCAAACTGTGATGGCAACCACACGGCCAGCAATATCTTTTTTACTAAATGACCTAGCTTGGCCAAACTCACAGCCAAAGCACATCAGCAAAAACAAAAGCCAGCAATCGAAGGTTTCATCAGCTCACACAGATACTTTCCTCAGCTCCCAGGAACACGCACTCCCAGGTTCGAGAAACTTCCAAAATGTAAAACAAAACAACAACGGCTAATTAGTTAGTTTTCGACGTGATAGGAAAATATTGCTTGCGATAAACCAACCGTGACACATGTTAAAAATAGCATACTGGAACGCTTATAGCCTCCAAAAGAAAGAAAAGACGTTAAAAAGAGGGCCTTGAGCGTTTCATATTGGAACATAAAATATGGCAATAGTGGAGACATTTTTTTTAAGTCGAAACATAAATTTAAAAAATTTCATAATACTTGGCACATAGATTTGACAGAATAAGCGGCCCAAAAAGGAGGGGTACTCGTACTAGTTAGGGACACGATCTAGCACACCCTGATGAGGAATTTGAACATAGGCATTATTGAGGCGATATGAGTGAACATTTTCACACACAACTCTCATGTAAACATTATTTGCGCCTACCACCCAAGCGCCAATAATCTTATAAACAGCTTCAGGTCTGATATCAGGAAATTGACAAGTCACACAGGTAAATATTTCATGTTTGGAGATTTTAACGCAGAGGCACCGGCTGTACAATCGCTCATCAACAAACACAGCATCCAGTCAATCCTACTTACATCCCGACCGATCCAAATCCAAACCCTTCTACTATTGACCTAACACTAACCAACAGCCTAACAGATTTCACCGGCCTTTGAATCATCGTTGCCCTAACATCTGACTACTTAAGATGATATCTTTTAAATAAAAATGAATGTTTGTATATATGTATAGGTTCGAACGATATGTGTATATAT
Organism: Anopheles plumbeus; assembly: GCA_034621735.1. NCBI lineage: Eukaryota > Metazoa > Arthropoda > Insecta > Diptera > Culicidae > Anopheles > Anopheles plumbeus. The sequence goes on along the minus strand of JAOEFI010013975.1, from coordinate 4,082 downwards.
GTAGGTGCTCGCATCACGCCAAATCTACCGGACCGATTTGCATCAAACTTGGCACAGAGATGGCTGATTTTACCAGTTTACAATTTTTGAAGTCCTTATTCCAGGATCCCCTTCTCCCTACCCTACTCACCCTTAATTACTCGGCAGGAAGTCTATCGATTTCGACCAAAATTGGCATAAACACTTCTTCTAGCCCCACACAATATGTGACGAATTTTCATCCTTTTAGGAGGAGGAGACGAGGGAGCTTCCACATTACACGTCTCCACAAAATCGTCCTTTGGGCTATATGGGTATAGTTTCCGTGGTTGTTGGAGTCTCTAAGTCCATTGGTTACACATGGAATTCTGAATCCCACTCCCGAGATGAAGGCTAGCTAGCCGTTGATTGATCTGTAATGATCGATTTGTCAGTTAGCTTTTGTAATATGGTGTCTTCGGTAGAGGAACTAATTGAATCCGCGTAAGCGACAGTCTCACAAAATACCATGAGAGAATATAGTTAGAGGAAAGAGCTACCCTAGCATCCAAAAATGACGTCGTGCACGAGAATTATGCGGAGATACTCAAGAACGTACCTGTATTGACATTGCAACCATCGATATTCATCGACGCATTTTCGATGTTCTGAAACTCTTCGGATCTGCTAAAGTATACTTGATCAATACAAAATCGTTAAAGTAAACTTGATCGACAGAATTACCATAAGCATTCCTGTATATCTTAATCCACAACATAAAACCCTAAACAGTAGTTTGCCCTTAAGCTTGGTGGAAAGTCGGTGTAAGCCTTTCCCCACCTCTTCGCAGTACTGGCTAGAAACCATGGAATACACTCTGGGGAAGGAGAGTCTGGTTGAATCGGCACTGTACCGGTTCCGGTCGGACCCGTATGAAATCGGGTGTCCCAGCTAGTTTAATAACTAAAAATAAGAGTCATATTTTCTGCTACAGGAACGCCAACTGAGCACAATTTCGCGATAAAATTAATAGAGACTTAGACCTTACAGACTGTCATCTGAACAATATAACAGAGCCTACGGCAACAGATAACTTAATAAAAAACCTATTCTTCATAATCAAAACAGCTCACAACAACTGAATCCCAAAGGTAATAGCTAGAAAGAAGTGGCAACGGCACCGCTTTAACTCCCTTTTCAAAAACACCTATCTAACCTTAAAACGTGTAATTGAAACAAGAATTTCTGGAAAACATCAACACATTGAACAATTATACTGGAAAGATTTGGAAACTCGTTAAAGTTATACAAAACAACGGTCACGGAATGGCTGCCCTGAGAACCAACTCCGGAATTTTAATTACGAATGTGGCCCGGATAAGCAAATCAGGTTTCTGAATCTGTTCGCCAACTACGTCATCCACATCGTTGGAAACAAAAATAAAGTACTTAGTTTTTAAGCACACCAATCCTGTACACACTAATAAACCTTTAAAAAAAATTAATTATTAAATATAGGTTGATTGACTTAAAAAAAAATGCTGAAAAATGTACTTGTAATGTATGTAATTAATGTAATTAATGAACATTTTGAGAAGGCGCATAGGCATAATTACATTTGATGCGAGAAGCCCTAGTTAGTAAAAGAAACAAACAGCAGATTTTACACTCTGAACTCGACCCCTGAATCGATTACCTTCTCGCTGATTAGACCCAGGCAAATAATGAGAATAATGGAAAAAATTTAAGATAAAGAAGTCGACAGATCTGGACGACGAACTACAGACCAATCAGTTTGCTGTGCTGCTAATACTATAATAATAATACTAAATGTTCCGCCATGGTTTAGTACAAGGGAACTCCATGCTGTAACAAACATAGATACGCTAAGCGAATTTATAGACAGGATCACGAACAGATACCTAGACAAATGACGACAGAGCTCGATGAGGGTGCTGAATGATTTAGTTAGATATAAATAAAATAGACTATAGGTAGATAAGATAGGATTAGTTTCGGAGAACACTTATGAAAACACAAAATTATCTTTTTCTTTTTTTTTTGAGCTTCGGGTTTTCTGTTTTGAATTTTTCCCGAAATAGTGACAGTTATCAAGGCACAGTACATAACAAATAGGAAACGGCATAGCCAAAAAAAAAAGGAAGAAAGTAGACGATTACTGAGGAAAACAATTATGTGAACCCGGTACAGACATGGTTACAACACAGCATTGCATATGATTAATGCACCAATAAACGAACATACTACTACCACTACTACTGCTGACGTCCGCTCAGCTTTGATGTTGCTCAACAACGATCCGCCCCGACACTGATGAAACGTTCCCGCCGAGTGTTGGAAAACGATATTCATACGAAAAATAAAGCTTCAGATTTATGAAGCACGCATTACACAACGGAACCTTTGATGATTTACTCGCGCCCAGTTCACAGCGTATATCCTTTCCGTGCCGTTTATTTTTCGAGATCGATGTACAGGTAGCAACACTCGATGCATGTAGCACCGAATTCGATAACGCGCCGGATGAAGCGCGCTGCAGATGAAAACAGCGGGAACCGGGAACCAACGGATAAAAATAGCAGTCACGATGACAGCTGTCAAATGTATGCGAGAGAGCGTAGGACGGACGAGTGAAAAAAAAACGGCATGTGCGAAGCGCGAACCGATCTCGGCGTCGCGTAATTGAAAACTATAGTTTTGATTGATTTATGGAAATGTAGCAACAAGAACGCGAAGCCACCGTTACTCCCGGTCGAAAACGCAAGGACCAAAACCGAAAGCGCAGAAGGACGCGAAACGAGTTTCTGAACTATATCAAGCGCCATCGCTGCGCTGCGTGTGGGGTGTCTAACCGGCCGGGTTAGACCGGAGAAGGTTTCCGGGGGCGGTGTGGGTGGGTGGTAGAAATTTTCCCGCCTGCGAAATTTTTGGGTGGAATTTTTATTTCACCATAAAAAGTGATTGGCAGGAGATAGCCGTCCTCCCTTTGATGAAGGGTTTGTGGATGGTGGTGGGTGGATTGGGCGATTGTGGGATTTGTGGGTTGGGGCTTCTGTCCGCCTGTTCAAGGCATCGATGACAGCCCTTTCCGATTTGATTTCCAATAGTGTCCAAATGAAGTGCAACGAGTGTTTGCCTATATACTTTTTTTTTATGTTGTTTTGAATAAGTTTTTCCCTCTTTTCATCGTACACGACGTACCGTTGTCGCAAGCCGCTTTCTTTTTTCGCTGGTATTTCGCCGGCCGCCACCCACTGTGCTCCTAACGCAATTGTGGATTCTATTCGAAGCCCGTGTGATTCCCAAAAAAAAGCGCAGAGAGAGAGAGAGGGAGTACAAAACACACTGTGACTAAATACTGTAAATAGTAATTGGCGTGATGCATTGTCGCTGGCGAAGGACTGTTGGCCGTCAGTCAGGACATAAATACTCGCTCAATTTCGGTCCGTTTCGATTCGGTGCCTCGTCCATGGACGCCGACCGACTGCGCGACGATAACGATGTGGCCCCCCTCGGGGGGTGGCATTGTTTAACCCCTCCTGTGGTGCACCATAGCGGAGCAGTCTCCGGGTCGGCAGTGGGCTATTGATCGTCAGTGTCCGAACTGGTTTCTGTGTGACACAGCCCAGGGACATGGTCGCTCCTGAACCACGGAATGGTATGACGATAGTTGGCATGATCCAATTATGCCGGGCAGATCCGTTTTATTGATCCATTGCCATTCCCAGGAGCAGGACTCTCTCTCTTTCTCGCACTCTCTCTTGTCCTTTCTCTCAAGGTTGACGTGTACCGATCCCGCCAGCACCGACCGGCTTGACAAATGTGTGCATGTCGCAGCCGATCACGGTAGATACCGGTGGTGATAACTTCATCGTCCCCGGAAACCTGAGTGCTCTAGTCAGACCCCCACAAAGTCCTTGCCCACAATCGATGCCCTGATGGACGGTGGATGGCACCCTGATTGTAAAGTTTCATGGGTTGCAGTAGGGTATTCTGAAGTGTACGAATGTAGCTTATTGTGTACATTTGGTATCGTGAGTCTATTCTGAAGTGTACGAATGTAGTTTAGTGAGTACATTTGGAATCGTGAGTCTATTCTGAAG
>JAOEFI010013968.1:0-12314 GCA_034621735.1 Anopheles plumbeus | reverse complement strand
GCGCGCAGACACGTGACTTTACGCAAAACGGTTCCGAACAAATAGTGAACCCCGGCATGTGCTGACGGGAGCATTGATTAGCATATGGTGGGTGAGCGCGCGCGGCGTCGTGGAAATGATCAATTTCTTCTAGCCCGAGTGTGCGGTTGTGCTAGAGGTTGGTTTGATTGCGAACCGCGGGTCGGAGTGTCGCGACCGTGCCACCGCATGGCGGGCGGTTATGTTTAATGCAAAATAAACATTACGCTGATAAGCGACTCGCAGACCCGCTGGCGCGAGTGAGTTATGGGAAAACATTAAATGGAACGAGATTTTTCTCCTCCGGCCCGTCGGCCGACGAGCCGGCGTTTCCTTCGGGGTGCGTTTTTCTCCGAAGCTTCGTCAACGCTATTCTTCGCGATGTGCGTTTTTCTTGGTGCACATTTACATATTCCCTCACTCTCACCTAAGGCTGTCCAGGGCAGTCTAGGGTCAATAAGCGGGCCGCGTCAATACGCACACACCAGTACCTGGAATGTTTAAGAAAATGGTTAATTACTAGCGCACTTAAGGGCCAGAAAGGACCATTTCCGGCCACGAGCGGATGCCGTGAACCCTCCGTTTTAATTATTCCATGTGGGTAGCGGTGGGGTATTGTTTATGATTTTTGGACACGCGATACATGGGGTGCAGTCTGAAGAAGTGCAGCATAACTGCTACACATGGGAGGAGGAAAACTTAATCTAAATAAATTCGTGCGGTGAAACGGGCCGGGGAAACGGAAAGCGGAATATTATACATTCTTTCCCTGACTGTTCGTCCGGATGTGCATAATAAATACGCCCTAGAGATCATGTGCTTTGTAACATTTATTCGTTTAAATTGGATCCTGAAACCACGTCAGTTTTTTTGGTTCAAGTATGGAGTACAAAGACTGGAAAAATGTTCATGAGTTTGAAACTTGTAATAAGTATTGCATTACAGACTTAATATATTATTAATCAGTTCCAGTTCTAGTTCAAAACCATCTTAATTTTGGTGAAAAACCAATTCGATTGAGAGAAACCCCCGTTCAGTGAAGGGTCCACTTTTAATTCTCCTTCCGGATTGCTTTATGAATAGAGAAGTGAAACAAAGATTCTCAATGAAGACCCTACTATTGACTAGGGTCCATTTGAATTAAACGAGGGACGCCAAATCTGGCGACCGTGTCCACGAACCGACATTTTTCTAATCACAAAGTTGCCCAAAGCTTCTTCACAATGGCCATTATTCGATACCTTTCCTTTCTATGCAGCCCCCATCCCCTAACTGTCTGTCATTAATCGAACCTAAAGGGCGTAATTACATAATTTGCTACTGACCCTGACATTCGAAACTTTAGTTAAGATTAAATGGCGATGTCCGACTATCTGATAGCTCTATCAATGGGTTGTCAGTTCCTTTGCATGTTCCGTATCTTGATTGTCCGTACGGCGCAGACGTTTAATTAAAAGGCAAAATCGTTGGGCGTGCAAATTGTTTAAAAAAAAGGAATTCAACAGTAAGTAGCCTGATTCCAACCTATCGTCCGACCGTTTTCAGTATCGTCCTCTCAACTTTAATCCAGATTTTACCTAAAAATAAAAGGAAACATCTTATTTGCCTTGTAGCAATACAAAAATTCCCTTTCTTCATCGCACAATACAAAACAGGAGTTTCTCATCAATCACATTATTGAGGGACAGAAAGAGTTTATATAAAGTGCCTACGCTAACCCGGAAGGTGACTTTTATTTGCGGTTATGGACCAACGGCAAAAAGTGCACGGGATCATGAAAAGCTTAATAGAAACAAAACTGTTAACTGTGCCACGGGAACTGCAAAGCAAACAATGTTTAACGAAATGGTAAACTCTTTTCCTTTTTCCCGTCCTTCACACCGCACTACTACTTTTTGTCCATTTTTTTTTTCGCATATCGGTTATCCGCCAATTCCAACGGTTTATAATAGATAATGCGAAACTCCTTCCATTATGGTATATTCCACTCAGAGAAATTTATGAATTCCATTATCGAGACTACCGAAGGAAAAGTGTAGTGAAAGAAGTCCCCGGAAAGGCGCAAAAGCGGCGGGCAAGTAAAAAAAAGAGAGCAAATAAGCAATGATTATTTTTTCCTGCCTTAATAAGCCCCTTGCCCTGTAGGTCGGACTGGGTTTTGTTGAAAGAAAGGGCAGCAGATGAAAGGAAAAGTTGAGGTGCAGTTATTAACTTAAAGAAAAGGTAAAACTGGTCAATAAGGTATTAAAAAAGTAATAATAAGTCATGAATGTTAATTTTTCGTTTACTCCATCGCTTCAGCCTTACGTTGTATGGAACATGAATCTACGTCGTGGAAAATGTTTAAAAGGTTGCTTAACATGCACCATTCGGAGGAACAAGCTTGAAAAAGTTTCATTTTGTTTTACACATTGAATAAGGTATGGTCTTTAAAGTGAAATTTATAACAACACATTTCTGGAAGCAATTCCGAATTGACAAAGTGCTGTAATGTAGTTAAAGAATAATATAAGTTATAATGAATTGAAATGATTAAATATGTGTATAATCATATAAATAGTTTGTAAAAAAAGTTTCGTCTGTTGGAAAAATAATTCATGCGATTAGCTGAAGTATGTTAAATTGGTCCAATATCTTGGCGGTGCAGTTATGTATATGATCTAGCGATGGAGTTGAAAGGGAAGATAAATAAAGAAAGGAGTGTGTACCATTTTGTCGAACATCGGATCCCCTTAGTGTTGGCAACAAGAAATCCTTATCCGGAAACTAATCCCCCATCGGTTCTGGAAGCCACGAAGGCCTTCGCCGGAAAATCGCGCTCTTCCCTCTGCCTGTTTTCGATGTGAGACACTCAGGTAGGCGCTGGCATCTGGCAACTGACAGCCACTGGTTGGCACGCATACTTCAAGCGGAAGCAAACACACAGAGAAAGGGGGAGACTTTTTTTTTCTCTCTTCTGTCACGCATTTCCATTATATTGCGTTCGACCAAGCGTGACAGAGGGTCTTTGTACAAGGGGTGAAAGTATCATTTTTAGCCCATTTTCCATGTCCTGCGCCGACAATGCGCCGACCTTTCCACGCGCACTCATACACACAAAAGTCGGCTGACGCGGTGTTGTTCATCACACCAGTCCGCAACAATGGGCGGATTATGGTTGATTAGAGCATAATCCAGTTTCTAAGTAGGCAGGACACCAGGGGGGATGAGTGCCGCCAAAGGAGAGGATGCACAACAAGATTAGGTAAGATTTGTATGGTATATGTGGTAGTTGTTCACCGAGAATAATGTTTACTTGTTTGGTGAGTTCATATTTTCGATTCGGTGAAAAATGCAGCCGCATCATTATATGATTGTTGCAAATCAATCATTCAATGTGAATCTTATTTTGGGAGTCTACTTTTCTAGACTCTCTTGTGGTTTTATCCAATGGTACTGCAGCGATTAAATTATGCTTCTAACACATGCAACTCTTTTAGGATATTTCTTTAATCTCATGTAAAAGTACTACCAACTGCGATGTACCGAACCCTTTTCTTTATTCCTTTGTTTTGCTCATTTGCACGTCCGCTTGTGGGTTTGTTTGTTGAGGAAGATCTAGGACCGGGTCCTATTCCCTTGAAGCAGGCGCTAGCTCCCTAGCTCCCTAGCTATGTGTGTCCTCCGCTCCGGTGAAAGCAGCCGCAAGCGATCGGTCCGCAGCTTATGAAGGATATCTTCACGTAGCGCCTGTGTTAATTGCCTCCAGGTCCGTTTAAATTCATATAACGTGGCTTTAATTAAATGTATTTAGCACGTGCACTGCACCATTCAAATTAGCATAGGGAAACCATTAAAACCCTGCTGGTGACAAACACACGTGCAGCTCCGGTCATCGTCGTGGGCCGTGGGACGGGTGGCGTGGTTCGGTCGAGCGCCTCCGGGCAAGAAAAGGAAACAGCGATTGAAAGTAACAGCTGATACAAATACTTGTTGAAAGAGTCTCGGGTTTCCGAAAGTATTAGCAGGAATGAAGTTTTCTCGTTTCGACGAATGATATCATTTCGAAATTTTCGAGTCAATTCAGATACCTAGCAATTGGATTCGTCGCTGGAGGATCTTGTCCCGGTCCCGGGTCCGGCACGTCTATCTGGCACGTTACGGCATGAGTTGGAAAATCGATTCAAATTTCCAAACCCGGGCGACTCGCCGATTCAATAGACAACTGTGACTTTCTTGTGTTCGGACCAAATTTTCCGAACACGCTCAGATCTACATCTATAATGATTGTAATTAAGGTGTAGCGCGACCGCTTCCATGTTCCGTTCCGTTTTGTTACGCTTCGGGACTGTCATGCGTGCATAGCAAGCCAATTAGTTACATAATTCCCACAATTCTAAGACCCAAGAAATATTTGCCTTCATGTTTGAAACTAGCAAATTACAGTGATTTGAGTGATTTGCCCAGGGACTGATCTTAAGCATATGGGAAACTTCTTCAACTGTTATTAGCTGCCATCTTTACAACAAATTATCATTTGTTTGTTTATCAATCTGTATTTTGTATCATGTTTGCAACATTTTTTATAAAAATAAGTAAACAGAACTAACTCTAGCATTCGATTCGACACACACGGTCGAAAGCTAATCATAAAAATTCCTGTAAATATGATAATTTGTGCAAAATTTTGTTAATTTAACATAAAGGTATAAAATGGGAAAATACGGAATGATAGTAGAGGTAAAATGTGAACTTTAAAAACTTACTTCAGAAGGATTGGTTATACGAGATTCACTTCGTTACTTGTTTCGAGCTTCGTAAAATATCGTAAGGAACAATTCATGTTCTACTATGTACTTATGTTCGGTCTAGGAAATGCATAAATAAAGAATATATAGCTCAAAAATGAAATTTTGAAGTCTTACATAAAGATAAAAATAATCTCTTAATGAATCGTTGAGCATATTTAATACTTATGTACAATTCTTGCGTATACACTGTACAATAAGACAGTAAAACTAAACACCGCGAACTGAATGTAACATTTGATTGTTCATTTAAGTATACAATACTTGCCAAATGTCAATCACTTCATATAAGAGCCGTACACAATGTTCTGTGTTCTCCAAGATTTTCTGTCGCCGAAATCGCTACCTCGTATCTTGAAGGACGAGCCCTCCTTGCGGATGGGCAAATAGTGGGTCCACTGCGCGTTAGATCGTGCTGGCAGAAGGAATGTTGCTCAATCGATCATAGTTCTGGCGCATATTGTACGGAGCGTCGGACACCGTTAACAAGTTTGTACCGAACTGTCGCTGTTGCTGTCACTGCTAATGATTCCTTTATCAACCGTAGAGAGTAGATGTGGGTCGGTTTATGGGAATGAAATAGATGACAGCGATTAGTTTTGCTCGAGTTTCGGTAAGGATCAATTTCTCACCGATCCTACTGCTGCTGCTGCTGCTGCTGCTGCTGCTGGAGGAATCGTATTGCGCGTTGTCCAGACATGCTCTTCAGCATTGTGTTCAACAAACCCACGTAGCATCCTTATTAGCTCGATTTATGCTTATTTTTCAGTATAAAGTCGTATACTTTACCTTAAACTGAAGCACTAAAGCAGATGAATCGGATATATAGATAACCTATCAATATTCCCTTAGTTATTTCTACATGTATTGAAATAAAATGATCCAATTATTGAAACAATTTGATTATTCAACAAACATTTATAAAAATTATATATATATATGTATATATATATCGTTCACTTTATTGAACGAATTGAACGGACTGGAGATATTTTAACGCTCAAGGGAGATACATGTTATTAATCAACGTTGAATGGGAATGCTGAACGTAACATAAACGCCAAGGGACGATCGGATTAAGTTATTTCAGGAGAAAATTCATCCATTAATTCTCCCATTTCCATTTATGTTTCCTCCCGATCAACTCTCACGTGGTTTATCATCGACGGATTCCTCAAACAGTGATGATTAGACATATTTCGCCGGTAATCTTTTGAACAAAAAAAAAACTCGCAAATCATCCTGTGAGCATTACAGATTTGGTTTTGATTCCGGATTTAGCCATTCAAAACGCTGTGTCGTGTGTTGTTAACCGTGATTCAGCACAGTAGCCGAGGCGGATGACACTTCATTTATTTTATAACCTTTGAAGTACATTTCCCTCCATTTGATATGGTCAAAGGGAGCGGAAGGGATTCCATTGAAATGTTTTTTAAACCACTTACTTCCACTCTGCAGCACACACTATTTGCCAAATAGGCGGAAATCGAAAAGCCAATTGTCGCAGTGAGTCACTAGGATTTGTACAATTCGAGGGACTTGTCCTTTTTTCGGGTTTGGTTGACATCTACAAATGCTCTACCATACGACTACATGCTCAAAAATGACATTAAACTTATTTCATCAGAAAACATACCTCGAAGAAATAATTCATAGACAACAATTAGTAGAAGTGTGTGAATTAAATTACCGCAGAATGAAGCAAAGCAGGTTTCCAAATTAAGTTTTATGTATTAAAACATAACAAATGGTGTGATTGTAATAAGTAAAATGTTTTGTAAAATCGTTTAGCGAATATTTCACCAGCTGACATTTTCCTAGTACATTAAGAAGCCTTGAAAATGTCAAAGAAATCAAAACTCCTCTAGATAAGTAGAATCCTCCGAACAAGTTTCAATTCTCAAGCAATCATTGCACAATGCCTGCTGTAATATTGCGATATTATCACGATGATGCCCTTCTCGGTACTCTCACCTCTGTCGGCAAGTGCTGAGGTGAACTCAACACCCAAAATGGGTCGCCCCCAACAGTGGGAAGGGTGAGAGTGCGTGTGTTTTCAGACCTTCCAGCTACAACTCGGCTGCGAACCGGGGGCCAGCGTGCTCCATTTATCAACACCTAATGAGGCCGAAGGATACACCGTCTCGTACTTCATACACTTGAGTACACGAAACTTGTGTGAAAAGGTATACACCCCGAGAGGATACGTTGCATGTTAAGTCATATTAGAGAAGAATTTATGGTACTTCGTGGCGAGACCGTAAGCTGATAGGATATAGTGATAATCCTACGGTGTTAATTTTCACTGCTAATCTAGTTCGGGCAAGTTGGGGAAAGTTGCGCCGCTTGGTCAGGATTTTCTCGCTGGTCAGTGGAACCTACCGAGAAGTGGAATGCCACACGTCCTAGGAGAGCGATTCTACATTTCGGCTAACGTATTCCAGCGCCGGGCGAAACAAAACTGACGACTAACTTGCGGTAAAGCTGGATGGTTTGTAAGCAGATCGTTTAAGAAGCCGAAAACTACCAAAAAAGTGGATTAACTATAATTGCTCCAAACTACTCTTGCGCTTGTTTCAGGTCAGCTATGGTCTTAGTTTAAGTGTATGTGTTGAAGTTAGAGATTTGTTTTACTAGATTAAACCTTGTTTAACTAGAGCCTCATTGCAGAAAACTTGTTGGGTCATTTTATGTCGACTTTCCGATAGCACTCAGCCGTCAGAAAATAAATATTTCCAATTGCTATGAGTCCTCGCCATTCGGTTGTTTACGGCAAGGCCATAAGTGAAACTATCACTGATAAATAAAGTGATAACAACAGATGTCCAATATTTATATCGATTAGGGCAAAGTTTGAATTCCTTATTACACATACACATGATGCTGAATCAGGTAATTAAGGAATTCATACTAATCTGCTTGCACGTGTTATAGGTAAGTTTCTTATCTTTTTTTAACCAAGCAACACTTCTTATGAAGGTGGGATGAGCTGGATAGCATTTGTTGAAAACTATCACCTGTCATCGGTCCGACAGCACAAAATAGCACTAGATCAACTAGAGGAGTTGATCTAGATAAGTAGAGTAGAGTAGGGGAGAGACTGGTGGATCTATCAGTTGGAAAACAGTAGAAGAATAATCAAGAGACTAATTTTTTGCTCTATTCTAGAAGCAATAATTAAGCATATTCGCCTACCGAAAAACTAATTTCCAACAGCATTAAAACCTACAGAAATGACGATAGGAGTACACAATGGTTGATCAAAATATGTCTGTTTGTTTTGTATCGGTTACGCGATAGATATATTTCGTTCGACGAGCGGAACAATTCCATAAAGAATTGTTTTCTAGACATTTTGATGCTGATAGATCAAGAAAGCATTTAATTCGCATTTAGAATAGCGTTTCAATCAATTGAAAATAATAAGAAAACCGATAACTATGTTTTCTTCCATAGAACTGAAGGGGAACTGGGTTTTCTAGTTCCAACCTGAATTAATTGTTTTTGTTGCTGTGCATGTACAACCAATTACATGTGTTAGCCCAGTACCTACGCTAGTTAGTTCCGCATTCTCGATTTCCCTGAAAGGAGATTGATAGATTTACTCTCGTGAATTTAATTAAACATTCCTAGTTTCAATACTCCTTAGCTTAGCCTTCCACAGTCTATGCAAAATCATTTAAGCTATTTTGAAGGGAGAATTAAAAATTCTTTTAAAGGCGAGCAGCATCGTTTATGCAAAGGCTTGGATGTGTAAAGGGATAAATTAACAGAAACGGTGCTCTGAAAAAAAAAGGGTCTTGCTAGAATATGCAAATAAGTACATTTGGAAGGGGAACAGTGTGACACAGGGAGGAAGCAAGATTGGTTAACATGGTTCTCGCCAAATTGCGTATTGAGCGTTAAATAATTTTTTTGAATACACATACCAACATTATAGATCTGTTAATGAGCTGAATTAGTACGGCAAAGAAGCATATAAATCAAAAAATCATTTCATTGTAGGGTTTATTTTTCCTTCAAGTACAATATATTTGTTGTTCGGGAAGTAACACGGACTAGTGCATTTTAGTAGCAAAGGAATAGGAAACGAAACCACGACATATGTTGTGCTTACATGGTTGGCTAGGATTTCACTGAACTATCACGTGTTCTACACGGATACAACCGTTGGTTGCTATGGTTCGGATGCATTTTCCTTCTCTCTTAAACATCACTAGGAACGTTCTGTTGCGGCTCTCGTGAGGTGCTGTCAACAAGCCCATTGGCAAAATATCAAAACGTGACCTTTTCCAACATCGAGAGAGCAGCAAACGATCTTGATGACAGATTTAAGAGTTCACGTCGCTCGGTGCCAAACTGTGAAGATACTGTAGACCGACCGGGTCCAGGGGGAAGGGAGGGGTGGGGGGGGTACCGGAGTGTCCAATGGTGCCAGCGGAAAGATGAAAGAAAGTGTGGCTGAAAGAAAACCTACTGCTAGAAAAGGGGGTTTACCTTAGTCAAGATCTGATTTTAGATAAAGTGGTAGATGTTTACCAGAGGCCTGTACAACATAAATTGTCGTTTTACGTGCCTTATTGTGCGGTTCTATCAGAACGGATACATTTCGTCTAGTGTCGCTAGTCTAGTAAACGGTGACCTCTGTGGAAAGCAACTATACCACACACACACACACATAGTGAAGTCGTAGTAAAAAATGTTATAATAAATTAGAGCATGGTTCGATAAACAGATAATTTATGGAGGCCATATTTGTTACTCTAGCAGCCATGAACATTTGTTTTCAAGTCGGATAGACAAAACTTGTGAGAACTGTATCTTGAAGACGCTGCCAAGAGCATGTTGAAGTGCTGCGCCCAGAATGAGCGGTAGACAATTGCCGTTAATTGCGCTCAATTTGTGACTTGAAACTGCCATCTGCTTCCGACTCCGCGCGGAGTGTTTGACAGCAAGCGCCGCGCTTTGCTGATATTTGGCCTGGACTGTATTCGCGGACATCTTGCTCACATCAGGTTGGCTCGCTCCGGGTGGACAGCAGTCTCTCGGCACTCGGCGGCGAAGGAGGTGAGTCGTAATAACATGGAACATTACTTAGTCCGATAAATTATTCATACACCGGTGGGATGGAACTCCCCGATCCCTTCTATAATTCATTAGCGCAGATGTGTGACACTCACTCGATAGAAAATGTAAAATTGACACGCAAGCAAACCAGCTCCAGGATCTTGCCGCATAGACATATAATACGGATAATGGTTGCTTATCAACCCACTCCTGTCTACTTACTTTCTTCTTTAAACAGTATTTTTTTTAATGTGAGCCGGTGTCGGTGAAAAGCAAATGCCATGTAAGCAGAGTAAGTACAGCAACAACTGTCTCACTTAATAGTATTTTAAGGTTCATTTTCCTAAGATCGTGTGATAACCTTTAAATCCAATTGACATCTATTCTTAGCGTCCTGTGTCCTACATAGTTCTGTGGAAATTTGAATGAGCCAAAACACCAATTCCAATTTCAGAGTGATATCAGCCGTACCTAACCTCTGTCTCGAACTAGTGAGTCTAGTTCAAACTAATTAGTCCTCCGAATATTTGGCAAAACATTACGGACGAGGATAAGGCTTTCCGAGAAAACATGTGTTGAACAAATTTAATTTAATCATCCGATGACTACAGGGTGGTACAATCAGCGGAACACACCTAATAGCAATGAACCTATCCATAGCCACCACAATCAATGTTTATCAAGATCCGAATCCTCATTTGAATATTTCGTAGTCTTGGAAGTGGCCGTACCTAAAGGCGTTAGGGATACACGGGCTACGATGTATTTTAACTCCGTTCGTATGGGTCTAATTGTATCGAAAGGGCAGATACTAGTTTCATTGTAGTCCTAATTACGGTCCACTTGATGTTGGGTATTTCAGTTCTACTTCACCGACGAAACTCGAATATCATTCCTACTTCATTGTAGTCATTTAAATTGAAACTCGACATTTTATCAACATTTTCTTTGTCTAATGACATGGGCATCTCAATTTAGACACCAACATGGTAGGAATTCGCGACGTTTGACAGAAAAAGCAAACAAAAAAAACTAACGTAAGGCGTGTGTCACCCCACTGATTATTTGTTGCAGTTCACTGAGCCGGCAACAATGATTTTTCAAAGTTAAATAGTAACATTGTTCCGAAGAAAGACTGAATCAATATTTCATTATCCAATGTTGTGCCCAGCCCCCTGCCACCAGCCCCTGCAGCCCGGACGTATCATGTTTGATTGTGTTGGCAGGGGGGGGGGGGGGGGGGGGGATTTTAATTTGCGGTCTTGTCATGCGAATCAAAAAGGACCCGCACAAGGAGCAGTGCTTGTTTTCTTTTTTCCCAACTGATCATTTGCTCTTTGGAGACCGACCTGTGGCTGTGATGTGAGGTTTGTGAGAAATATTGGAATTTCGCCCGTCATCTTTATCGTCGTGGTCGATTTTTCGGGACCTGGCATACAAAACACACACACACGCCGACTCGCTGCTGCGGTTCCGCACGTCCCGCACAACGGCGAACGACGGGAAAGGGGTTAATGTGGATTCCGCCGGGCTGCCGTGGAGCACAATGGCGGAAAAGTAATCCCATTGTTTACCGAAATTGATTGCGTACCAATCGTGTTTGAATAGCGAAATCTTGTTGCGCCAACGGAATCCTCGTCGTATTTTTGCCCGGGCCCAATCAACCACCTGCGGCGAATGTTTTTGTTACGCAGCGAACAACACCCAACGATGGTTGGTCTGCAAGGATCAGGATGGCAGGCGCCGCACAACGCCTGCCAGCGTGACAAAATGATGTCCAAAGTGGAGTTATTCTTAATGCTGTCATACAGACAGCCGCATGCAGTGCGGAAAGTTGAAAAGCCAGTTCTGTTTCGAACATTTTGCCGATGTGTCAACTAAAACGGTCGATTGGCACGAGATGAGAAGGTTGTTAACCATAATGTTTTCGCTTTAACAGCCCATCTTTATCTATCACCTACTGGTTCGATTGTCGATGATAGAGATTTGTAATACAGGTTCATGTTTATAACTCAAAGACCCATAATAATTCACACTCATACGCTTGAGCTAACCTGCATGTATGGTTTTTGTTGATATGCCATTTATGGTACAATAAAGAGTCATAGTCAGATTCATCACATCGAAACAATTGCTCGGTCTCGTTGTTCACCGTACGCCAGCACTAATTGACACCATAACTTGCAACATTGTTGTATCATGTTTCTCCTTGTAATAGAATACCAATAGAAGCCTTCTGTCGTCTGAACGGTGGATGCCGGTTTTTCAAGAAACACGTGTCTTCGGAAAATAAATTAAATATAATGCTTAAAACAAATCAATGTCAATAAGAACCGTATGTTTTGAGTTATGTTATGGCACATGGGAGAGTCGTGAACTAGACGGTTATCATACCAACTCGTGCTTGAAGCTTGAAATCACCAGGAACATTTTCTTGTTAAA
>JAOEFI010013958.1:0-20666 GCA_034621735.1 Anopheles plumbeus | reverse complement strand
GGGGGGGGGGGTGTCGGGTAAGAAAAACTAGCTATTCCTCCCAGAGGTCCAGTGGATGTTTTACTTGTGGATGGCACGGGCATTGGAACTACTATGTCCAGCCAGTTGTATTCATCCAGGAGACATAAGAAATATACGTTTTTGTACGTGAAACCGTGACAATTTTTTTGTGAGAAAAGACGATCGAGCGTTTCGGTTTGACATTTACAATCCGTTCAGACTTTGTAACCGAAGAAGACAGCAACCGATGGCGCAAGGCTTGCACCTTGCACCCCCCCCCCCGACGGGATCGACACAAATTGAAGGCAAGGAGCTGCGTTAGGAGCTGCTCCGTTCGTTGAAATGTGAAGCACGTCCTGGGAGCAGTCGTCCATTAGCTCGTTTGTGATGTGGCGCTGGCTGGTCTGCACGTCTTCTTGGTCTGTGCCGATGGCCGCTGATAATGGTAGTGGCGAAGTATGTCTTCGGCATTCCAACGTTCAACTTGATACTGCCATGAATACGTAGTCTGATGGCGAAAGGTGATGGCCTGGGAATCGATCGAGCGCCAGTGGAATGGGTAGATCACAACCGCGTTGCCATAGACAACGGTTTTTGTCACGAGTTGCGTCTCTCTGGGAAGCAATGCGGAAAATGCACGTGAAAGTAAAAGTGAAGATGCGCCAGATAATTACGCACCGGCGCCATGTTGCTGTCCACTGCATAAGGTAAAACATATCTATATTTTTTTTCCTTTTGCTTGAAGTACTTAGAGCTAGATAAATAGTTGTTGTTTTATTGAAGGTGAACTTTCCATAAAGGGAGGATTTTTTCCTGTCTCTTTATTTGTGTTAGAAAAATTGATGTTGCTTTCGATGTCTCAATTAAACCTCGATCTGATCAACATTTCAATAATAAATCAACGAATATAAGTCAACATAATGATGGAACGTTTTATAATTTATGAAATGAATGATATGAGTTA
This sequence comes from Anopheles plumbeus, assembly GCA_034621735.1. Taxonomy (NCBI): domain Eukaryota; kingdom Metazoa; phylum Arthropoda; class Insecta; order Diptera; family Culicidae; genus Anopheles; species Anopheles plumbeus. The sequence goes on along the minus strand of JAOEFI010013958.1, from coordinate 19,702 downwards.
TGAGATGAAGAACCACTTGCCAACGATAATTCCAGGCGCGTCTTAGGAACTGAGAATCATATGAGAAGCAATTGCTCGTCTTAATCATTTTTTTTTTAACAGAATTTAGTCCGAGTTTGGTAGACATTTGCTGTTGTTCGTATTTACGGCCGTTAACCGGTATTCATAATTCAAAAAAAGAAGTTTCCACAGTGGGAAGCTCGATGGTGTTGATGAGTTCATCCCGGTGCTTATAAGAGCTTACCACGACGGAACTGACAGTTTTTACGGCGATCAGAGAAGTCCCTAATCTCCGCTTCGTATTGCACGAGTTCAGCTATCTGCGGACTATCGGGTCCTCCCAAAGTATCGCACTGCTGTGTTGGTCATTATGACATTCCGTTGAAGATATTTTATCGGACGCAAAGTGACAGTTACGATGGAAAATAAAACCCGAAACAAACAAGTCACGCCGCGTAACCCCGAGCCGGGGCGCGACAGAGGTTCGAGGGAAGAAAACACGGTCCCAGCTAACGGTCCCGAAATGTGTTCCAGTCCCGGAACCCTCCGTTGCCTCCGTTTTGATCGATTTTTTAGGCAGAGCAACAGGGGTTGACCCGGGCATTCCGTCGCGGGAGTCCGGCGCACACACTTTCGTTCGAATAAAAAAGTAAATAAATAAAGCGCATAAAATTTGATGGCACACGTAACGCCGCATGCACCTTCCCGAGCGCATCCCGATGAAATGCATCCGTGCGCGGTATCAAGAAGGCCCACTGGACCTTACCGCTCTGGCTACTTCCTGGGGTGGTTTTCTTCCCACCCGCGCTTCTTGGAAGCTCAACCGCTGATGTAATCGGCGCCGACCGGGTATGTTGGTGTTTTTGACCGTTATCTTTATTTTCCGAGCCACACTTTGGAGCAAACGGCAAACGGAAAAATATGTGTCAGTCCGGAACAGTGCGCCGGGCCCTTTTTTCGTGTAAATGTATGTACGTAACACACGTGTCTGTGGAACGGTGGCAACACGTGAGCCGCATGCGAGGTGGAGAATATTTCCAACTTGTTTGCAATGAAACCGAATTCACTTGTCTTTCCCTTTTCGTTTCTTCGAAGTACCGACTACACAACTGCACAGGTTGATGATACTGATCCGGTTCGCGATTACGAGTGTGGTGGCCACTTATTTATATTTTTTCAGCGGAAACGAACAAAATACCGAGGCATGGGAATGGTAACGGGAAACCACTGTGGCAAGTTGTGGAATTTTAGCAGACGAAGAATCACATAAAAGGACACTGATACGCAGGAAAAATATGTTGTTATCAAGATCGTAACAACATGATGACGAAACGAGATACATGATTGGTGTAACGAATCAATTCGCAAGCATTTCTTCGAAAGGGAAGATAGCTCGGGGGCGTTTTGATACAAATTTTGGAAAAACTATTAATAAAATATGTTACAATGATGAAAATTATGCTTTTCAATGTATTTGTATGCTTCATACACATGGTTGTTTATAATCCAGCCCTACTACCCTTTTAGGTAATTAACAAATTAACTAGTTACTTAGTTAGGAAGTTATTAAAACATGCCGACGATTTTTCGACTAACTTCCTTAATTCCACCGTCGGCACCCTTCCACGCGCTGATGCAACAGAATGCACCACCCAAAGTGCATCACCCTCACCCCCACCTAGCCGAACCGCCCCCAAATTGCACACCGTTGCACCAGCCGTTACGTTTGTTTTCCTTTTCCTCCGCTGCAAAGTTCAAACCGTATCGATTCGCACACACTTTCAAGGACGCCATCGGCCGCCGTGAAAGTCAAGCAGCCAGAAGGAATCGTGAAATAAACAACCCACACACACACACACACACACACACGCGCGAGGCATAATGCCACCCTCTCTCATCCTTGGATCGACCGTAGGGGGTTGAACGTGAGGTTGGGCCACCGGGTTTTCCGTTTCATTAGTTTAACATTGAATCAACATGGTGTGGAGAGTGTTCTCTGTTTGTTTGTTTTGGTTTTGCAAACGCGCGCTGGGGTGTCTGTTTTTCCACACCCACGTGAAGAAACGCAACACGTGTTGTGTTTGAATGTTCGCCTTTCATGAACCCGAAACGCAAAACAAGGTCGGTGGAAATTAGCCTCCGGTGCGTACTTTTCCATTTTCCGTGGCGCTCTTTCAGATCGGCTGAAAAAAGTGGGCAAAGGACTGGGCCAATGGGCGACGACCTATCGTCGGAGGGTTTTTCGGTTGTTTTTTTCTGCGACTTTTCTTTGCGAAACTCCACAGCTCGAACGGTTGGAAATGATCGGAACTGTTGCAAACCTTTCGATTTTTCATCATTCGAATCGATTCCCCGATGCGAAGTGGAACCGATCCGCCGACAAAGTCGGGGGAGGGGGGGGGGGGGGAAGGGTCCAAATTCGCTTTTCCCGTGAATTTCCCTCTCCCAGCCCGGCGAAGTTGAATGAGTTTTCCGCCCGAACGAGTGAGATATTAGCGATTCATCTCGCCTTAGGGCTGCGCGTCTGCGGGTTTCCGGCTCGCGATGCTCCGACACCTTGCCACCACCCCTCGCGAGGGGGGGGGGGGAGCTCGTGGTCATATAGTTACGCCAGAGGAAAATTGCATGCGTGAACCTTTACGTAACCGGTGCTTCGCTCGCAAACTCGGCTTGGATTGATGTTGATTTCTGGCCTTTTTTTTTCGTCGCCCGTCTTTTTTTAATTTCTTCCATTTCACATTCGGCGTTCCGAATTTCCTCTCTCCACTGCGTCACTCGACGCGGTGTTGGGGGTTTCTCGATGAAAATGAAAAACCAAATCGCCAAACCGTTGCCAGCTGACCACCGCAAGGAAGCACAAGAGTGTCGTTAGCGAGCTTCGAAGCGTGAGTTTTTGTGGTGCATTTTTTAAATTTTTGGACGGCTCTAACTGACGATTGATGAACAATGGGTAAAGGTGTCGGAAATGGTCAAAAAGAATTTCATTACCATTTTCGAGGAACTCGTATTTTAAACTATTAAAGGATAAATATACTACAAAACATAGCTAAAACAAGGTCATATCCAGAATGAACTAGTGCATACACTAGCGAGTTCAGAACAGACTAAATGAAAAGAAGGGAAACTGAATGGTCGATAATTCATGCTAAGGGTCTGTACTACGGCTTACATCATATGTCCATCACGCAGTGAAAACGTACACATGTCACAGTCGGGCTTAAAAATGACCAACATTTCGTGTAACGCGCTCGTTCGTCGAACGTGAGTTGAAAGGGAAAATGAGACAATCCTTCAATCGTCCAACCGTGGGTCACGAGACGGATGGCACGTGTCCACTACTGGCCGATGGCGTTGCCGAACATGGAGACGCACCAGGCACCGATCGCCACAGTTTCAACTCCTTCCAATTTCATTCCATTCCCCAGCCCCAGTGTGGTCAGAATAGTGGGCTAGCTTCAAATGCAATCGCACCGCGCGTGCACGTATGTGCATTTCGGTTCCAATTCGGCGTGCAGCAAAAAAAAAAAGAAAGAAAAACCCAAATAAGAAGAGAGATGCGAACACCCCTTCTCCCGGCGCTCGAACGAAGCGTGTGTGTCCGAAATGGCGCAACGTTCGCCACGCTTTGGCGCAACGGCCATAACTACCATAATTCCACGGCCGTCATCGCCATTCGTCGCTGGTCGTCGTCGTCGTCGTCGTTGAACTGGATGGACTTCAAACGCGCACTCGACCACCGGTCACCGGAATGCGAGCGTGGAGCGATTGTTCGGTCAATCGGTGCCGTGGAAATGTGCCAGCTTTTGCGCTGGAATGGAAAATGACAGATGGCGCCCCCCGTAGTGTGAACGGGAAAGGAAGGAAGGAGCGCACCGAGGTCCGCGACACGCTCTCTCGTCACATTTCGACAAGTTGCCGCATGCACACTGTTGGATGGCCACGGTACACATACACACGGTGAACGGACGCGAGAAAGGGCTTAGAAGGAAGCCTTCTACTTCCAGTAGAATGTGTTGCAAATTACCATTTCTTCTACCAAACCAACCAGTCCATCCCAACCTCCCAGACCGGGGACTCATGTGGTTCCGTTTTAATTGACCGGCGTCACGAGTTTGGCGTTCGTTTTCCTGCTGGACGTCTGGTTTCGGAAACGTTCCCGCCGTCACCATCGGCTTTCCTTTCACCCGTCGCCGGAAAATGCTAACAAGTGTTTTGTGAAATAAACTGAAGCTCATTATTTCGGTGAGACACTCGCGTGAAATGTGTGCATTGGTCAGGCAACTAATTTACGCAATAATTGAATTGAGTTACACAAAACACGGTCAATGGAAGGATTGAGGAACCAGTGAATGTCTGCCACGCTTGATGGATGTGATTGATTTTAAATGTTGGTTTATTTAGGTTCAATGCAAATTTAACCGAACTCGAGCTTCACGTGCGATACTAGAGTTGTTTACTGCTCGACAACGTCTTTCGGTAATCATTTTCTAGTTTGAAAAGGTTCTTGGAGAAGACCATCTGTTGAAAACCAAGACTATCTTCCTAGAGCAATATATTAGTCTCTTGTTTATTCTCTGATCAGTCTCCATCTGTTACTTTCGTGCAGTTCCCTGTCATTCACTTGGTAGCTTCTTATAATACATTGCACTAATAGTACCATAATCTAGTACTGTTTACTAGATTACAGGAGACAGTTTCCAACACCATCCTTTTATCATAAAAAGTGATGAATCCCCGATTCAAGTTCTCCTTGGACGCTTTCCCGTTTTGTCAGTATTTATGCTCCAATTCGAGCAGTTTTTCAGCTTCTTGATGTTCGTGTTCTGCTCTTTCGATTATTGGAGGAAAACTGCATGAATGTCATTAAATACTAAATACTCAAAAATACAATTTCTTCTTCAAATAAGGGTTGGAGTTGTTTTGTCCCCCGGGGCTGATATACCTTCTGGGGGTAAAATGACGCCACCTCGTACTTTTAGTGTTAACCGACGAGTCAAACGATGAGTCAGTCTACTTTCGGTGCCTAGTTTCTTTGTGTATTCTAATTCTCAAACTGATCGGTCAAGCACTTTATTTACGGCTTTAAAGCCATGTTCCCGTGTGTTCACCGGCCTAATGGCAGGGCCACACACGAACGAACGGCAACTGCCCCCAGAGCATCGGCAGGCGGTGTGTCTTTGTCGTGTTTGTCACATGAGTAAGCAAAGCGCACGCAACAGTGGGACCATTGTCTCGTGTGTCCGCTCTGGAGGGCCGCCATAAACCATCGCCACCAACCGTGGCTGCCAGCAATTAAAGCTAGACCAAGCGCCCCGCCAGTGGGGGAGGATTTAATGTTGCGAAAATAATGTCTCCTACCTCCTCCAGCAAACCATGGGTTCGCGAATTATTATTAGCAGGTCTTTTTTTTTTATGCTTTACCATCGTGAGCATACTTGAGGTCGACCGCGGTGAAACAATAGGACAAACAGGCGGCGCCTTCGGGGTGGCGTTCCTTCGCAAATAACTTCCGCCTCCCTGCCCAGCCTAAAGGCGCCAAACTCACCGAGAGAGAGAGAGAGGAAGAGAGAGAGAAAGAGAGAGAGAGAGAGAGAGAGAGCAAGCGGACAAGAAAAACATACTCAAAACACCAATCAAACCTTCAAGGCGTTGTTGTGGCTTGCATCCCGCCCGTTGGCTTTTCGTTTTCTTTCTCCTTCCAGCATACATTATGCTGGCCGTTCCTCTAAATAAGCCATTGTGGCGTAGAATGCTGCGGTGTGATTAGTGACGTAATAAAAAGTGCGACGTACGGTTTACGCTCGTAAACTTACTCGCACCGTGCGCGTGTGTCACTTTGCGTTCGCGTCTCGTTCGTTTGGATTTTCCTTCTGGCTGCTCAAATTCCAACGTGACTCACTGGAGGCCATTACAGATACATAATGTTTATTACCAGTCTGTCATAATAATCTGGATTCGTTTGTGGAATAACTTTCGATTACCTCACTGCGTTTGACGTTCATATTAAAAACGGTCTGGAAGAACTGTATCTGCAGTAACTTTGCTTAATTATTCTTTCATTATTTAACTACCAGTTTGGGTCAAATCAATGAACAATACTATCAATGAACTAAAGATAAATTAATCGATTTACAAAACAAATCTTCCTCCATTGCCATCGAAGTGTTGGAAGACGCTGAACGCCAACAACCACCCGGCGTTACTCAACGCCGTTTTCCTCGAGTAATGAAAATTATAAACATACCACTACATAATGTGTACAAGAGCCAACGAAGAGAAGAAAACCGCCCGATAACAAGTTACTACATCGTAAAACATAATTTCCACCCCACGTGCAGCGTAATACCGAGCCGCATTTCCTTGCGCCGCATTGCACCGCGATTGCGAACCTAAGGAAGGCCTCAAGAGGGGAATAGGAAGAAGGAAAGCTGGTTGGTTGGTGGTGGATGGAACACATCGGAAACATTATCATACTGATCGTTTTCCCGCGTTCATTCGCCCAAGAAAAAAGCCGCCGCCGCCGACGCCGACGCCGACGCCCAGAGAAGGGGCCGATCAACGAACGATAGACAGCAACGCGCTTCCGTGAGCGACGAACCTTATCAGCGTCGTCGTGGCAGGCGGGGAATGGAATTAGTTTAAACAAAAAAACAAAAAAAAGCAAAACCACCCCAGAAACAACCCTCTTGCCGGATATCGGTCGGGCCGGATCGGTGTTGAAACGAACCACAGCCAAGCAAACGGCCGGTATCGACATCGCATGACCCCGGACCCCGCTGGACCCGGCTACGCATTCCTCCGCCCAAGGGGGCCGGTTTACCCCCGAAGGCACCCCCCACCATTCCTCCCACTCGTCACGCGTTTGTTCCAGTTAAGGCCAGTTTTCCGAAGCGCTGACTGCTGGCTGGCTGGCACAGTTCGGGTGAGTTATGCTAATGAAATTACCGCAGCTGGAGCGACCACTGCGCTGGCATTGAGCCAAGGAAAACCAGTTCGGAACGGGGCAGTTCGGAGCGCATCCGAGCGGTGGTGGAATCTTCCGTCCGGAGCCGGGTGTCGAGTTGCTACAGTCACACCAACACCCGCGCCGCTTTTGGACCCATTTGAACGACAATGCGCGCGGCAAACCGAAGCAGTTAAACTTTTATTTCTTCTCCACGCCGCGCTCTGCTGAGATCGCCAGCCAATGGTTGTTCATTTGTGGACCTCTTTTTTTGTGCTCCTCGTGGCTGCAATCGAACGTCAAGGCCCTTCTGCGCGTGTTCTCTAGAGTGCGCGAATCGATGGCGGAAACAATCCGGTACTGCACGACACTTGCGTTCCTTCTCTCAAATCGCTACCCATTTTTTTTGTTTCAAGTTCACCACAACACACCACCAGTTGTTGTGGCAGTTGTTTTACTGCTCTCCACACACACTCACAAGTGTCCGTAATTTACTACGGTCGAATCATGTAGCAGCTGAACACCGCTGAGTACCCGGGGGATGCTGCCCGATGCTGGTCAATGTCAACCGACACTTCGCTTCGGAGGACGCGGGAAACATTCATCATCCTTGCCCTCGCAAAACGGTAGCATCGTTATTGTTATTAGCGGTCCAACAACGGTGGCACCGTGTTTTTGCGGGTGGAATCGGTCAGATCGGGCGTGAAATTACGCTAAACGGCGATCAATCAGCGAGAAACAGGGTGGCCAAGGAATGGAAGCAAACACTTTGGAAGGGCATTACTGGTAATTGATTTGGGTCGTACATTGCCGTGTTGGACTGGTTCAAATTTCTTTGACAAAAGCATCAGTCTTTGGTGCATGCAACGAAACGAAACGACAACAGAAACCACAAAAAGAGTAGTAAGCAAACTAAAAAAGTTAAAAACAAACATATACAGTAGAACCTTTAAGTCAAGTGTTTCAAAAAAGGCAATAAAGAAAACATTGTGGCTTAAAAAATCAAGAAGGGAAATGGGCCACGAAAGTACAAAATCGAATATCTAATAAAATGGTCCCGGTGTTGATCGGTGCTTTAATTCCAGTTGTGTGATTAATACTAATGTTAATAAGTATTTGTTATTCAATTGCTTCACTGAATAGTAAATAGATTCAATTATCGAATACTAATCACACTTTTTTCGAAAAAGAGAACTCCATTCTCTTTCCGATATTCGTCAGAAACAGTATTTGAGTTTTTAAAAATATTATAAATTCATAAACAATACTTGGGCTTTATGACACCTGTTTCCTTCTCCGCGCGCCAAATAAGGGGACTAAATATCAAGGCCACTCGACTGATTGGTGTTCGAACGAAAGGGTAAAAATTGACTACCCCCGCCTCGGTGGGCTTCAATTAAATGCTTTAACAAGACCGGGGTATTATATTCCGGTAATTTATTGCACATCCTGTTCGATGCCGTATCATAAAGACCGCCGATAAACGTGTTGACTCCTTTCGTTGCACGGTTCGTGCTCATCCCTTCGGCTGAGGGTAAGGTAAACAGACAACGACGCACCCTCGTACTAAAGCGCTGGTGTTCGTGCAGGACATAAAACACTCCCAATGACTGGTGTGTCCATTGTACATTTCCGCCTTAAATTCCAATATCATCGCATTCTTGTTCGTTTCTTTTTTCACTTTTCGAATCGACGAAGCATCGCCTCTCGGCATGGTTTTGGTTCGAGCGGACTGGAAATGCACACCCTCCTAGATCGAGCTGCGCGGACGAATCTTCACGATCGTGGGACAAAGATTCCAGCGCAATGATCATCTCCATCATATTCGCGAACCCTCGGTGCCCTCGAGGTGACGGCGGCGTGCAGAAGTTGCGACGTTTCAACGAGTCTCAAAATGGTATTCTATTTTATGGCGCAATAAATATCACCATCGGCTTCAGCTGTACCGACGAACGACGCTCGTGTGAATCATGCTGTACGACACTGTACGTTCTTCGCTGGCGAAAATCGAAGGTGGCCTTCTTGTGCCTCCTTCCACCACCACTCCCGCCATGGTAACCCCTTACGAATCTGCACAATCGTCGAGAACGGGCCGCGAAGTGGAATGCGCAGAACGTATGCCCTTTCCGCTCGAGGCATCGATGGGGCGGCGGGAAGGGCTGTCCCGGACAGCTGATGGGGGTAATTCCTTTCGTCAGTAAGATTCGCGAACTGTTCTCTCGGAGGAACCTTGAACGTGAGGATTCGATTGCCATCGTGTCGTTTATCTTTTCCGATGGTCGGTTATGCGGAAACATGGAATGGAAGATTTAATCGATGTCTTGCGCATAGTGTGTAGGTACACCGATGTCTTGCGCATAAGATATACGATAAGGAAGCGTCAGTGTCAGTCAGTATTTTTTTTTCGTTCAGCTTAAGATTCCTAACTTTTGTAACGACTGGAACGTTGAGACATACACAATTCTGCAACAAATATATGTCAAGCAGTATTCATCGGCGATCGCAATACTTGGCCCAAAACGATTAGCATGCTCGGATAGGCACGACACTCCGAGCAAGAGCAAAAAAGAAAAAAAGGCTCACCCTCATAAATATATATTTATATTTTTAGCCTAACATCATTAGTAGCGACGGCTTCTTGGACTCGTCGCGGACTCGGCAGCAACAGAAGAACGACTCCGCCTCAATGTCAACGGATGATTATCATTTCGATTTGCAGACTCCTCGCTCCGGGTGAATGGTGGCCGCGACTGGCGCTCGTGCTCGTTGGTTGGTGAGTTTTTGAACTCTGACTTCCGACGGTGTCGGATAGCACCACGGCATGGCACCGGTGGGGTCACGATCCTCCACAAGAAGCGCAACCGCCAGCCGCTTCGACGTCGCTGCACCGAGCGCCACATTCGAGCTATCACGAGCCGTCCGTCGGACGAAGGACGAACCTGTATTTAGATGCCGTCACGGCGTCAATGTCAAATGCCGGGAGAGCACACATACAAACAGCAGCAGTTTGGGGCACGAAAACTGGATCCAACGGCAAGTTCGCGGGCGCACATTTGTCGAACTCGATCGGGGCGAGTTTTGTGCCGCCGATAAACACCTCCGAATCGGGTGCGATGTTGCGAAACGGCTTCTGCGGTCGGCCGGGCTACAGAAACTGACGCCATCGACATTGTCCTCTTAGTCGACTTCTCGGTCTTTGTCGTCCGTTCGAGCTGCAGCTGCGGCTTGGGGCTTAACTCGAGGAGCCGCATTTGCATCCGGCAGCGCATTGTCCGAAAAAGCGCTCGCTCTCGATCTTTTCTTCTGTCTCCTCCTAAGACTCCTAAGATGACACAACGCTCCACCGGGTGAAGGAGTTATGCTAAGCTTGAATTTCCCTCGACTCTCGACCAGTAGACCGCGGGGGGGGGAGTTGACTTTTGTTTTTCTCGGCCACTTAACGGTGGTTGGAATGCGTTTGAAAAGCTGCCCGATGGCGGTCAAGTTTGGGACGTCGGATCGTAAATGATTCCGATGTTGGAGGCCACCGACCGGCATTCGAAATATGTTTGTCAATCACAGAGTTGCTTATATTGACTGGCATTCAACCATAAGAATGCCCTCTTATCGTGAGGTATTGCATTTTCCATGGTTTTCAGGATTCAGCTTAAGCTCAAAGGCAGCCATCCCAATCCCAACCGTCATTGTGTTGATGAGTCAGTTCGTGCTGTCAATTTAGCTGTCAAAGTTTGACAGATTAACAGCAAAACAATATATTTACACTGCCGCAATAATTCCGCGCACAGTTGATGGCCGGAAGCACACGAACGTTGATTGCCACTGCTTTCCTTTTCTTGATGGAAATTTAACGACTTTTCCTGATGACAGCATTATTTACCGCTTTAAAGAGGGGGAAAAAAGAATGGTCGGGCTTGAATGGAGGACAATCAAGGCGATTCCTCCAAAAAAGAAAAAAAAACCCCGCTGCCATCATTTCACTTTCCGTCCGACATTTGTCGGGCCTGACACATTTGTGCCAGTTCCTATCGCTATTGGTTTGACCTCTGCGCTCCAAACCCCCACTGCCCCCCGTGCCCGGCGTGATGGAGAAACGGATCGCTCGAAGCGAGCTTCAGCGAGAAGATCAATTTGATGAGCCCGGTGGCTGGGCGCTCTTGAACCACTTTACCGAACGGACGAACGGAGCGGATCGAAAGCGCTGAGATGCAGGCGCATTCCGAACAGCGATTACGATACATTAGGCAGACTGGCCAACAACTAAAGGCGAAAGTGTGACGCGTGGAGGGATCGAGGGACGAAAGGCCATCTTCGAACACAATCAGACACAAACGGACGTCGGAAAGCGAACTCAAGAAAGAATATACGCTCGCCGCCAACGCAGAAACGCGCTGGAGATGAGTCGAGTTTTTTAAAACCGTGAAACGAGCGAAGATCGGCTGAAGAATTTTGTTTTCCATTTCAACATTTCTCCCGCGTCGGAGGCGACCTTGAAACAAACGAAAAAATGAAACGGTGGCCTATGCCGGACCGCTTTTTGTAACCCCCCCGAGCGCGCGCGCGTTTTTCATTTGTCAACCTTCAACTCGCGAATAATTCCGGCCAATAATCGGGCGACGAGTTGCCGTCCGCGATCGAGTAGTAGAATATATTTTTGGCAACCCCCTAAAGCAACCGGAGCCGCGGGCGGATTCGCTGGCCCTGTTTAGCATAACTAGCTCGCTGTGGTCGCGAAGAAGTAAACCACGTCACACACACACACACACAGAGAGAAGTGGATGCGCGCCAAAAAGCATGGGTGAAAAAGGATTAGAGATGGGTCAGAGTGTGGATCGTTTTTATCGTGCCTTCCCAGTCGGTCCAACGAGCGAAAGAACGAGTGTTCGCTCGTGCACAGAACACTTTGGCCGTCGTTTCTTGCCGGTGCCGGAATATGAAGGTCAGACCTGGCCTGAGGGTTGAATGTGAATTCCTAAAGGCCACAGCCGTGTTGATGAACTATCGGAGGGGAAATGTATTTTTAACCGTTGTAGAAGCTAATTTCGTGCAGGGTTTTCAAACGTTAAAACGTTACATACTGTTTGAAAGTATGATAAAATATGTCAAAGAGTTGAAATAAAAATAAATTAGAAGGAGTACAATTTTTCACACTTTTGAAGGATACGTTTTCTAAAAACGTCTTGTGGAACCTATTCAATTAATTTACCTATTCGATTAAGGATTTGTAGTTTCGATTATATAATATGTGTATTGTGTTATAAAATGTGTTATAAGTTGAAACCTACACGGGACTTTCATTAAATCCATCGTGCAGTCAATTAATATTTTAACAAAAATGGCTCGAATTTGTTGAGTACCAATTCTTTACTTTCACTTTCACTCTTTCTCTCTCTTTCTTCCGATCGAACGAAAGTGGACCTCCCGTTTCTTGCCCCGGGAAAGTTACCTAACCCGGCACCAAAAGCGGAAGGCGGCCGGTCCATTTAGCACTACCCAAAAGTCCTGCCTAATCCGTGGCGTCCATATGTGTCAGAATGCCGTGTTGTCTTCGGGCGACACCGGGAGGAGGATAGAAATTAGCACCTCCAAGCAAATGCCAGCAAATGTTGTGGGTTGTAGGTGCAGTCGGCTAACAGAAAGACGGTCGAAACATTCTTCACATTCCCGGAAAGGCGGCGGGACGAGGTGGCTGTTTTTTCCCACCCAGGAATGGATTTTGTTCCATCTTGTTTTCCTTTTCATAATTTACATCGAGCGCCTCACGACAAACCATCCCAGACTCTCGCGGTAAAATCAATCCGAACTTAATAGAAACCAGCACGTTACCTAGCAACGATGCACTTCTTCGATGGCATTTAGCGTGCGACAATTCGGCATCCGAGACGTGATGGGTTAGTGCTTCACCTCTTCGGTTGTTCGGTTTCGTGGCACCTCTACCCGATTCTTCCCACCTTCTCTAGCCCTGCCACGGCCGGGTAGAAGCCCTACCTGCTGAAGCTCAGTCACGACCAACTCTCTTGGTTGACCTTTGCCGCAGATTGCACTGCACGCGCAGCCATTCCAGCGTTTGTCTTCTTCGACGCGAAGATGCGCCCGAGCGTTATTTGATCAGCAAGGGAAGCACCTGATGACGGTGGTGATTGTAGGTCTGCCCCGGGCCACGTTCCAGTAGGACGAAGAACCGTAAAGATTCGCGCTAGAAGAATGGCGCTTGTTCGTTGTTTTCCTCCTACTGGCGGAAGGGGGTTCGTCGTTTTTCTGACATTCAAGTCTTTCGTTCGCTTCAATCGATTAAAGTGCAATTTTAGCCATTTGTTGTGCGGTTTAAATGAGAATTTGATAGGTTCTTAACGCCCCTTGATTTGCCTTATTCGAAACCTCGATTAAATGAAGCAATTTTTAAATACAATAATTTTAAACGAAACGTTTTATGCGATCCTCCTGGAGCCTCCTGGAGGTTTTTCGAAATTCGCATTTTGGCAAACGTCTACGTAACAGAAATGTACGCAAATGGATCACGTTGCTAAAGAAAACTGTTATATAGTTTTCTCATGGAAACCTACAAAAAAAAAAACCACCCAAAACCGCGTTGCCTTTCGATACAATGAGGCACCTTGAGGCGTTTGTTGCGATTTCTTCGGCCAGCATTCGGTTTAGCTTCCAGGAAAAAAATAACAGCATGGGAATTAAGCCCGAGTATGGCACAAGAAACGGAGTGCAGCGGCTAAAAGCAAGGCTCTTGGGCGGGGGCAACGTGAAGGGGTGGGAGTTGTCTGTTCACAGAAGCCGGTGGGTAGTAGTATCATAGATGCATTTTCATTCGAGAGCGGCAAGTTGGCTTCTTTCTGCTGATGCCCGGAATGCGTACTGCACCGTGCGTTGTTTCTCTCTTTCTCTATCGCTCTTTTTTTTCTCTCTCTGTCACCCTTTCTCCATCTCTCGTTTGTTTGTCGTTTGGAGTTTGGTAAACCACTGGCGTATTTCCTTGCCTTTCCAGCGTGGGAAGTCGGTGGAAACACAGCATCGGGTCTAGAATCAGAAAGATCACATGATCGCTGTGGGAGATTGTGCACCCACCGACCGATGGAGTACATGCTTCCTCCCTCCCGTTCTTCTTCCCTTCCCGCCACTCTGCCTCAAACACACCCGAAACGATTGCCCACACCGAGGAAGATACGTAAACGGTTCACCGAAAAAACAAAAAAAAAAACGAAGACAAACCAACACCGCCACGCGAAACAACAGAAGATACGATCCGCTTGACGTGCTCCACTGACATTACAAAATTGGGCCCAGTTTTGAGTAACGTCGGCGGGGAGTGCCTACGGCATCTGCACCGCGACACCACAGGGGTGCAGCTTCCCATGGGGGTGGGGGTGGAGGGGGTGGGGAGAGGCTGGAAAAGTGTAACGAACGTGATTTGGAGTCGGACGTTTTCAAGTGGGATCACGGGTGGGCCACTTTTTGGGATTAGGAATTTGGCGTTTAAGTATGGGAAAGATGAGATTTCTTTACTTATTTTAAGTTCATTATTAATTCAATCGTTTTGTTAGCATCATCGCGATTTAATTTTTAGTTCAAACTTTAGAAAGGTCTTCATGAACGTTTAGAAAGATTAATAATAATAAACGCATTGACTCTCACCGTTGAACATTTCGAATCTTACACCTTAGTCCCCGTACATCAGATGGCCATAGCCAAACTCGAATTCCACACCCCGAACCGCCCCCCCCCCCGTTTCCATCCGCACCGGTTCGATCCATCTTTCACGACTTGTTCGTCATCCGAAAATTGATTTCCTTTTTTTTACTGCATTCCCAAAACCGGGCGAACGCGCGAATCAGGATGGTGTGAGCTCGTGCCCAATTAAAGACTCGGGGCGCTAAGTTCCTCTCACACTCCGCGTTCCGGTTTCCCGCTTCCAGTCCGTCCCGTCGGTTGGCGGCAGCGAATTATTTATGACTTCAGTGCGCCAAGCAGTGAACCGCTATTCGGTTGCCTTTTTTATCTTTGTGCTGGTGGCGGGCATTCCAAAATCGAAGGATTTGGCCCCGTGGCGTCGTATTAGTGGCGGGCGTCATAATGAGGCGTGGAAGATACTTCCTGCTTAGATCCGAGCCGAGAGCAGTAATGTGCAAAGCAGGGCGAGCGGATCAACCATCGATTTCGATGAATTTGTTCCATAAACTCAACCGCTGGAAGTGGAAGTGATTGAAGTATTCGTTGATAATTAGCCACGGTTTATAACCTTTAGAAATCCCTTCTATTCATTCGATTTTCTAATGATTTTGAATTAAATTATCAATTGTATAGTTCATTTGTTGTTTGTTCTTTTCGGTAGCAAAATCAAAACGAATTATTCCTTCTTCAAGAAATTGGTCAAGTATAATACTTTTCGGTTCAACTGACGTACAACAGTATTGGCTGTTAGAAAAATTATGCTACTGTTAAACATATTTAACATGAATCATGATTATTTTACTTCAATTCACAGCCCCTGCAAGCAACGCTAGACGAACTTTACTGAAAAGGCGTGAATGCACATCGCTTCGCACAATTGTTCGTAAACGGCGCACCATAAAGCTGAATTTGAATGAGGTCCATTTTCCTGCAGCAACCCTTCCCTTCCCCGGAGCCCCTTGGACCACCTACCCGCGGATGACATTTTCCCTGCGAAACGACAGACATGAATTGTGCTGACCGTGTTGGTAAGGGTTGTATTACATCAGGGAGCCCCAAATTTTACACCCCACGATGAAGGCAGGGCAAAGGAGCGCTGGGAGGATGGTCCATCGCCAAAAGGGGTTGCTTTTCTTCTTCTCCGGTTTCTTCTATGCCACACTGCCGGGCGAGCTAATTTCGCGTGACACATTGATTGATTAACCATCAGATAGTGCGGCAGCCGAATTTATTATTACTCTCCACTCGTTTCTTCCTTTTTTTTTTCGTTCTCGCTTCTCTCCGGCATTACTCCGGCCCCCTGGTAAAGTGGGTGTCAAAACGAGCAGCAGCATTATGCTGCACGCTTATGCTACACCGCACGTGGAGGAATTGGGGGGGAAAAAAAAGAAGAAACGTGTAACGCCAACTTCACCCATTTTCGTTCGTTTGTTTTCCGTTTTTTTCGCTTTCGGTTTTACGGTGATGAGATTTCTGACGGAACGGGGTCATACGCGCAAATCATCAGCCACCCGCCCTCCCCACTCCCTGGTGTCCGTCCGCACGCCCGAAACCAACCAAACGCGATGTCTTAATTTTTCGATATGCTTCTTCTTTATTCGCCATATTTTTCAGTTTTTGGGAACGGAAGTGTGCCCCATGATTGGCGGGTGGGCGCTCGGTTCGTTCGTTTCGGTGCGAAATCGGGTGGGAAAATCGGACTGTTTTGATGTGATATTTCCTTCACCTCCGATTACACAGCGGGCGATATTTTGTTTTGGTTCCCCTCTGCTCGAAATATTTTGCTTTTTTGGACTGGTTCAATGCCACAAAGCTAATCTCTCATTTTCCGCTGCTTGATTGATATGGCCGCTGGACGTTTGGACGGTGCCATTCTAGACATTGACGTACGACATGTCGTGAGAATTAGTGTGGATGTGTGTGTGTGTTTTTTTTTTTTTTGGTGTGCCAACAGCCTTCCAATTTGGCTACAACTGATGCCTATCATTTTGATTTTGGCGAGAAGCGGATCAGGCAATTGAATTAAACGAAGGTCGAACGAAGGCGATCAGAAGAACCGGAAGATTTTCCAGTCACCAGTGAAAACGTTCGTTTTTCCATCGAACAATAATGTGAGGGGTAACGACCTAGGAATAGAGAACTGCTTTGGCTGCACTCACCACTTCGCGGTCCATCTGCAGAATGTACTGAAATCGGCCAATGTCGCTGATGGTCAGCTCCTTCCCGAACCGCCCGCCGTGCCCGTTCTCGCCCACCACGTCCACCCCGCCCAGCTCCCGGCGGCCCTCGCTGTAGAACTGAATGTTGCGCCCGTACAGCCCGTCCTCGTCGTCCTCGTTCAGCCCCGCGTCCCCCTGGCGCTCCTCGCCGCAATGGCGGCTGGCGACTCCTGGCGATGGCGTCGCCCGGCGGCTGACGTTCAGGTTGTTCTGCTGCTGATGTTGGCCACGGTGGTGCGCCCGGTGGTTCGCCGGTGGGGGTGGCGGCGGTGGCAGCTGCCGGTGGCGGGCCACCGAGCCACTGTCGGACGCGTTGTTGCTGTCGCTCGCCACGGAAAAGCCGTCCTCCTCGGTGGCTCCGGCCGGGCGCGTCGAAACCGCTGGATAGCAGCTGCGCAGCGGCGACGGCGAACTGTTTCCACTCCCGCCGCCGCCACCCGTGACCGCCGCCGATGTGACCCCACCCTTCGCCGCCGACTTGTGCAGCTTCGGGTTGTGCACGTTGTACTGTTTGTTCACCATTGTTGCCCCGGTATGTTGGCCCGTTCGTGCGTCTGACTTTTCCTGTCCGGATTCTGCTTTTTTTCGTCTCCTTCTTCGCACCTCCTGTGTTTTTTTCTTTCCGTTCACCCCCGCCGCAGTATGTATTGCTTGTCGCCGGCTGCTTCCTATTGCTTCCCGCTTATTTACTTTTTTTTTTCTCGAAAAGACACAATTCTTCGAGGTTGTCTCGACAACGTTCGTTCGCTCGCTTGCTTCACTTTCTTTACAACACTTCGGGTCGGTACTCTTGTTTTTCTTCTTCTGTTTTTTTTTGTTGTTGGTTGTTAATCGCCTGCCGAGAGACGCAAGAAAGAAAAAAAATGGCCACCGGAAAACAAACAAAAATTGAAAGCGAGAAAATCGATGTTAAAAACGTCCGCAACCGTTAGACGCTAGTCGGAGTCGTTTACGGTTCTATTGTGCTGGCCACCGGAATCGGAACGCGGATTGAATGGGAACGGAGTCGGCCGAGGGGCGACGGAGAAAAAGGCCAATCGAATCAATTTACTTGCGAGACGGTCGGTGGTGGAAAGGCGGCCCTAGCTTTCTATTGCTTAATGTTTCTACGAAATATAAATAAATTCGGACAGTTTTTGGGACGATGGAGATTCGAATCGGAATGAAGACATTTAAATCGAAATTAAATAGGTATTCCCTTTCTCACAGAAAACACTTTCTATCACAGTTATGAGGTTCTCATGACCGATTCTCGGCTTCAAACTAAACAGCATTCAAAGTCTTCTAATTGTTTCCCTCGTTTCCCTAGAGTTACATTCCCTGCCAGCAAGACTCAAAAACGCGTAGCGTAACGCACGCAAAAGAAAATGGAATTGAACGGAATCGATGGAAAAGGCAAGTAGTTTGAAGCGTAAAGGGAAACGTTTACCACGAGTAAAATATAACGAGCATACAGTGAATACGAGCCGCTGACAGGTAACATTCAATAGAAACTTCACTTCATAAAACCATTCCGAGATGGTGTGAGATAATTCTGTTCAAACTGGAAGCACCCAAACAACGAGTCAGCTTTCGATTATCGGCGTTTACTTCAGTTCGGCTCGTCAGATCCGACAATATCCATCCCTAAACAACACCCGGTAACCGGGAGGTTCCCATTCTTTACGTACGTTTAGAGATGTTTTTCTTTTGCTCCACGAATGTTGCAGAAAGTACAGTTGTTTTGTGTTTCTAAAGGTTTTACATAACGTGATACAAACTTAACGAAAGTAATGAAACGTTAACGAATAAATCAAGCAGCTGAGATTGAAAGTAGAAATCGATCATCTGATCAACAAATTGTTCGTTTGTAAATTCGAAGCGACAGAAAGATAGCAAAAACTAATCGTGAAAATCTTAAAATACCGCACACGAGATGGGAAGTGGAAACAACACCACTCGACAATCAATGGTTTCGTTT
The DNA here is from genome assembly GCA_034621735.1 of Anopheles plumbeus. Taxonomy (NCBI): domain Eukaryota; kingdom Metazoa; phylum Arthropoda; class Insecta; order Diptera; family Culicidae; genus Anopheles; species Anopheles plumbeus. Next base: position 903 of record JAOEFI010013958.1, on the reverse strand, counting down.
GACACTTCCCGCCAAATCACTGTGGGCACGTCAGGTTTGAAGCATTCTGACTCGTGCTCGACTTTCAACAAACACACGCGTAGCGAACAGTAAAATCGTTGTCTGAGGTCAAGAGACCCTTTGCGGTTCTTCGCCTTCTTCCTGCGTCACTTCACCGGTGCAGTTCCACACACGCCGAGGCACGCACGCTCTCTCCCCCTCTCTCTCTCTCTGTTTCTCTCGCGTCTGTGTGGCGCCCACCGCTGCTTTTCCGAGACACACTGTTTCGAGCCGCGCATCCTTCGCACGGCCGCTTCGTTTCCCTTTCAAATCACGCACCGCTAGAAAAGCAAACAGCAAACTACACCACGCCACCGAACGAAACATCGCAGGCCCCAAAAGTGCACCTGCTCGACCTTCGTCACTGGCCCCCCGCGATGCATCGCGAAAAGAAACACACGCGCAAAGTTTGGCGAAAACGAAAAAAAAAAATAAACGAACCACCGTGGAAAACCGCAGACACTCCGGTCCGCCTGGGCCGGTTCTTGCGGGAAGCGGTGCGCAGAAAGCTATCAGCAGCTATACTCTCTGCTTCTGCACTCTGCACGCTGCGTGGACGGATGCGTGACGACTACCGCAGCGATCGACAGACGACTGGAACCGAACCGTGGCCGACCGAGGGAAGAAATGCTCGCGCACGCTCGCTCGATCGTTCCGTATTTGCTCGCGCCGGGTTGGCCTCCCGAATACCGTCCGCCGTTTTCTTCGTCGACGAAACCGAAAGTGCGAACCCGAAGGGCGATCTTCGGAGCTTTCGGAGGGAGCTTTTTTTCTAGTTCGACCCGCCGTTAAACCGACGATCGCGCGGTGTCCCTCCGCCTTCGGTTATATTACATGGCTGGGGGGGGGGGGGGGGGGGGGGGG
>JAOEFI010013930.1:0-20716 GCA_034621735.1 Anopheles plumbeus | reverse complement strand
TCTGCCCCGAGTGAGGATCGAACTCACGACCTTAAGATTATGAGACTTACGCGCTACCGACTGCGCTATCGAGGCTTGCGATTAGACCTTTGCTAGTTTGGATCGACTCGCTATCCCTTCCACTGGATGTCCTTTCTCACCGTTTCCTGTATCCTCGACGGAACATATCATTACTTTTTCCACCAACAACCACCCCTTTCCGAACCTAATACCCGGCACGCTCATCCGTTCATATTCCCCCTCCCGCAATAATTGGCATTTGATGTTCGATAATGGAATCAACGATGAGCAATTCGGGAGAAGTCCTTCGGGCACGCACCCCTTTTTTCCCACCACTGCAAACTCTCGCGCACGCACACGTGCCAGCCCTACCGACGGGTGAGGTCCTGGGAAAAGAGCTGGAAAACCATAACCAGTAATAATAAAAACGGAAATAAATCCCCTAACGAGCCGACAGGTTCTTCGGTGCTGCAGTTCCTTCCGCTTGCGTAATGCCAAAGCGTCAAGTGCGGTTGTGTTGTTGTGGGTTGGAGGTGAATGACAAAACAATCAGCGAATGAAGTATCCTGCATCATCAGCTCGGGCTGCTAGGTTGGGTTGCAAGCAATCCGAGGTCGGTTGCGCGGATAATCTAATTACTCGCTATTAGTGGGCACTCTGCGGTATTAAGTCGTATCTGGAGCATGGCGCGAGGTAATGAAATTGTGGAAATATTCTCACACCCTCTGCCCCAGGGATGATTCCAGCTAGCACCCGACAAAGTTGGGCGTAAAAAAAAACCAGACTCATTGCAGCTGGCGCTGGAAGCAAAATGCGCAACTGCTGTTCGGCGACTTCTTCCTCGGCGCGGCGTAAAAAGAGTCCATCTTTCTCTTCACTAAACTTTGATGTAGTGTAGAACAGGGAGTCCCTGTCAGTACGCTTGAACGCCAGCGCGAAAACCAGACACTCGACCAATAAAGATAATGATTCAATTAAGAACATTTCCCTATTTAGTTCATTTATCGGAGTGTTGGAAGGCACTGTGGTGTGTATCGATTGTTGCTTGGGCTCAAGTCTGACTCCCGAAAATGAAGCAAAAGTGTGTGCTGCCTTGGCCATAGCACTTCCAGCGATCCAGACTCCCATTCCGCGAAACACTCCTCCCCCCACCAGCACTGAATGCTGGCACTTACTTGCATCAGCGTCTTTTGGGCTCGCCGTTCTGCGTTGATCTTGCGCGAGGAGGGCACCAGCTCCGCTCGGAAGTCGCACGACGGGTCCTGGTTTCCGTTGACGACCGCCAGCAGATGGGCGATGTAGGAGATGGCCAGCCTTAGCGTTTTGATCTGGAATGGAAATGACAAGAGAATTTCAATGGGTTTCGCTGTGATATAGTTCTGCGTAAAGTGTGAGTCGGGTTTCATTCGTTTTTGGCCAACGAATGGGGTTGTGGTGTTCTGGTTTTAGACAAGCTTTTGCTACTATGTGTGGTTCTAACTTATCTTTCCAGACACATCTTCTAATACATTATCAATACTTGGGCGACATTGCTGGAAGACCAGGTCAGCAACCTGGTGAATTGCATTGCTCATGGAGTTTTTTTTCTTTGTCCAGGTCCACATATTTATGTAGACAACCGAACTATACTGGGTACTATACTGATGTTGTGTAATAATGGCGCTTCTCCTGGCCCAGAAAACGCTTACCTTGGATAACTTTGTGTCGTTCGGCACGTTCGGGATGCGGTCTCGCAGCGAGGTGTAGGCCGAGTTGATGCTCTGCGTCCGGCGACGTTCCTTCTTGTTGGCCGTGTTGCGTCGCTTGACCACCCGCACCACCGGCACGCCATTGCCGGGGACGATGACCCCCGTGGAGGACGGGGCCACATGCTGCAGGTGTGCCGGAAGCTCGTCACCGGCGGTACCGGACACGACGTCCATCGGCGTGCCGTTTCCTCCGTAGTACCCCTCATCCGGGACATACACTGGAAGGAAGTGAATGCCGATTAGCCCAAAGTAGACAGGTTCCACGTGGACACTTCAGCCCAGTTATTGGTCCCAGGGCTCTTCGGCACAGTTGCAGCGCCTACTTACCAGCACTCTTGTCGTAAACCATCGAGCAATATAGGGACGGTGCCGTTTGGTGGTGATGGTGTCCTCCTTCGTGTGCCAAATGACGCTGCGGATGGTGGTAGACGGCGGATGCGAGCCCTCCGTAGGGCGACGTGGACGTCGACGAGGACGCCGAGGACGAGCAGGCGGACGAAAAGGACGACGACCGGTCGGCTGGCTGGGACGACGACGACGGGGGCGAGATGTGACGCGCACCACCACCGCGCACCAGGACCGTACCCCCGAGGGCCGTCGTAGTGCTGCCCACCACCACCATCGTCGGGGGCAGCGGCGGCGGCGGCGGTAGTGGTGGCGGCGACGAGTAGCGGCCATCCCGGTGGGTGGGATCCGGCTGAGATTCGCTCGAACTGCACGGCGATCCCCAGTAGCCTTCCTCGTCCAGCAGGACGCCGCCACCGTTCACGCCATTCCCCGTCAATGGAGTTCCTCCTGTCACAGGAGGACGTTGGGAGAAGGGCAACATAATAACATGAATTTTCTGGCGGGCCAGGTTTCCAACTCCAGCTCCAGGAACAACAATAATAAACAAATGCATTGTGGGTGGGGTGGTTTGGTCAAGTGTAGTTGTGAAGGAAAGGTGAACTTTCCGAAAAAAACGAACTCCTTCTAACGAATGTGACCCCAAACTTGTTCAACGCCGAAGAAGTAGAACGGAAAGTGAGGAAATCCCGGCAGCGGGAAAACGGGTGAGGAGGCCATTCGGAAAAGGAAATGATCTGAACACACTGGCAGGCGGCTGCGGTGTAGCAGTGTATCGCATCTTAATGATTTGTTTACCGAGAGAACGATACAATCGGAATCGATGGTCGTGTGTTGGTTTTTTTTTTTTTGTTAGTTGACTCGTCTCTGGCTGGGAAAAGAACATACGACCGTCACCACCGATGGCCCGTGGCGGGTCTGTAGCGTTTGTACGAAGACACGGCCAAAGGTCCATAAATCCCGCATCTTTGTTTATGTTCCGTAGCGGTGCCACGGAACCGTCGAGGATCACCTACCGACAGAAAAAGCGAGGGAAAACGACTCTTGGCGTAGAAAATGAAAAAGGGAAAATTCAGGGCCACTACAGTACACTTGCCACAGCATCCACCCCACGGGAGGGAAACCCGCTGCCACGAAGGGAAGCACAGAAATGCTGGCGTGAGGAACGAAAGGATTGGACGGATCATCGTACTGCGCGCGATCGAGTGTGAACGGAAAGTCTCCGGTTTCCGGAACTCGCCCGAGGACCTGAAACCCGCCCCGATATTTAACACCCTTTCGGTCTGGAAGCTAAGGAGCTGTCTCAGTTAGCACCTCTCGAGCGAAGGTTTTTACTGATTTCGAAGTGCTTTCCACCAAAAGGAGGAAACTCGTGGAGAAATTATTAGGCAATGACCCGCAAGGATTGACTGACTGACGGACCCGGCCGACGAATGAATGATGTTGTTTATTTTCGGGGACGATTTTCCGGACGATTTAAGACACGAATTTCGTTCGTATCCTCGACTTGAAGTCAAGTTTCCGCTCACATTTGGCACATTTCTGTTCCTGTGCCGTGTATCGCTTCTCTAGTGGCCTACAGATGCCGGTAGCACACGATGGTGGCAGGATATCGTTACTTGAGCATGTTTATCTTGCGAGCTGCGATGGCGGAAGTATCCTTTTCAAAGGGAAAATGCTCTAAACTGTATCTGAAACATCCCTCCATTCCGATGTGAAGGAATCAGCCATGAACTAATGAGCTGCGATATCATTTGAACAGATACGAAATAAAGTCAGTAGCAATTGTAAGAGAAATTGTGTGCCACAAATGTGCAGTCGTGGGGAGATCTTTAAAGGGATACAAAGTATAGATTTAAAAAATTGGCACAGGTCAAAAAAAAGTCAAAAAAGATTTCCGTTGCATCGGCCGGGAATCGAACCCGGGCCGCCCGCGTGGCAGGCGAGCATTCTACCACTGAACCACCGATGCTTGCTGGAGACGTGTCGTTTTCAGCCGTACAGTTTCTACTTATCTCTTCTAAATTAAGCTAACATGAATAGTAACCTTCTAAGTTTTTTAAATTGTACGACTGGACTTGGTAGAATGAACTTCGATTGGTTTGCACTTCGATCGGTTACACATATTAGCCTCTCGTAGAACCGTACGTTCATTTTGTTTTCCCATTGCCAAGTAGGTAGCTGTGTAGCTCAATAAATATATTATTTCGATTGCCCAACGACCGCTGGATGGCTAACAGAGCGCTAGTGATTACCACAATATTGTTTCGTTCCCATTTGCTAGTAATAGTAAATTCAAAGCAAAACGGTACCTGGTAAATCTCATTCCCATCGCATCAACATCAACAGTTCCAAACGTGGCAAGGAGACGATCGTCATCCCGTTTGATTCACACTTCCTCAAATGTGTAACCACCGGTATTACCAAACGATTAGTCATGATTGCCGGGAAATAATATCGATTTCGTGCCCGGTTACTCCAGGGTTTCGCCCGGTGAGTGACAGAATATTGATGGAGCCTCGGATTCGGTTACCCCAAAAGTAATCAAACGCTTCATTGGCCCACTAGTGCGGCACCTGAGGTCCGTAAAAGTACGATCCGCAAGTAAACTGTGAAACGAAGTGAGCATATATCGATCGAGCGCGCATCGGCGCCCGGTGTTGTGGCTCGCTTTCCCCCGGCCCGGGAAAATCCCGGGAAGTAGTAGACGCCGAAGGTGTGAAGACGCGGACACCGAGGGACCTTGGGTTTGTTATCGCTGGATGTTTGTTTTCGAGCACCCGACCGACCCGGCTAACGGAGGTAATAATTCGGCTAAATTTAGAGAGTTCGTGTACTCCGCGTTTTTTATTCGCCTTCCTGGCTTCTCAAGGCGGCTTCTCAAACCGACGGCGCACGGTTTCGGAGTTTATTGTTGTTCCTTCGTTTACTACGTACAGTTGCCCAAACTTTTCTCGTGTATACATAAGAAAAACACTCCTGCCACACACAGCCCGGTGGAACGGGGGTTTGGAAAATCGGAACTTGAGCTGTGCGCTTGACCAGCGCGTCGAAAGCATGTATATTCTACAATTTTTGGTCACATTTTCAATACTGCTGGCATACCTTGATTCTGTGAATCTGCCGGATAGAGCTGCGTATAGTAGGTGCCACTGGTTTCGTAGTACGGGTCCGGATCACAAACTCGCTGGCAAAGATCGCCCCCCTCCGACGAGGCCGACTCAAAGCTGGACATTTTGTTGTACATTTGCACTAATATCTACGGCTGGATGCGTCCACCCGTTTGCGCCAATGAAAATACCCGCAGGGAGAAACACTATTTCCCTAGCAGCAGTACTTATGTCTCTTGTATGCTCCTTAGTACACTTTTTCGTTCACGTTTGGCCACTTGCACTTATCTTGTACTTGGTTTTCTCTCATTTATGCAGACGACTGTATTTTGCGTTTGTGTAGTGAATTTCACTACGTCGTTTGCACATTTTAGTTTAGCTTTTCTAAAACAAGTCTCCTTCGTCCGACGATTCCAGTATTTAATGGTACAAAATCGGGAAAGAACTGTCACGTATTATTCACGCACGCACGCACGCTTCAAGCCCTCGTTTCAGACTAACACGATTGCTAACGTCTCACATTCGTTGTTGGTTTGAATGTTGCGCTCTTCTTGAAGCCCCTTCGCGTTACTTTCCTGCACATTTCTTCCCAACACAAAAAAAAAAAAACACTCCGCCATCATCTGTGATTGGTCGGCAGCTTCCACCGTGAGACGGAAAATCGAAATGCATATGCTTTTCCTCCAGTTGGCTTTTCCAGCAGTCGAAGGAAGTTATTGACGAAATTGACGTCTTTTCGAGCGGTAATATGTACCGGATTGCTAAGCAATCGCAACAAAGGGTGACAAAGGGTTTAACCGGATGGCTCACCCGGCAGCTCTTGTGTTCCGGGGAAAGCATGAATGTATCCATCCCTCTCTTTCGGCTCTTTGGCCACGCCCTCCGCGACGCGCTGATGCGAAGATTGTGCAGAACGAATTTCCCACGGAAGGTCGAACGGAAGCGCTGGTCTGGTGCAAGATGCATTTTGTATTTTCCATTGGAAAAAGGGGAAGAAAGAGCGAAGATCGGGCTGTGCCGTCTGAGGTGGGTAGTAAATTTATTGTTTACTTCTCGTTCTCTTCTTTATCTCGCATACTCACCCTTTCGGCACCGGCAAGTTGCATTTATTTAGCCAACACACTCTCGAGTAGTCTATTGCCCTGCGGTTGCGGAGTTGTGGTTGTGGCGTTAGGTTTTCGAGTAAACTATCCAGTTTTTCAAACGATAATTCCAAAAAATGTTCATAAATCGAATTTAGTTACTCTCACAGACAGTGTCCTGCAGCACCGCTGGTTCTATGCTCTGTACAAGCTTGCTTTCGAAAAGCTATAATATAAAAATAAAAGGATTCATAGAATTTTCTTATTTGAATTATAATTTTCTCGAATTATCTCGATGGGTTTAGTAAACTCGTTTGAAGTAACTTGTTTAAAGGTCGGTTTAATCCTACCTCCCACATTTCAGTGGTTTATTTTTTATCAATAATAATTTAAACATTTATTTGACGATAAATTGAGTACTAGTTCATCCAATGGTTGAGCTGCTTCTCACATATTTCTCCAATACTCTCGGGTTAAAAAGAAACCCAACGAACACGAAAAGGACGGCGGTTCGATCTTCACCACTTGAAACGTCAAGGGTGGCAGGACTGAAAGCGAAAGACAATCCTCGGCGGCATTTGTAACCCATTTGTTGTTCGCTTCTTACTTTGGTGTAAGCGTTCGTTCTATTTCTCCTTTCTCCGGTGCAAGTGTTTTCGGCATTTGCCACCGTGTCCCTCGACCGCGGGTGTTTACATGGGGTCAAACATGGGCTCGGGAAAGCGATCCGACGGTTTCAAGTACTTCGGTGTCATTCCGTTGGTTTGTGCACATTTTCCATCCGCGTGGTGGTATTGGCAATTCGACTGAAATATTCTGTATCTCTGCTGAAGAACAAAGATGCAAATTTTATCGTCAAAATTAACATCAAACTTCTTTCATGGGTGTGAAAATCAGTACCGTGTGTTCCTCTATTAGTTCCCTGGCATCCAAAAGGTTCTGATCGACGGCTTTTTTTTTTGAGCAAAAACCACTTCAAGCCTTGTCGTGTTCACATTGGAAGAAAAAGGCCACACAAACTCAGGAAAGTGTCGTAAATTTCCGGCTCCAAACCGTTAAACTTTATTGCCTTCCACTTCTTCCAGCCTGGGCGCGTTTGTTGAGGATTCAGTTTCGTCCTTTTGGTGCAGGCCTCGGCCCAGACTTGACGGAATGTGCTGCGCTCGCGGGCACTAATTTCGTCAACTGCTCCCACGTGCGTTTCAAGAGCGAACGGGATGATTTACGAAGTGTTAGTTGTATTGTCTACACCGTGCTGCCCATCGTGAGACCAGGACTTTGTTCACAGAGTTATGTATCATAGTTTAATGAATTTCCAAATTGTTGCCTTATTGTGTATTGCGATTCGAATGGAGTAACATTATTAACGGAAAATATTGATGCAGCACGCAGCCACACTGGCTGCGACCGGGTAGCCACGTCATCAACCAATTTGGTGCATGTCTGAACTGAATGTGCTAAATGGGTAACGCCTAAAGGTATGCCGAGCGGAAACCTCGAGTGTTTGCTCGCTTTGACAATGTGTGCGTGCGCGAATGGCATAGTGCAGTAGTGTGCGTGGAATTGATGGTTGGCATTTTTTGACGGGTTTCACATTACAACAATCAGTCCGACTCGGACAGTCGAAAGGTTCGGTTCGGTCGCAGCTGATGGATCAGCTTGCTGTCAGAGGAGTGAAAGGTGGAAAGAAAGGAATCGACACGTAACGTAATGTGTAATTTATTGTGAGTTGCAGTAAAAATCACGCTTCTATCACGACCTGCGCTGTTCTGTGGCTTTGTTTTACAATAGAAACGCGCTCAACCGTTTCGCGAGTGTGGTCGCTTTCTACATTGTTTATATTTTTCCCTCCGCGTAGAAAATGCGCCTGTTTGGCAGTGATACGGACACGTTCCTTGGTGTGTCGGCACACCAAACGGGTTTCGCAAAGGACAGTCTTTCGCTGGAAGCAGCTGCAGTTTCCACCGAGTGATCCATCCTTTCGTGCCTTCTCGAGATTTGTGCGACTCTTTGTTGTGGTCCACGAGACGGAATCGGAAGCAAATCGAGGTGCATTTGTGCGTCGCCTGGACCAGCTGACAGCTGCTTGTCGCAGTGCGTCGAACTGTTGCAGCTGATACCGCCGTGCATACGTTTGATTGCGTGTGCATTTTTAATGCTGTGAAATGGCAAAACGGTCTAGGAGTGCCGAAACGCTTGGTGCCGATCCGTTCCTCTTCGGACGGGCGTGCAGTGGAAAATTTTCCTCTTCCCTTTCACGTGTGTTATATAAAACAAAGGGAAACAGAAACATACGACCGGGAGATGAGACGCTGGCTTTCCACATCTAGTTAGACGAGACAGTCCTATTTAAAAACCAATCAAGCCTGCGGGACTCCTTCTAGGAAGTTGTCTTTTCGCGGATGCCATGCTGTTGGGAGGCCCTTTCTTGTTACACCCGCTTTCGCTACACTTTGTTTCCTATACTTGTTCCGACGACGACCCGCTGTTCCGATTACAATCTGGCGTGCGAGCACCGACACACACGTGAAACCCAGTAGTAAAAAATAAACAAATGCAAAGCGACAAAAAGGCAAAAAAAATAATGCCACACCGAAAAGTCAATGTCAATGACGCGCACAAATTGAGACGCGAGGGAGTGAAAAGACGATTGAAGCTACAGTGTGTGGGTGCGGGTGTGCCGGGGGGGGGAGGCGCGGGCGAAAAGGCGATAGAAACAAAAGCCAAACATTCGTGCAAAGCGTGTGTGTCGCGATCTCGGACAGCGCAGCATCTCCCTGTGCTCACGAAAGCAGATCTGTCGAACCTTTCTTTGTGAAATCCTTCCGAACCAGACCAGACGCGACCGACCTACATGTCACCGCGACGACAGTTCCATTTTTTTTTGTGGACTGGTTGGCTGGGCGTTAGAATAGGTCGCCAGAAAATTCCATAACTAATGACTTAATTTCTATTTTCTGTACCTTAGTGTTAGTGTACTTTATTCGTAATCTGAATTCCGCCATGTTTCCCTTTTCTTGCAGTTTATTTTTTGCGTTTGCTTAGCGATAAGTTTTATGTTCGCCGAGTGTGTGCCGAGTAATCGGTGATCACCAGTGAGTTCGTTCTGCGTTAGTACAAAAAAAAAAAAAAGGAAAAGGAAAGATAGTAAATCATCCGAATGGTCGCCCTCGACCGGAGACACTCGCGTTACCTTTCCCCGCAGCCGGAAGGCTTGCCGCACAATCGAAGAGTGCACAATCTGCGGCAGTGACAATAGTGACGGCTTCTCGAGAGTTAGTGGCACGAGTAACGACGACGGCTTCAATTGGACGCTTCGCCGACCATCTCGCGATAGATCACGCTTCCTTCGACCAGGTAAGAGGTGCTAATTAAAACCTGTTCGTTGGTGTCCGGGTTTCCGGCTTTGTTTTGGTTCGGAACAGGAATAGGAAAAGTAGACGACATGCTATACTAAACGGGTTCGTTAGTTTTGTACCATGACGACAGTGGGCTTATAGGTGATAAAATGACTTCCTCGTGCTTCGCGAGGCTACCACTGCACACTGGCGGGATGGTGTGCGGGCTCGCATCATCCGCTGGCATTGAAATGCTGCTCCTAGGTCAAGGTGAGCCTACCTGCTGATTTGCGTTATTGATTTTTCTGCGACTGCCTTTTTTCCAGATTCAGTTGTCTGGAGTTTTCCGGGCGTGCCTTTATGCCTGGACCAAGACACTGCAGGGGCTATGGAAAATTTCCGCATACTTCCGCAACTTTCTATTTTTGCATTCTGCAGGCGACGATAAGTTAAGTTGCATGCACGCTGCTCCAATGCAATACGACTGAGTGCAGTCGCACAAGGATTTGATGCGGGTGTCGTGTTTTCTATCTCACCCGGCAGCACGTACTGCCCTTGGTTGAACCAAGAGAAAAACAGGCCTACATCCTTGTAGGCTTTCGTTTGCAGAGAAACTTTCCGGGAACTTTCCATCTCCTTTACGTTGCCTCCTTTGCCGATAATGTCAAAGTGTAATCCTTTATGTTGACAACATCCTTGCCAGCGAGCATCCTGCAAACTTTCGCAGTGCACCCTTGACGGAGTTGTATGGCGATTAAAATGGCGAATGTGGTATGGTAGCTACCAGCGGGCCGGGAAAAGGACTAGCTGTGTTCGACTTCCATCACGATTGTCCGATGTAGTTCAAGAGCAGAATCTATTGACTTTGTGACAAGAGCATGCGGTTTTACTCCCATTAAAGTTGTCATCGTATCATCGGATCGGAGAGAAATATGAGAGGATGAAAAAAGAACAGAAAAGGAAAACAAACGAACCGGCAAGGACGTCCTTGGACGCACCGTTTGCTACGGCGACTGTTCGATCAACCGACCGGAAACGAACGAAATGTAAGCGATTCCATTATTCAACAGGTTCGTTTGTGTCCTCCGCTTGGTCGACACCAGGCCAGGGCTATTACTGTGTGCTTGTGTCTGTGTTTATGTGCTTTGTTTTAGCATGGAATTAAACACGATTGAAGGCGATGTCGCTGACAATAATATGGGCGCCCTTTCCGGAGAAGGAAGGCAGCCGGCATCCATTTGTGGAAAAAGCGCCATTGACTACTCCATTAGCGGGGAAGAGATTTTTTGTTGCTGCACACAGCAAACAAGAAGCTGGCGGTGAAGAGGGATTTTAAAGGGATTAGTGATGGATGGAAAGCATTTCCGATGCTCATTACTGTACCTTATTAGGCAGATAAAGTGTCCCCTTGCTAATGGGTAAGTTGTCTGGCGACATATGTTTTCCGCCTTTTTTGTAAAACATATGAAAGTTCTCTAAGCCTCCGCTTAGCATCTTAGATTTTTTTTTCTTAGTTTCCTACCTTTTAGATTTGTATATTGTAGATATTGCATTCAACAGAAGAATTCGCATTAGAATAGAATGGAGAGGCCTTTTAAATGTGACCTGCAGTGTAGTGTAGGAATCTTCATAGGAATAAATGCTGTACATTTCTGCAGCATCCTTGCTGCCATCCTTCAGGCAATGTGAAGTAACTTGGCAGGCTTTCCGACGTACTGCCTATTATCGATGGAGGAATCAATGTCCATTAATATTAGGACACGCCACATGACGAAGTAATAACATATTACCACAGTGTTGGGTATGTCCCACGCGACATACACCATGCCATGTTGCCCCTTTCTGCAGCATCCATTCACCAACATTCGTTGCGTCAGGCAATGGCCGGGAAATGGGTTCGGAAAAACTCAATCACCACCATTCCACATGGTGGAAAAGTAACTGGCAGGTGGCATTGTACCAACGAAAAGTAACTCGGACTGGACGCGGTAAGAGAGGCTCGTCGACGACGACCAGGGTGGTAATGATCGCAAATCATAGCCTTGTCCCCGCGGAGTAGACTGTCTGTGACTCCACCGTCGTTCCACCGACCAGCCCCTCCGCTGCTGTGGAGCAACTCTAGTATATTGGCTTGTTTGTGAGTGGCCCCGGCCGCGAGATTACCGAGTGGAGGCTGTTACGCCATGATAATTGTCATTCGTTCCACTATTTGTTGGTTTGCTGCCCGAGGCTGTACGAGCTCGAGCATAAACAGGGAAATACCTTCACCACACCACACACCCTTAGTCCGTTGGGCGAGAAGGAGGAGGGGTGTGGATGCTGACGAAGCAATAACTTTGTCTCAACTCGCACAGAGGGAAGGTGTGGGAGGGCAGCTTTACGATGGGACTAATGTGACGAATATTAATGGCACTACATCAGCTGTTGGAAAAGGGGACTTTTTTTTCCCGTGCACCTAGATGTACCTTCCTGTCTCGCATCGGGAGAACGAGGACGGTTGTTACTGTGCATGGCAATCTCGAACACACAGGTTGGCCAGCCAGGTGGTTTTCCACATCTCGGGACCACCGATTATCGCGCGGTAACGAGTGTGACCAGTTTTGCTTCTTTACTAGCAAAAGCAAGGCAAGATACTGTGGAAGAAGCAAAGATAAAGTTACGTAATGCCGTGTTCTATGGTGGACTCTGGCTCATAATTCTTCTTCAGTTCGTTTCATTACACAATTCGGGCGCCATTTCCGGTGGCAAGAGGAATGGAAGAAATATAATCTAAATAGTTCGTCTACTGATAGTAATAGTCGAGCTATGATCTATTATCTTTTCTCCGGGAATGCCACTGGCGTGTTGCGTGTTCCGTGAATAAAACATCGTTCCATCACCACGCGTCGTCAGCTGGTTCTGAATGCGAACGATGGGTAGAAATGTTTCCGGCGAATTGTTTCGCGCCGGCTCGGTAAAAACTGACGTTACGTTATGCGCCAGCATCTAAACAAAAAAAGAAAACCCAAAAGTACAGCTCTCAGCCGACTCTCCCCGGCGTCGATGTCATGGGCGCGGGAAAAATCGCCTCCGGTCGCTTGGAAGCCAAAACGGCGCGCGTGGGTGCAATGACGATGAGGACGCTTTCCCCTTCACTCCGTTCGTTTGGCACGTTTGGGAATTTTCCATTCGCCGCCGCCCTCCGGATACGTAGCCGGTGGCGTGTGGGTGATGATTCACGCGGCGAATTTTCGCGAACCTTCATCGGAGCGGCAGTCCGATCTCGGGTGGGTTGCTTTTGATTTGTTCTTCTTTCCCGATCCATTTCCCTCTCGCCGTCACTTCTGTAGGTCACCCGGAGTCACCTGACATACACACACGCGCACGGGCAGAGTAATTGCAATTAGAGTGGACTGCGAGTCATTATGGTGGGTGGTGCTTTCTTTTTGTTTTCCTCTTCGAGTGCGGCCCAACAACAACCACCACCCCCTGCAGTCCAGCTGAAACGGCGTTCCGGGCCAAATGCCAACAAGTTTTTCCGAAACGAACAAGCGTCGAATCAATCATTCCCAAAAAAACAAACCTGGTCTATTTCTAATCGAACGAACGGGGGAAAAAAAAAACCGATGACAAAACCGTTTTTCCGTGTTGATGACACATGCCCTTTTTCTCCTTCCCGAGCCTTCTTCGATGCTTGAATGTGTATATATTTGCTGAATTTCCGTTTTTTGGCCAATGTTTGCCAAGAAAACGGAAAACCCCACACCACAGCACAGTTGCTTTAGGAACTTTCGTTGGGGTCGGACGACGGAAGCCGGAAAAGCGGCAGTTCAACCGTCGGGTTTTGGTTCCGATATTGCCGCGAACGGTGCGCGCCCGCCCCGCCGTGTGTTAAATGATGCATTCGATGGCGTGACTAGCAACACTAGCGTGCGCCGCGGGGTCCTTGCGGGACACGCCGTTCACAAACAACGCCAGCGGGGCAGGGGTGGAGTGGGGGCCAACCTTAGAACGAGGTCGTTGGATCGTCGCCGCCTGGGTCTACAACTCGCCGCAGCAACTATCGCCAGTTGCTTGAATGGACCCCGTCGTGGGTGGTCCGCGCGGGGTGGGGGGCGTGTGGGTGGTTCGTGTTCTGAAATGCATGCTACACGATTTTCACGCGAAGTTCGTTGACTCCGATCAGGGCGAAACAAACGCCGTCGGACGGCGCGTCGCGATTGCAGCGTGTGTGTGCGTGGTGCCGAATCGGTGTGTGACACACGCGCCGGGTCAGATGGAAATTCACGGGTGCACGGTTTGGGTTACAAGTGGAGAATAGCGTACCGTCACGATTCGAAACAGATCCGTCGGCGTGTTGCCGGGCCCAGCGGCAGAATGATAAACCCCCGAGCGCGCGAAGGTTTTTGGCGGCCTGACGACGACGGCGGCGGTCCGGCTTCGTGAATGAAATTGGCGCTGTCGATGTGCCTTGCTTCTTTCGGCTGACGTCAGCACCGAGGAGTGGGGGCAAAATTGTGGCCATTAAGACGATGTGAGAGTCGACAGTATGTAGAGTCCACCCCCCTCGTGGGCCCATGCTTTATTACCCATGCCAATATGCTTCCAGGGAGTGATGAACGATACCGTTCCGACGCTGTCCTTATTGTTCCACTTTATTGGCCCTATATAGCGACTGTCAGCCAGAGGGGGCCGGACCTGGCCCGTTTATAGGCTTCGCGGGCCATAACCGTGTTGACTGTAGGAGTATTGAGATTCGAACTCCTCACAACCGCCACACCTATTATTGGCAGGTTTTATGTGGTGTCCTTTTTCGCTGAACGACGGACTTTGGTGGTCGTGCGTGTGGGACTGGCTCTGTCCTTTCACGTTGTGGTCTGTTAAACGTCAGCGTTGTTTAGGCCAGGCAGTGAGTTTCGGGCCTAGCGGCGTGGCCCCTTCGAGAGGAGCTCCCTTCGATGTCGCTTGGACATATGTCTTGTTTCACTTTGGCGGGGCAAGTTCCTACTTACTCCTAGATCTGCTCTTCTCCAGATACGACCGGTTGTCTGCCGTTGGCCGCATCGATCCTACGGTAGGTGGCGCACACACCTTCGACCTCAAGATCTGGTGCACTTTTGGAAGATTTCGAAAGTTCGTTCACCTACTGGCACGTACGTCATCGCCTACTACGTAACGCTTATTGGCATTTGTGTTGGTTCTGTCTGCACGGTCCAGCGTTTCCTGTTTCGCGTCTGACCGCGCCGTGCGATAAGATGAACGCCCAGCTACATCGCCATCGCCTGCAACGTATATATTGCGCCGAGGGGCAACCCACACACACACACATGTTGTTTGCATCCAAACTCCGCTCCGGATAATGCGTAATGGATGATTGCATACCTTTGCGGTTTGTCTCGTTTGTTGTTTTGGTGTTTTCTTTGCTGACCCAGTTCATCTCCAGCCCCATCCCAAATTCAGGCGACACCTATATGGCGATGTAGTAATCCCTTACTGCTGTGTGTGTGTGTGTGTCGTGTAACGAACGTGCTTATCACCTAAATTGGGCCCAACAGCAAGCCGCGTAATTACTATCATCCTCGTGGCGTCACTGGCCGACATTTTCCGCGGGTGTGGGGGTGGGGGTTGCAGTGGGTGGTGTCTTCACTTGTTTGGCCTTTTTTTTTTTGGTCTCGAATCGCGCCGGCGGACACCGATTGCAGATTGCGTACCGGACGGATTGCAAGTGTCGCCAAGGTCAGCGCCACCGGAAGGGGGATGCTGTTCTATTCATCGCAACCATTAGACCATCGTCATCACCCAAATCAGCACCGGACGGAGGCTGCCTGTTGGTGTAATGCGTTGCTAGACGGAGGTGACTGTGAAAAAAGTACACTAAATACATAAAAGTCGGCTCTTCGGTAAACAGCCGCCGGCGCGTGTGGCGCTTCTGGGGCAGCTGCAACCCATCGGCGATGTCATTGCCATTTCTCGGTATCCCACGCCGACGACACCGAGACGACGCCGCAGCGGGATGATAAGCCGAGATGGAACCTTTCCGGGTGAAACTGGTGCACATGCGCGCGACGTCTCGTACAATGTCTCTCCTACGGGTAGTGCACCCACCGGTACGACAGCACGCTAAGCTTCCACCCACAACCGCTAAGCCGTTGAGCATCCGCCTCGGAATCTGTTTGTAAATACTACCAGGATTCCCAGGATGTCCCAGACGAGCGGCGCGGGAGTATGTTGATGTTGATCGCGTGTTACATTTTTTTTTTTTTTTCCTCTTCGTGACTCCATGCGTTTGTCCTGTTCCACTGTTCTTCTTCATCGATGTTGCGACGTGCAGATAATCTGTTGTGCGAAACGCTCACCGGGTGAAACACACAGTTATGCAGAATTGGAACGGACTTTAAATGGCCAACTAGTAAAGACCCATTCGATCGGGAACAGTCCCATTCGATGACTTGGGTGTTTGGCGCTTGGGTACTCTACTTCCCAAAGCACTTCACGCGGACCTGTGCTAAACGAACGTCTGGGCCACCCGTTCGAGGCGTCCGATGTTCGCGCCAACTGATGCGCTAAGCTGAATGTATCGCGAACCTAACGATCTCCCGTCGTGTGCCCTCTGCCACACCGCTGTAGGTCACCAGAAAGTGTGCCCTTGAATGAGCTGTGCCCCACCGACGTTTTTGTCGCCGCGGCCCCAAACAAACCGCTCATTCGACTGTACAGGCAAGACCGACTGCGGTCACGTGGCCGGGTCCGGGACAGCTGTTGCGTACCGGTACGTCCACCAAAATCGAAGAAACCGGTTGGATCAGCTTGCGGCGGGCGAGATTTGCGAAATGCCTAGACCACGCAGTTCCATTCGATGAAACTGTCGGCGGAAGGGAAACGACGACTCGAACAGCCGGGAAACGCTTTGGCCGGCTGCCAGCGAATGGGGGTGGCGGGGTGCCGGTCCTAGTTCATCTTCTGTGAACCAGTTTGTGTCGTAAAGCCGACCTCCTTCCTCGCTCGCTCCCTCGGGGATGACGCACTCGACCCAGGTCTCGTTCGTCGACGAGCTGCACGTTGCGAATGGGTGGAAGATAGTGAACGTGTATGTTATCAGCCGCGTCCAATGTCAGCTGTGATCGGCACGGCATGGCGCGAAGTGTGGCAGAATGTCTGGTTCCTGCGTTGGGCCTCTTCCGCCCGTTTTACACTCCGCAGCGCGTGTCCGGGAAGAGGCAGTTTTTGCTACTGCTGGAGAGGTTGATGATTACGGTTTGTTTAACCATTTAGGAAGCGAAAGGAAATAACTATGGCGGCGCGGTGTCGAGGTGGACTCCACTCCAATTTCTCTAGCGCTATCGCTCGCTCTCTGTCGGTCTGTCTGTCCGTCTAGGTGTTCCCGTGAACTTTTCGTTTTGGGGTTAGTGTACCGCCTGGTCGGGACAGGGTTGTTAGCACAAATCCCCCAGCGCAGCACGTGATATTCCTTTGTGGAAGAGCCGACCGACCCTGAACTCACCGCTACGCTTTGCTTTCTCTCCCTTCTTCGCCAGGAAGAAACACCAGCTCCATCACCACAAGCAGGAGGCGTTTGGCGGTATCCAGCAGGGAGACAGACAGTGCAATCCGGCTTCGTGGACCTCCCGTCGGCACCGGATGGAACCATCGTTCGCCCCTAGGCGACTGGACAGCTGCAACGAACAGGCGCCACTCCGCGCACGGAACGTCCCCGCTTTCTCTCACAGGGCAGACGGCGGCAGGGCTCCGGCGGCCCCCGGCTGCGACGTCACATGTCGCACGGGCCCCGCGGCGCAGTAGTTACCACCACACGCCCTAACAACGCTCCCCAGTGCCATCGTGCGCCGCGGAAACCGGTGCGCATCGCGAGAGGGTTCGTCTAGTCACCGGCAGTGTGCAGCGAGCGCCTCCGTACCACCATGGGTGAGGAAAGTGTCGAACGCAGCGAAGGCAAGGTACTCCAGGTGCCACACGTGGCCGACTACAGTCCGGTGCGGCAGCAGCCGCATCAGCCGGACCCGGACCGGGACGACCAACAACAACCACCACCACCACCGCCGCCGCCGCCGCCGCCGTCGGAGTCGTCCGTCCAACCGGCTGCGCACAGTGACGTAAGCAGCCACAGCAGCTTGAAAGCAGTCGGCGAGTCCGGTGAGTGGGATGCTGAACAGCTGGAGGACGACGGTGCTGCATTTCCTTCCTTTTATTCCAGTTCAGCTGCTCAAACATAGCGGCCTCCAAAAGCAAAGAAGTATATGAACAAGCCACCACGAACCAACGGTTGATTAAAGCGAGCAGCGAAACCCTTCGTCGAAGCACGTGGCCACCGTTAACTTGTTGCGCCAGCGAAAGGCGGCGTCATGCTCATCGTCTCCATGAACGCAACGGTTCAGCGACGATTCAAGGGGACGGGGAAGCGCCCGACAAATTTGCGTCCGACTCGATTAGATCTCATCAAGTTGTTGTCGTTCCGGCCGCCGTGGCCCAGCACGTCGTGGGGTTCTACCGAACTTGTGGGGCGCAAAATGATTAAGGTCAATTGAGTCGTCGTGCGGCAGTCCGTGTTAGACGGTGCTGGTGGAGATCTTCTGTCCTTCCATTGCTCGCACTTCCTTCTGACGTCCTTTCGATGTCGGCGAATGGCGTTCTTATGATTTCCTAGCGGAACAGGATGGCATGTGCCGGCCATAGCAACCATCTAGAATATTGCTTATCGAATGTTCCTGGTACCACACTGGACGCTGGTACGCTGGATGATGGGGATTTGACTCGCGTGGCGTTGTGTTGGGTGGTCCGAAGGGCGTATTACTTTTTCACCCAATTAGTAGCATTCCTTCCAACGGCGGTTCGTTTGCTGCTGCCGGCTGTAGCTGACGATGATGAATCTGTTTTTGCACTCCGCTCCGGGAAAAGGCCCACTTTTATTGTGCGTAGTTAAAGTGTTGGCAGTGGGTTTCACTGGGTCGCCTAACATCAGCGCGGTCAGCGTTTACTAACATTCAATTTAATCCAACCTATGACGCGGTCGCCCTTCGACGACGTGTGAACTGTTTGTTGATGAGTGGCTTGGAAATATTGTGCCGCTTCAAACAGTTTCCCGCTGGCAGAGTGTAGACATCTGATCACATGTGGACGATGTTTCAAATGATTTGATGGACCATTCCCTCCCCTTTCTGATGGAACTGGTGAAGGACGAATCTGATCGAGACAAGAAGGAAAACGCGATGTAAGACCGGGCGAAAATTATTAACACAAGTTCCAGCGACAGCGTTTTAAGGGCAAATGCTGGGCGAATGTGGTTCAAGGATGGATTGTCTCGGATTGTTGGCAAACCAGCAACCAGCTTAGTCGCGAATTTTTCCGTGTGTCTTGTAATACGGGTCTTTCATGTTTATAAATGACGGGCACCACGTTAGCTGCCCATAAAGTGATTAACAGAACCATTAAAATTGTTGGACCACTCATGTTGACGCGTTGTTGATTCAGTTTAACAACTTCTCTTGTCCTGTGTCTGGCTTGCGTCGGTGCCGACACAGGGCTACTTCTGTACAACTGACCCGCTAACCTCGCTGTGCTGACCTCCTATCATTTACGACACGTAACCCACATTTTGGGAAACAAGCGGCTGCGGTACGTAGCTTCAGGACCACCAGCTAGCCATTCTGTTGCTCCTCTCGCGTAACAAAGAAACCGATCGGGCAGCGGTCGAATAATGGGTCATTTTTCATCTCGCGATTCGACTTGGGGAGTAACGGAGGTGGCCACCCCAAACAGGGTTGTCGCTGTTTTCGCGGAGTGTGTGTCCTTCTCTGTGAGTCGCATCGAACCCGGTGGGCCCGCGTGTGTACTATTGATCCGATAGGCGATAGTAGGATGGCGCTGTAATTCCGTTTCACGACGCGACGGGATTCCTCGGCCCCTCGGCAACGGGAAGAACGGCGAGAATGTGGTGGGGTGGGGTTGCGCCACATGTGCCCAGATCATGGGCATGATAAGCGGTCGACCGTATCCACATATTTGCGGCAGCGCCCGGGGGCGACCCATGTGACCATGGGGCAGGCGGATCATAACTGTCTACGCCGGGTGCCGGACGGGCGTTCATTTGCAAACCGACCGACCGACCGACCTGCCAAAGATGGGAACATCATCGATGGACGGGCAGATAAAACTGTGCACACTCTGACCGAATCGGCCAGTAGTCGAAGGGGTGGCTCAATTGCTCAATTGAGCGTAGAACTGTTATCAGTTCCTTCTCGTGGCGCAAAACGGTCGGTTGTGTCCCGGTCGGGTATCGCTGTATCGCTTTCTCGAGTGCACCGCGAAGGAGCACGGCAGAGTTGGACGGTGGCCTTGAACGGAGACATCGCACAGGAGTTTCGGTACGCAAGAGTCGGACCGGAGTTGGAAGTCATGTAACGCACCCGCCGTACATCTGTAGCTGATAAAGTACTGTTCGTCTTGTGGTCAGCTTCAATGCCGGCAGGTGATAGTGAAGCTTTCTGCGCAAATAAGTCTTCAACTGCTGATCCTATCTAATCGAGGTAGGATCCATTGTGTCGGGTGACAGGTTTTCTATCTTTCCCCTCGCACATTGTTGACAGTCCAATGTTGGGGCCATGAGCTGCGGGTATTTCAGGCACAAGAATGACCTGCCTGCCTGTTGTGGCGCAATTGATGGCCCCTTTCGGATTGGAGGCTCTCAGGGTGCAGTAGTTGAAATTGCCATTCGCATTGACTCCCTTCTGGTATTAGAGTTCGTGTCGTTCGGTATAACCAGTTCATAGTTTAATGCAAGCCGAAACTACCAGTCTGCCGAAAACAACGTAAGTATGTACGGATAGAGGTGATTGCCATCCGCGCAACACTTGTTCCAGTCGGTGTCCCTCACACCGAAACGGGCTGGCCAAGACGATGGTCTACAGTTGTGGACGTGCAAACAAAGTTGTGGCACTATTTTTGTCAAGCAATTCTAGAATGTTTTTTCTATCAAATGTTGCACGTCGTTAGAAATCGGTAGTTGATAACCATACTCGCAGGCGATACTGTGCGAGTGCACGTATTCGAGGGATTGTTTTTGAATTTTGTTTCCCTCGCGATCCCCGTGCAGAAGATAC
>JAOEFI010013914.1:4270-20759 GCA_034621735.1 Anopheles plumbeus | reverse complement strand
TCCCCTTCGAGTTGTCGCGCGACCGACCCCGCCGCGTCCGCTGCGTTCGATCATCGTTCCCCTCCTCGCCTTCTCCTTTCGTGGCCTTAAACCGGGCAGAAAAGAAACCCGACTCCCCCGACGGTGGTGCGGAGTTATAATACTAGATTATTTTAGTTGAAAAACGAAAAAACAAAAAACGGAGAGCTTAAAACAATAACAGCAATAAATAGGAAAAAAATCATACGAAATACACATACAACACCATTTTTAAAGTCGTGCCCTGGTGGTGTTGCCCCTTCCTGCCGGGTTTCCACAGTCTCTCTGCGTTTTTGGAATGAACTCCAAAACGTCGTGGCACGTTGGGACACTCCACTACACACGCACACGCCTTCCAGAGAGCTCCATTCGGTGGAGTGCTTTCTTCCCCCCCCCCCCCCCCCCAACACTCGCCTAATGTCACCTTTCTTAAGGAAGCAACGAGCGGGGTGGTGAGACGGAAAAAAAAGGTCAACCGCGAAAAAGATCTCTCGCGCTTGCCAAGGCACGGGGGTGTTCGCACGCCGCCAGCAGCAGCTCTTCTTCCCGCGCTCGCGTTCAAGTTCATAAACTATACTCTGGTGGGTGTCAAATTATTATTACAAATATATCAAGCGAATAATAGGCGGGCGGGAGAATAGGAAAATAAACACACCAACACCGCACCACCACCGGGGGCGCGCGAATGTGGTGTGCTTTTAAGATGAAGAAACAAAAAGTAAAAAAAAAAGGTAGTTGATAGTTCGAGCGCCACCAAATCGGGCAACACGCAGTGCGCGCAACTCCATTTGGTGAGACATTCATTGAAAATTCATCAAACCGCGGCACACAGAGACAGACACACGGACGGTGGATGCAAAAGTTTTATAGGAATTGGCCTTTATTGTGTGATTGATTGAATCTCACCCGCGCGGCACATGGGGATTAGTGAAAATAGGAATTTTTAATGGAGAGTTTCCAAACAAAACTGCGTTTGCGTGAATTTACTAACAGTTTTTTTTTTGTTTTTCCGACCAGCTCCTTCTAAAGGACATCACAGTTTTCCCCTCGATCGAAGGGAAAAGGAGTTGGTATTATGCTTCCCCCAAAAAAAATGAAGCGGAAAACGCTTCGGGAAAACCAATTAGGGCGAGCCTGTCTAATGACAAGGCGGCCGCATCATCATCACCATCGGAAAACAGAAGGAGGACCCTGGACGGGAAATGTTTTTTTTTTTTTTTGGTTTTTATTATTATATTCCCCCAAACAAACGGCGACGAAAGCCCGGCGAGATAACGAGGAGCAGAAAGAAATGAGAAGTTATTTATTTTCACTTTAAAATTTGTATTCATTTCCACCAACGGCAACGGAATATTTTGTTCCTTTAATTCGATGGCGTAAAGGGAAGGTGGGAGTCGGTTAAACACGAGGGAGCGGGGGGAAGTGCAGCACATTCCGGAAGGGTTACTTTCAATTATATGCGTCCCGCTCATCTCTGCATAATTTGTGCTCGGTCAATGCCGCGTTTTCAAATGGATCATGAGCTCCAGCAAAAGTGTGTGTGTGTGTGTGTGTGTGTCCTGGGGCGAACAGGAGCACCACCCCACACACAGAGGGACATGTGATCGCAGTAACGAGTGCACTTTTAAAACCCCAAAAAAGACGCACCCAGCACAAGACAGGAGAGTTCATCTCCACCGATCGTTCGGTTGATCGCTTTTCTCGAAGATTGAAGAGCGAAGATGAAAAAAAAAGAGGATGCCATGGAAACGATACGTCGATGATAAATCCACCGCGATCGACGAATTCAGTCGCGAAATCACAATCAGAAAGTGGTCAACTCTTTGTCGCTCCACTTGGCCCCAAGCGGCATGAGAAGAAGATGGAGGTAATATCGTTCCAATGGATTTTAATTAAAATAAAATCGCACCGTTTTTTTCTTCGCGATGCAGTTTAATCTCCTTTTCTCCCGTCGTTTAATGCATCGGTAGCAGATCGCCCATTCCGAAAGGGAGCTGTTACATACAAATCGGTCGCGGTTGGCCTAACAACTTTTTTTTTTCTCGGAGGAAGATCATCAGATGATCAGCCATCATATTGTTGTTGTTGTTGTTGGGCATACTGGCCCGTTGCTGCGATGAATGCATCATCATCAGGAGTCGTTATCATAATCGCTGATGTGCTGTGCCCTACATCGTCCCCGAAGAGCGGCGGTGGCCACTGCCAACTAAAAAGCCCGACGGACGGTCCCGTTCTCCTCACAGAACGCGCAAGAAGGTGCGCGCAGACGCCGACGCTGACGCCAAGGCAGGCCCCCTGTCAAGAGATCAAAGAGGCACAACATCACACCCGTTGCGCAATCCCGTTGTCCCCACCAGCCCCTTCGGAGGGAGGCGAAACATAACCAAACTTTAGGGAAGGGTTTAGTCTGACGCCATGGACCACGAAGCGCCGCGTGTGTGTCGTCGCGACTCCTTTCGCCATCATCTCCCTTTCGTGGCGCGCCGCCGTCTCTTCCCGGTTGAAAATGCAAAACGTTTAACGTCAACGGCGAGTCCCCCGAACCGTGGCCCGCCGTCTTTTGCTTGGGCACGAGTCCCACGAGCCCTGCACAACTGGAGTGTCCGGAGGGTACGACGTTTTGTTATATCGCGCGCATCACATGCATATTTGGAGTGCAGCGCAGTGACGCCGCCGCCGCCGCCGCCGCCGCCGCCACCCGTTGATGATCCAGAGTGCGGACGAAGGGGAGGGGAGGTTGCTCTCTTTTTCTTCTTCTTTTCCTTCACTCTTCGCTGTCCGAAGAGGTAGCTCGCTCACCTGCGCAAATAGCTTCCAATAACCCACCAGAACCAGAGAGAAGGAGGGATCCCGAAGCCGCTCCCGAAGCAGGCGGAAAAACTGTTGGCCAAATGCATGCGCGCACATCCGAGAGGAGCAAGCGATGCACACAGAAGAAAAAAAAAACAAGGGAAAAAGGTTATAATAACCACATATCACGGACGACCTCCTCCCTCGTTGCTTGAGACTCTTGAGGGAAGGGATCGAGCGACCGAACGATAATCGAGATAATGATTGATGAAGCGCGAGAGGACCGCGGCCCTTTAATTTTCCATTCGCTAACTGATGCCTAACCGATACCGGGGGTGGGGTGGAGGTGAAGTGAGTCAACCCAAACCTGCCTGGTCCACTTTTTCCTCTTCTCCTCATCTCGGAAGTCTTGTGGAGAGACGTGGAGTACGATCGACATTACTCTCCGTTCCGCTTGGGTGCGCAACAACTAAGGCCACCTTAGCGCCGGCAAGTGTGGCGCGAACCATCGATTTTCCCGCCCGCCCGGTGGTTGATAGAATGTAACACGACCCAGAAGGTACGCTACCAGCAGTCCAGACTGGACTAGATGGACCTGCCCCTCGACTAATAGGATTTACACAGCCGATGGGTGACTTGTTCGACGGCCGAATTATTCCCGGGCGACAGTCGACAGAGAGCAGTAGGTGTTGAACATTTTGCAAATCGAACCAAAAGCGTGGACACTATGGTGGCGATGGTCAACCGGTGGGCAGGTGTGACCGATATGTGGCAGAGCAAAGGGTACACCGAAGCCCTACACACAGCAGCAGCAGCAGCAGCTGACATCCATTTTTTTTCTCTTCGATTACTATGGAACGTAAACACGACCGCCCGCGGACACTGAGAGAGAGAGAGAGGTGGCCCAAGACACTCCTCCTCTTCCGCGGAATGCAAAAAAGCTGTGTTTGAGGCAACTTCCTAGCGAGGCTTCTAAAAAAAGATAAAAGTACTAGCCATCAGTATTCTCCCAGTTCTTGGGACAAGAACGCAACCCTTAGATGCACATAAGATATAACAGGAACAGTAACCTACTGCGCCCTTCGCTTTACCTTCAGTTTCCAGTGAAGAGTAGGTCCTTGAGGACAGATAACTTCTCGTGAGTTCACGAAGCGACACTGCACCACTGAAGGGTTAATGCACACACACACACTGCCCGCCCGTAATTAAATAATCACGTGACACGTTGTGTAATCCGCGGCCATTTCACTCGGCCCATCCTTTCCGGCCCCGTTTGGGTCGTCGTTGGCGTTTCAGACATTCCACACCGACGGTTTGCCAGGAATGTCGTCGTCTTCCCCTCTGTTACCCTCCACCCTTGTCGCCCTGCGCATGGCGCTTCCGCGGAGTTTCGTCGCAGCTGCAAGTTTGCAAACGGAACTCTAAGCATGCAAAACGGTCATTAGCGAAGAGGAGACTTGATCCTTGCCGGTCGCCGCTTCTGCCGCTTCATTTCCCCATACCCCTCCTTTGGCGTGCACCGTTACCGCAAGTGTATGTTTACACTACACACACGTGCTGGCCGAGCCGTCGCGCATGCAGACGCGCGTGTTGCCCTCTGCGGGAAAGGGCCGCGGCCCAATAGGCACACACAAGGTCGTTTTTGGTGTCGGCTGTTTGTGGCGGACCATAGAGAGGGTCACTGAACTTCGTGCGAGCGACGCAACGCACCACACGTTATCAAGCTGTAATAACTCAAAAATCCCAACAGGATCCCGAGGGAACCGGCGACCCAACAGAGTTCGACAGATCCCTTCCATCGAATGATAGTGAAGTGGAAGAAAAAGTACAGGAAAAATCAATCGATGAGGAGAATAAAAATTACAGTAGGCGGCGAATAAAGCCTCAGTCTGACAGCTGCTGCGCTATGGGGTGCTGTTGCCGCTGTCCGCTGTTCATCCTGCGAAGGCTCACCCAAAAATCGATCCCCACCGCCACCTCCTTGATCCTTCCTTTACGCCCTCCGCATGGTGTGGAGCGCGACTCACTTTACAAGCGATCGTGGTAGCGGCGGCGCCTTTAAAAACACCCAAGAGACAGCCACACACACACACACAATCTCTCCTCCGTGCAACGGCGGAGGTGTGTTTCGGGGGGCGTGAAGATCTGGGACTCCTGCTATAGGACCTCCTTTGGACGCCACCGCCGCACATATGCATGTCAGCAGCTCGAAGCGAGAGTCCTGTCGCCTCCTTTCACGCGCGAGAATCCCCGCGATTGTTCACATTTGCATTCTTCGGAGAACCCGTTCGCGAGGTAGACAGCGTAGAGGGGGAGGGGGGACGCGCCAACACGTTCGCGTTGTCATCGTCGCTGTTGTTGCTGCCGTTCCGCGCGCGCGCGCGCACGGCTTGAAGAGACGGGGACACGTTTGTGCATTCATAAATTTTACAATATTAAATTTAAATATGTTCTTGTTAATCTTTGTTTCTTTTTTTCTTTTTCTTTTTTTCGTTGTCGATTTTCACCTTTGCGTTGCATTTCGCGTGCGGCGTCGTCTCTGTGTGTGCGCTGTGATTCTTCGCCAAGGTGCAAAGGTGGGGCGGCGGCGGCTGGCTATCCCCCCTTGCATCTGTTTCGAAGGTTTGCTCCTCCGTTGTGTTCCTCTCAAACCGGCAATCGCGTTACATCGTGCGAATATTTGCAACCACAACGAAAAAAAAAAAAATGGATGGAGTATCGGAATAAAGCAGCAATCCCTGGAGGACACTTCCCTGTGCTTGACACGGCGGGGTGGTGGTGGTGGTACACCTTCACAACGAGGCGTGTGACTCTCATTCGCGCACGCCGCCACCGACACATTCCATCGGCGCATGGCCGGAGGCGGGGGGGGGGGAGGGGGGGGGTGTGGCGGTGCTGGCGCAAGCACCCGCGGAACACCATTTGCATGTTTGGTTCTCCTGCAGGCGGCCGGACTTGTTGCGACCGAGAAGCGAGATAGAACCCTTAAAAAACCCCCCGCTTGGGTCCGCCGTTCCCTCCTTCTGGACGCCTTCTGGACTCGGCAAGAAGGACTCCGAAAATGGAATTCGTAAAATTAATTGCAAATTGGGTTATCTGCACCGTGCAGCACACGGAGCGGCGGCCGCGGCGGACGCCACACATCCACGCACACACACACACACACGCACACATATTCGGACATAAAACAAAAAAAAAACGTTGGTAGTCTGGACAAGTTTCAGTGTGAGAACTTTAAAAAAATGCATCACCCCGCCCCGTTGGTCCTGTAAAAGCCCTGCCCTCTAAAAGAAGAGTGTCGCGATGCAACGACACTAGGGACTTGCATTTCTTTACGCAATTCTTTAGGAAGCGCCCTTTTCTGTCTACAGTACAGGTTCACAGAAAAAGGAATCTCTTGTCCCGGATCTGTCTATTTAAGAACAATCCATCCGAAAGCAATCGACCTTTCCCGGTGAAAAGATTGCAGACATTGGTCCATCACCATCTGTTGGGATTCGCACCCACAAACCCACGGGACTGCGGAAATAAGTTCGCAGAAACTTTATCCATAAAACATGCAATCGAAAGTCAGATGTTTGTAAAAAAAAAAAAAAAACTTTACGAATCTTTTACAATTTCTCATCCGTTTTTGTTGTTGTTGTTTAAATCAATAATTGCAACCGACCTTCAAACGGGCAGACAGAAAGAAATGTCCTTCGAAGCGGAACAATGTGCAAAAATGTGGTCCTCTTCGACACTACTTCCCCCTCCCCCTCCTCCTTCTTTTCCCGCTGCAGAGCGAGCGAGAGGAGGCTGTGCGAATAATGCTTGACGAGGTGAAAGCTTGCCACTTTGTTAGGACGAAACAATTGCACAATGGATCTCGCAGGGCCGCGCGCGCCGGTGGGTGTTGGAGGGAAGCCCTGGCGCTGACTGGCGCAGATCAAAATAATAATAACAAAAAAGAAATCCTACAACATTACTGCATGCAGCAGCAGCAGCAGCAGCGTCGTCGTAGTCGTCGGCGGTACGTTTGAGGCTTGGGTAACAAGGCGAGACAAAAAAAAACAAGAAACGGAAAGAAATGCATACATAAAAGAGGATGGCGGTCGCGGGAGTCTTTGCGCCAAAGGGGACGCCGTTGGCCACACGCAACACACCGGATCTGGGGATCGAAAGGGGGTAGGTGGGAAGTGTGGACGCTATAGGGAGGAGATCGACCAACGGACATAAATAAGAGACAACTGCGTGGTGGAAAACAAAAACAAAAAAATCTAAATAGAGCTGGAACAGATAGATTCCCAAGGTCCCGTCCGTTGGTTGCTGGGCGAAATGGAAAATCCGGGCTGAACTATCTCTCCTCCCACCCGGGCAGGAGGGAGTTCCACACACTCACGGCTTTGTAAAGTGCCGCAATAAACCCCCGCGCGAATGGTAGGGTTAGGTTGGTTTGCTTGTCGCGATTATAATTGTAAATATTGCCGCCATTCCACCAGTCTCTCCCGCCGCCACCCCCACCCCCTGGGGTGGAGCACACACAATGGAAGACGGAGAGAAGAATCCGGAGCAGTTCCACAAAGCGGTTGGGCGGCTAAAAGCACTGACCTCCGCGGTTGTGGTTGCGGATATCCCGGGAACTGGAGTCGCAGCAAGGAGTTCTTCGTCCGAGGTGCCGCCCTTTCGCATACACGGGGGATGGACCGACCTGTCGCATTGTTCTGCAGTTGTGCGGTGTAAGTGCAACCGGGGTGGCTGGCTGACATGATCAACCCCCTCCCAACCTCTAAATCCCCGGGGGGTCGACGTGGAAGAGTTCACTGTTTAATTACTACAATGTTGCCCACCGAGAGGGTTGGGTCAATCGCGTTGTCCCATCCCGACAGATTGATCGACGTCCCGAGATCTTGGTCCAAAAAGACCTCGAAGTCAATACTGGAACACCCCACCACGCGAGGTAGCCGCGAACGAATGAACACCGTGTGTGTGTGTGTGTGTGTACAAATGTCCAGATGAAAGATCCGTTCCACAGATGCCTAAAATATTTACATGGTTCCTATCATCTTGCACCTTTCGCCGGGGCCGTAACACCACACCCACCGCCACGCTTCCATCCTTGCCTGATTGATGATAGCTTTACGCGCTCGAACTCCTTCACTCCTACTGCTGAACGCGGCCGGACCCCCCCGCGCCCGAGAACCTGCACCAGCTGATCATCTTCTCAGCTTCACTGAAATGGAGAACTACCCTCAAGATCTTGGCGCATGCCCAGGGCGCACTGCTCCCCGGGCAAAAAAGGGCGGGTTTGCTGCTGCTGCTGCTGCTACTGTTGCACCTTTTGTGGGGAGAGTGTTTTTCCTCCCCCTCCTCCAGTTACTTATTTTCTTCCGCCTCCCCCCGCGAGGCGACGAGTGCTCTCCGGTGGTATGTGCGGGCGCACGCGGCCGGGTCCGGTGTGTGTGTGTGTGTGTCTGTGTGGGATAGTTTATTTTCATTACTGGCTATTATTAACTACCGCAATCGACGGAGATGTAAACATCGCCTATAATTGAGCCTGTAGTAAGTAATCGAAGAGCATTTTCACACTTAATAATTCTCCCATTCACTCGTCTCTCTGTGCCCTTCCCCCACGCTCTATCCCACGTGATGGGAGGCTGGGAGGTGTCTGCTACACCGTCACACTTCCGACCCGTGCGTTTCCAACTCCAGTATGTTGAAGTTCTCTTCACTTTACGGCGCGCGAGTTCTCACTTGCTCCTACCCCACCCCGGCCGGACCACGACCTGTCTTTGGGGGTGGGTGGAGGGATGGGAACCGTTATACGCACAAGCCCAAGAGTTCAAATCGTTCCCGGTACTTCGCTTCCCGATCGCGTAGTACGAAAAGGCGGAAAAGGGATTGAGCTGCAATAGCTTCAACTCGAAGGCAAGTGCGTGTCTATTAGTTCTTTGGATCGGACGGGAGCGGAGATCACGACTCCCCCCCCCCCCCTCTCGCGGGGGTGCATTCCACGGAATGCAACGTTCCGATGACCGCTCAACGCCGACCGGAGAGACGAGTTAGTTGTAAACAATCAATTGCATCGATCAATCCGTGCGCGCGCGCATCGGTGTGTACGCACACACTAATAAATCGTTAAAATGTAGCACACATGTAGATCACCACGGGCGAGCCGCAACGAGGTTAACCCCGACGGCGGGCGTGGAAGAGGACAGTTAATCAGGTGGACGACTTCTAGAAAACAAATCCACTTGCGTCGGGACTGACTTGACTGCCCTTTAATGGGCCACCCCTTGCCCCTCAGAAGCACCCAGTCAAACACACCCTCGCAGCGTGAGGTGTGTTGTCTCTCTCTTGTGTGCATAAAATGTGGGCTACGTGTGTGTAAGGCACACAGTTTCCCACTCCACGGTACTGCTCCGCTGCTCCGTGGGTTTATGGTTGGCCAGCGGTGCCTAAACGATCCAACCCAGTAACGATTTCCAACACGATTGAACCACACCCGCATACCCCGGTAGTTACCTACCTGTCCTATCCACGAACGTCAGCGCCATCAATTGCCCACTGCCTTTTGGAAGAGGAAATCTTCTTGACGCTTCGTTCACTTCGCCCTCTGATGGGTGGGTGGAAAAATTATGCACTCGCTTCCCCGTAAGCCGTGAGCGAACATCCGAATAAATGTCCGTGTACACATGTACAGCACCCTCCCACGGTTCCCTTTCCCCGCTTCCCTTTTCTTACTTCCTCCCCACCCTTCTTGGCCTCCCCCCCTTTTGTTTTCGGGCACGAATATAATTTCCCTATCTGTTTCACTAGGCTAAAGTCATTTCCGATTCCGAAAAAAAAAAGTACCGCTCTCTGGACCCGCGCCCGGCGTTTCGAGGGCCTCGGTTAGGGCTGGGTGGGTGGGTGGGTTGGGCTGAACACCCGTTCCCCGTTTGCCGGAAGCGGTGGATGATGATGATGAGTCCCGCTCAGCGGTGCGAAGTAAAGTGGAGGCGAGTTTCTTCTTCGCAACACAGACACAACCTCCCGGGGCTCGTTCCCCGTGGTCTGAAGGGTGGACGGTGTTGGGATGGGTGAGAAAAATACACACGGCTCAAACACGGCCCTCCACTCCAGTGTGTGTGTGTGTGTGTGTGTGTGTGTTGACCCCGCGAGTGAAAATGGGCTGCCAGTGCCTGATTTTTTGGGAGGAAGCGCAGCGCAGAAACCTTCCACCGAAATTCCTACCGGCGCGCGGTGTGGGAATGTAGAACAGGAAATCGGCATTTAACCCGAGGCTGCGCGCATTCACAGGTTCGGTTATCTAGATCAAACAGTGTGTGATTGTGAGCAGCGCAAGGAGTGGCCCCAACACGCAATCCGCTGAAGACGTCTTGCTCACATCTCAGGTGAATAGAAAGAAGTCCGTCGAAGGAGTTCAAGAACCGGTCAACTCATGGGCTCTAAGGGGAGACAACAGACCCCAGAACCGCCAGAGGATCACACCACCGGGAAGGAGGCTTCACATCAAGAGAGGGCTCGATCGATCGCAAACGGTTCACTGACGCGTGTCATCATCATTATCCAATTGAAAACTCAGCTCCTTTACTCTTCCACGAGGGAGCCACGTTTGCACCGGAAGAAAATGTGCCCCTTAGCCCTTGCGAGAGACTAAGAGAGAGAGGGAGAGAGCGAGTGTGTCGACACCTTCACTTATTGACCATCGTTGATTAGGACTCCAAGTTAATTGCAGCGGACGAATCTTAGGGGGAAGGAAAGATCCCAACATTTTGAAGAAACCTTGTCCTTCGCCCTGGGGGGACTTTGGCTTGATGTGTGGTTTTTTGTTCCTCTAGGGAAGCAGGTGCAACGACACAAAACGTCACTCGGCCCAACACATCATTATACACACTTCTCTCTTTCTCTCTCTCTCTCTCTCTCTCTCTCTCTCTCTCTCTGCCTCGAATCGATTGGGAGCGAAGATCGAACACGACACTGGGGCAATAAATTGAACATAATTTGGTGTATTATCGCACCCCACGCGTCCACCGGCGAGCCCATTGATCACCGCCCTTCGTCGCACCGTGCCGATTGGTCACAGGCCGGCAGGCAGGTGCGTCTAAGGGGCGCGCATGTGTGCGTGCCTTGGGTGGTGGTCCCGTCTCTCGCTGCCGCTTCGTTGGATGATTTATTTTTTTGTTTTACATTCTTTCACTTCGTGGGTTCGTCGTTCCGGTTCCGGTCACAGATCAGCTGTGGTTTCTTCGGAAAAAAGAGCCACAACACACGCACACATAGTCGCGTTTTGCTCGGTCCGATAACGAGGGGAGCTGCTACTCCGTGGGCCGTAACCACGGCTTGAATCCTTAAAATCTTCACACCGTCCACGGGAGGCAGAAGAAAACGACAACAACGACCACTTCGCGCTCGGGAAGGTGGAACCCGGAAAATGAATTATGTAGCACGGTTTGACCTCTGGTATTATCGTGGCTACCGAGAAGAACCAGGCGTTCCTAGGGTTATCTATTCAATGTTATGCTCACACTTTGAACTTCGGGACCAGCAAGAGGTCGTAGTGTCGGGAAGGAAGAGGACACGGGTTACCGAATTCAAGGGCATGTTAGGGCCTTTCCCTCGTCGGTAACCTGTCGCGAGGCGTCGCAAAAGGTCGCGGACGGGCCATTCCGCCGGGTGGGCGATTTAATTTATTCCACACCAACCGGGGTTGGCCTGGACGGCTGTGCCTTGGCCTCCGGGGCGCAAAAACGACCTTCGTGTGGGGTTCAACATCTCTCTCCCCCGAGGTGTGGGGAATGCAAGAGGGATGACGACGGACGAAGGGACACACCACACTGCTGCGACTGGAAGAGTCTCCCTTTCTTGGCCTCTCTCTTCCTTAAACTCCCGGACTCATTTAGAAAGCAAAGGGAACGCGCATTGTTGTGACCATCGGAGTGTAACACAATTCAGTCGTTAGTGCGTTTTTTTTTCCTGTGTGTGTGTGGTTGACTGTGTGTCTCCTAGTCCTATCCGGGGATGCACACAAAAGTGGCTACTATTTTTCCCCACGCGTTGGACGCTGGGAGGTTGAGTTTTTGTTTCACCCTCTCGGGTTCTCTCTCTCCCTACAAGAGACACCTACCTAAAAGCAGCATAAGGTGGCGTCGTGGTCTTCGACGGCACCTTTCTGCACGTTCTGCTGGCTTGCATTATAAGCGATCATCTGTTTTAAGACCCTTCGCTGATGGGTTCCACTGTCCGCGCACTGCATTGCATTTGCCCCGTGGTTGCGTCGACGACGAGACTCAAAAGACAAGCGAAAAAAAAACACGGAGGCAAGCCCCAAGAACCCTTTTTCTTACGGGCTATGTCTACATACACACACACACACACAAACACGCACAAAAAGGTAGAGAGCGCAAAAAAAAAGAAACACAATCCATTCAAGGGCTGGGGGTAAAAAAAAGGAGAGCGAAATGCAAATTCAACTTGTTGCAGAAACACAACAGCGTGTGCTCACACACGCCCAGCCCTTCATGATGGGGAGGGGGAGAAGGGCCCCACGGCCGGCAATAAGTGACTCGAGACAGGTTCAAGGAACTTTAGTTCATGCACACACACACACAGACGGGGACGTGCGCGCGAGCCAAAGGATGACGGAGGGTCAACACCGCACCCGCAGAAAAGTCGAGTGTAATCCTCGCCGTCTTCGTGTGCCGCCGTGGGTCAGCAGACACACACCGCGTGGCATCCCTTCGTAGACACTTGGGTTCTTTTTTGCTTCTTTCAAATCCTTCGATTGCGTTGGGGTCCTCTCGTGTGTAGCCGCTCCTTAGGGAAGATCCTTTTTCCATATGCTCGTTCGCCGTTCTCAAACTGCGAATCGTATTAGATTACGCGTCGCTTGCTTTCCTTGGGTTTTCTTTTCCATTCCTTCTTCGTCCCGAAAACACAAACAAAAACGCAGCCGTTAGACAGTGGACACGGCGTGGAACACGAAACGGCCGGCGGTGGCTGATGCCCGCGCGACACCTGTTGCGAACGCAGAAGTATAGAGAGGCGCGATCCAAGTAGCGTCGGTCGTTCCCGCAAGGCGAAAAATAGGACATCTAACGCGA
The DNA here is from genome assembly GCA_034621735.1 of Anopheles plumbeus. Classification (NCBI taxonomy): domain Eukaryota; kingdom Metazoa; phylum Arthropoda; class Insecta; order Diptera; family Culicidae; genus Anopheles; species Anopheles plumbeus. Next base: position 7,869 of record JAOEFI010013914.1, on the reverse strand, counting down.
GAGATCCTAAAGCTTGGCGCGGAGCATATCCTCGACGAAGGCACACCAACAGTCGCGCCACCACCACCATCAGGCTCGTAATCTGCTTCCGTCTCGCCGGTTTTCCCTTAGTCTTCTTTCCTATCCTTCCTACACATCCTTCTTCGCGAATGGTGCGCGCGTTCGATGCACTCCCCGGCCAGCAGGTCGTTGGACTTCCTTCCTTTCCGGGAGGTTAATTAGTTCCCGTAATCGTCACGTCACCACACACACACGCCCTCCCGGCCGACCCGAGAAGTTACTGCCGTCGGCGCGCCTTACTGACCGGCTGATAGTGACCTACAAGTCTGGGATCGGACAAGGTGCGCCTGTTCCTGTTCCTTGCCGTGTTTCTCCTGTGTAGCTTCTTGCGGGTGTCACTGCACACACACACACACACGCCGCAGACGGTGTCGACGGCAAACCGACCCGATGCTGGGACCTATCCAATCGAACGATTACTCTTTCAATGGGCACAGGATATGTGCAGTTCAGTTCCCACGTGGACCAACAGCAGAGATCCTCCTTCTTCGGGGACCCCGGGAAAACAACCAAGAACTGCGGGGTAATTTTTCAAACCTAAAACTCTTCGCCAGCCTTTCGGCGAATAATATGCCAATTTGGGAGGAAATTGGACGAATTATTCTGTGTTAGGCAGGTTGACCATGTTTTGTTGCCCCTAGGTTCCGTCCCCTTCCAGCTCATCTCTTTCGCCAGAGGATGAGAAAGCAAAGATGCGCCACAACGGCCGGCCGGCGGACGAAATAATTTCACGCCTTGATGAGCCACCGGGAAAAAATCCCGTAAGAGAGAGAGAGAGAAAGAGAAAACGCGAGAGCGAGAACGGGAAACAGAGTCCAGCACAGGAACAACAGCGCCTGGTCTGTTTGGAAAACATAACTATCTATCTAACTATCAGAAAAACGGCGAGCTGTCTATTCTTGTTTATTTTTTTTTTTTTGTAAAGTTAAAGGGAACCGCCGCGTCATCTATCTATTGTTTGCCATCAAACGGCTACCACCACCAGCACCACCACCACCAATCTGTCAAACTACGCGGGGACCCGTAACGCCAAGACGGCGGGTTTTCGGGTCCCGGAGGCGGAAAACTTGGACTGTCATTGCCTCCACACCGTGAAGTGTGCTCCATTCCGCGGGCGGGATGTGTTCGACATTTTCCACCGGCCGGTCACATTATTTGACACTTTAATCGGGAAGACCTATCTCTCTCTTGTTCTCGTTCTGGCTCACGGTGCCAAGGGAAGTCACAACGGAACGGATACAACTAATAAGGCGCGCTAGGTAGAGAACGGAAAAAGGACAAAAAAAAAACCCCCCCGAAATAAAACCTGATGATGATGAGTCGTGGTATTTATTTCGCCCCTAAACTTTTCCTCCCTTCTACCTTTTCCCCCACCAATCGGCGGACAAACAACCCCGAACCATCATCATCTAATTTTTCTTCCAACCATTTTGGGGGATGCCCAAAAGATTGCTTTTATATGTACGGTTTTTGCGCCCTCCGCCCGCTCCCCTCCCCCGTCAAGGTTCACCTGTGTCACCGGGGAGGGGTGGGGGCCCGCGTCGTCGAGTTTTGGTGGAAAACCAACGGAAAAAAGTTGGCGCATCACACGCGCCGCGAGCCGAATGACAACTGCCAAAGTTGTTACCGGCGGTTCTTGTGGTTTTCTTTTTCTTTTTCCACCACCCTTACCTTCACCCTTTCAAGTGGAAAACAAAAGCACTTCTGGATCCGGCCAAGAAGTGGTTGTTCCCGTGTGTGCGGTGGGGGGGACTCTGGTTTTTTTTTTGTTTCCCGGCTTCTAGGGCGGGTGATACGATGGTGTGATATTCGTCGGGCGAAAATTGTTTACATCATAATTGCCGGTCATTAAGAGTAGCCGGTGGAGAGAAAGATAAAAAAAAAACAACAACCCGGCGAGAGAAGAAAAACTATTCCCGCCTTCTGCCCCATTTTGTCCGTCGTTTTTTGATGGACGTTTGCGGGGGAGAGAAAAAAAAGGCTCCGCTTTGACAGCAAAAGGGGGAAAAACGGAATCAACCCTGTATCAAAAAAAAAAAAAGAAAAAACACGATGTCGCGTTTAGGGACCTCCTCCGCGCCTCGTCCTCCTGGACACGGAGTGCCGGTCGGCGGAACGCTGCTGCCGTGGTGGTGTGGTGTTGGATTCTTATCACGATTTTAGAACGCATCTCGACTTCTTGCTCGACCGAACAACGACTGGGGTTGGGTTGTTTTTCCCACTGCTTCCCTCTGGCACCAGTTTCTAGCACGCTTTTTTTTTGTTCGCTTTTCAATTCAAAAAAACACTAGGAGAAAAAACGTGAAGCAAGCATTGCTGTCCACCACAATGTATGGAAAAAAAAAACACGAATCCCTCGCTCGGAGGACCAAAAACATGACACAACGCGATTCCGTAAGTGATTGAAATTTTGTCCACGAAAAAATACACAACAGAAACTAAGGGAAGGAAAAGAAACGGAAAATATATTTCGGCAGTGAAATTACACACGATCGTAGTAGCATGCTTGGGAGGGTCAGCATAGGGCTTGAGAACACTGACCACCGTAATGCGCGAAACATTTCACCCCACCAAACCAGGTTTAGAAAAGATTGACACACCTTCATCTAGCGCTTCCGCTTACGTGCTCTTCCACACACACACACACACACAGGCGGGGAAAACTCGGTCCCCGGAACCAAAACAAAAACCAAAAGTGTGACGTCTCGCGCACGAGATGTGACTGACCCGGGGGCGCGCGCGCGCTCGGCTCGCAAGTCAGGACTTTTATCGCGCCGTGAGAAACACGCCAGGCCAGCACACCGGGGAGGTCGGTATAAATCATCCAACAATTAATTATCCATTTACGGTTCCCTCCCTCCGCCCTCTGATATGCATACCGACACCACCGCCTCCCTGGCCTCTTCCCGGCGAGGGGGTGAAAAATGGTGGAAACTAACCAAAAAAAAAAAAAAAAAAGCTGCTAGAAAATGGAACCAGCACAGCACACGGGAACGGGAGAGAAGATCGAGAGTGTCTCACATTTCACAAGGTCCACCAAAAGTCCACCACCCTACACGGGACCGGCGGCAGTATCGAAGGAAGTTGAAGGCCAAAAACGCCACACAAGAGAAAAGGAAGGAAAAAAAATCCGACAGTCAAATTCAAACAAGAGCAAGCCCCCCGCGAAACGCTGGACCCGAAGGCGCGCGCGCGCGCACACACGACGGGGGCAGGCTTAAGCCGGGCCCTGGTGGCTTAAACTAATAGCGTGATCTTTTTTCGGGTGAAGTAAAACCAACGAGGGAGAGAGAGTGAAAAACAGAACTTGCCACTTTTTGCCTGCGCCTCCCGGTCGGTGTGTTTTTTATTCTCGCCCAACGACTTTAAAGGGTGGTGGTTTGTTTCGCTTGTTTTCTTTTTGGCTTTTGATCTCCTCTGTGACGTTATTGGATTGTGGGGACTTTGGCCGGAAGAAAACACGTAAAGAACCGAGTAATTAATGTTCGTAAATTAATCACTGCCGTTTTGGGGGGGGGGGGGGGGGGGCCCCGGGGGGG
>JAOEFI010013903.1:1179-20759 GCA_034621735.1 Anopheles plumbeus | reverse complement strand
TCGATTATACACAAACAGACTGGAACATTTCTAAAAAAGATGGAAAAGAGTTATTCATCATAACATAGACAGTTTTCCAGGAATCATTATCAAAAGTAGTTCAAAACTCAGAAGATCAAACGTTACATTTGATTCTAGAAAATTTCGACTGAACTTTTACTTTTTCTACATAAAAGAGTCTCAAATGGTTACAGCCCACGCTTGTTAAACTCACCAACAGTCTTTGACCGTAGACAGCCCTTTTTTGTTGATTCTAAACTTACCCCCTACCGAAAGTGCAGACAAAGTGACTCATCGAGAATGGTGAAAGACGGCGAGAGTTTGCGTGGGCAACGATTAAGGGGTTGGCTTCTTCGTCCCGTGTGGAGGGGTGGGTTCATTACCAACGCGAGACTTCATCTAGGACCCTAAAGTGTTGTTTACGCTCGCACCGACAACATCGGAACCATATTTTCGACAGCAAAGTGTGGGTGTCAAGCAAGCAAGCAAGCAAGCTTCCCACGACCGTTTGCTCGAAGGTGTTTGACGCCCTCCGGTAAAGGATTTGCCGAAGCTAGCAAGATGCTTCGTTATGAACTGGCAATTTGTTAACGACAATGCGCGTTTTAGGGTTGAGAAAAAGGTGGAGAGTAAAACGTGATACGTGATCCATTGCTTAACAATGGAATGTTCAAGGAAATAGTCTTCTTTTTCATTTGCAGGCCGATTGTTTTCTACTATGCTACAGCATCGACAACAATGTCTCTCTGGAGAATGCGATCAACAAATGGATTCCAGAAATCAAAACCGACCGTCCGGTACCGATCGTAGTCGTAGGTAAGAGTAAATTATCACCAGTAGAAGGAAATCGAAGAAGGACAACACACTAAGCTGTACTAAAATAAAACAAAAACCGCACCTTTCCCGGAAGGCACCAAACTGGATATGCGTAAGGGCAAAAACAACGAAGTGACGACGGCCGACGGTGAAAAACTGAGGCGCTCGGTGAACGCCAACTCGTTCGTGGAGTGCTCGGCGAAGGAATACATCAACATAGAGCTGGCCATCGAGGAAGGTGTGCGGGCCTGTCTGATGGGGGTGCCCGAGCCGGAATCTGATGACCCTTGTGGCTGTTGTACATCCTGCCTGCCATCGTAGAGGCGTAACGCGTGCAGTTTCTTTCTATTCCACTCTTAGCAAAACTGGGTTAGTTCTACCAACCTTACGACCAACAGGACGACACTATTGAACGTACAAGTTTGTTTTTTTTTTTAAATTGGAAGTTGATTTAATTGAATTTATTTCCTAGCCTATACGGGGAGCAGTCTGATTCGGAAGTATGTACACACAGGAAAACTTGAGAAGTTTGTTATTTATGGTCTCGGCAAGCTTACGGAGCTGCCGGGCATTTCGTGCCCACGCCACTAAGCGCCCGAACGTTCGATGGAGAGGGCAAAAAAAAACAAAATGCGTTACAAAATCAAATTCAAATGCAAATAGAATCTAACAGAGTGCCGATAGGGGAGACAGCAGGAAACATGAAGTGAAAAAACATGCCTTCGGAAAGGAAACTATAAACATGTCTTACGTGAGAGGAAATAAACCAGCACTCGCTTGAAATGGCCTCACACCGCGTAGCGACAAGCGGAGATAGTAAGTCACTTAAAGTTAATAATAAAGTACATATGAAAACAAGCAAAAAAACCATCGTCACACTTCGCAAACTAAGCTCATGCACATCAATTCTTCTTTGTTGTTAGATTTGAAAAACATTTATATATATTTTGGTAATTGCCAAAATTAAAAGAATCAATCATTTGAAAAGAGCTATCCTTGTTTCTGGTTCATTCTTTATGGTTCCGCTGACTTTCCTTCAACGTTGTTAAATGATTTGAAAATGAAAAACTAAGAGAAAAGGATAGTTATAAGAACGTCGGTAAATTAACCATAAAGGGACTCCCCAGTCAATTCATTGTTAATAATAGTATTTGCGGAAATCCACATTTTTAAACGCACTCAAACAAAACAAAGGAACCTACTAAAATTAGGAGACACTTACTAAATGCCTTTCTCAAATTCATCGATAGTATAGTATAGTCTAGGTTTGAGGAAATCGGAACCACTAACTTAGGTCGGCGGCACATTCTCCAATTTCTGTTCGTCATTTACCCGGCTGCCTGTTGTTAAGACTTATTACTACATTCAGTTCACCGGGCGCGCTGCAACTTCCCGGCGTTGTTGCTTGCCTTATATTGAGGTATTTACAGGTAACGTCGATTTACTCGTTTCTGCGGTGAAATGATGGTTGCATCACCGTAGATTGGCGAACCGTGTGAGACACCGCTTGTGCTGAAATCGTGACTTAGATTGCCTATAAGAATATTAAAAAAAAAGTTTTAGTAGGATGTAAAATAATGCATAAAGTTGACTGGGTCGCGTTGAGGGCGTTTGGGGGAGAAATGAGGGGGAAATCGCAGTTACGTATCGCACTTTTCATAAATACATGAATGCTCCATAGTCATGCAACAGCCTTGATCAATTGCGTCGGATGTGTTCCGAGTCGAAGAAATCGACATTTTATGAGAGGCAGCGTCGTACACTTGATGGTATGCACTTTATCCCACAATGCTTACAACCTAGTATCGTTCATGGTACAAAGAACAGAACAAATAGGCAGGATCGGTGCATTTGTTTAAAATGAAAATCAGACAGTTTGAGCTACTGCTTTTCAAGAGCAATTTAATGCTTTCTCTCTACCGCGACGAAATCCGCTGTTTATCAAACAGTGTTCGCGGTGTGCTGATTTCCGTACTATTCGTTAGTTTGGTTGACGGTTGAGTTTGGAAACCCCTAGCCCGGAGCCGCGATTGTCAGCAACCTACAACTTAAAACTAGATGGCATGGAAGACCAGCGTAACGTAACACGCGAGCCGAGTGTTGGGTGGTTGGTTCTCTCTCTCGATCGCGTATGTTTGGATTGTGAAAATAAATTAAACCGAGTAAATATATTTCCCGCGGAACGGCGCTGTCGCCACCGTTTGTGTGTGATTTCCTGCGTGTTGGAAAAGCCGCACACTTGAAGCGTACCTCTAGTGGCCGTCAGCGCCATGCCACGCGTCGATCCGCATACGAAAGAAAAAGTGTTCCATCATCTTGTGGTACTCTAAAGTAAACATTTCTCTGCCCCGTTCGATGCTTGAGGATCCAACGTTGACGCTTTGCCTGTTCAAACAAGCAAGCATACATGATCGATGCCCTTGATTGAAGGTTCAGAGCGGCGGAAAAATCTCGGGCAACAAAAGAAACGTTAAGCTCGGCGATATTTCCGAACCCCGTGGGTAACATTTTCTTCTCCCCGCTGAACTTTAAGTATTCCGTGCGTGTGCCAAGTTTAAATCTTGTTTACTGGGTTCACTGCGGGCACGTAATTTCCGTCTTATGTTGCCCCGCCACTGCGGGTCGTCTCACTCCATCCGTGCCAACAAAAAAGGAGCCTCCATATTGGGGGGGAAAAAATTGTTGCACCATTTGCAACGCACTTAACGGTAACGAGTGCAATTGAATGTGACCATATGAGTTTCGCACCACGCTTCGGCTTTTCCTTTTCCGCTACCCTTCCATTTCCATCCGCGCAATAATTAAACTGAGTCGGTAACTGGGACTGCTGCTTGGATGTTATGAGTGTAGTACACCATTGGAAAAGGTTTCCGATGTAGAGTCAACATTTTTTTCGTGGAAAGCTGAAAAAGTGCTTCCGTTCCCTCACGAGTGCCTAAATAGGTCCTTAGGGCTTTACTTGCATGTAGAGGGGAAAAAATTGTGCGACAGGAGCAGCGGAACGTGTGGCAAACGTGAAACGGCACAATTGAATTAAACAGCCCGTCCTATCGGTATCGGCAGACGACGACCCTAGAGGTCCCTCCCCTCCCATCGACGAAGTTACGACAGCATCTCGACAGTCGCCGCCAGTCAATCGGCAAGATGTGCAGCGCACAGAACACGGAGACTACGACAGTTACACAAGCACTTTCATGCTTCCCGGAAGGTGTAACCGTATGTCATCAAAATCCAATCAATCAAATTTTACCGCAAACTACAAGGGGCATGCGTGCGTTTGCCGGCAGCGCTGTAAATCACGACAAACCGTGACACTTCCCCATGCCCTCCCGGGCCAGCAATCGGTGACACCGTACCGTCTGTCGGGACACACATTCCTACCGCCCACCGAAACCTGCGCCCGGCGGGAGTATCCCACTCGGCCTTCTTTGGTTCCAGAACTGTGGTTCGGAGAAGTTCTGATTTACGTTCGACTGCCAGTCGGAACCCCCCGACGCTCCAGCCCCAACCAAGGCCGGGAGGAAACGAAGCTCCGGGTTTTGTTCACATATCGACTATTTAATCATTGCGGGTAGACACATGCGTTCATGTTGGCAGGAGCACTTGCAAAACGGCACACACACGCCGCACAACACACAATTTAAGTCGCTTATTTGGTTTGGTTTGCGTGAGTGGTTTTTTTTTTTTGGTTCTCTGTGACATTTTCCTACACTCCTCGTTGAAAGCTTCCTTTTTCGATTTTCTTTAAGGTGCCACCAATCCTAGTAGTGCTGTCGCCCGGCTGAGTGTATTGTTCAGCACCCGATCGGGGGGTGGAGTTGGTCGGAACGCACGGAGCGTACAGAAACTTCCGATTCCGCAACCGGGTATCAGCGAAATGTCAACAAACAGAATGAAATATGTAGATTTCGGGCGGGAGGGACAAAAAAAATTGAGAAAAAGACGATTTCAACACCGCAACAAAATCTCCTTCCGTGCCGGAAGCAGGAAAGAAGAGCGCGCGGAGTACGAAAATACCCACCACTCGTCGATTGATGCCGCATTTCAACGACGGTACGGGGAAGCCGTGTTTTACATCGCTAGGAAGTGGCTCTGAATGCTAAATGTATGACAAACGCAAAAATGTGTCACGTAAGGAATGGGAAAGATATTTCCCACCCCCTTTTTTGGCAATGCCAGGGGGAGTCGCGTATTGTGAACATGAGGCTCCCAAACCACAGCAGCTCCTCCATTCGCACTTTAAGAAGTACCGCACCCAGGGAAAGCTTCTCTCTAGGATCTCGCGAACCAGCTTGAAGGAAGTAAGGGAAGGGGCGGGTCATGCCGGCGTTTCGAGCGCACGCACGGACAGCACATACGCACATATTTGAAATTCAAATATAAACGGAACATAAACGACAAAATCAGTGCCAAAGGCGTACTGTGCCCACCATTACCCACACCCTCCCCCCTCATCGGTTTCCGGTTCGCCCGGTTCGTTCCGATGCCACAATTGATGCTCTAGCTTACATGCTTCGGCCACGTACTTTTCTTTAACTGGTTTCTAAACATAGGTATGCGCCAAACACCGCCCGAATGAATAAACAGGAGGATCGAAAAGAAAAACAATGCGAGACGCACGACCGAGAGTTCGGTTGGCAGTGTGTCTCTGCCTACACACCCAGGGTCAATAAAAGCGTTCATGAACAATTCAACAAACTTGTAATTCAACAAACTTGAGTATGAAACAATATAACATTTTCCTCCCTCTTTGATCATCAAGCTATGAAAAACATCTCAAAAGATATCCTGTAAAAAACGGGCTGGCACAGTCGGCGCTTTGCGTTGTTTGTCTCTTTCCCGGTGTCGCGCGAAGACACCTCTGGAACCTCTCCCCACTGGAACAATTAAATCTTTCCGGATCAAATAAAGACCCCGTGATAAAATGGTTAAGCATGCAATCATCAGATCAATCATCCTGCTTGTTCCTGAAACAGGTTACACAAACACACATACGTACCACCACCACCATTGGTTGATCGGGGGCTAAAGAAATCAAATTTCAACCGCGAACGACGACATGGCGAATCAAGTCCTTCGTGCCCCCAAAGGATCAATTGTTAACGGCTCTGCACCACCAGTGCGAGCAAACCGCAGCATCATCAGGGTTTCCCGATTCGACGCCACGGGCAGGCGGCAGCAGCGTGGAGTGTGCACGGGTACATTTTAATTTATAACCACTTTTATTTTACAACCACAGTAATGTACCGGACAGAATAGAAAAAAAAGGGAGGTGTGAACAGAAAATATTGCATCCATTTTTCACGTCCGTCCGCCGGTCCGTTACTTTTTTTTTGTGGCTTCGGCTTCCATTGTATTTCCCTTCGCTTATGCTGTACTCTGTGTGAATGTGTGTGTGTGTGTGTGTGTGTATGTGTTGGGTCGCCAGGATCTGTTTTGTGGTAAGCTTTTTACCAGGCTCAGCAAACGCTTATCGCTGCCGGAATAATTCCGATCGCGGAAGGAATTCGGCGGCGGAAGAAAAGCCGCACTCGTAAGGAAAAGCTCAGCCAAAGGGTGTGGGTGGCGAAACCCCAACCGAACAAAAAAAAACCATTGACCGAATAAAGCAAAACAAGCGCGAAGAGATATACCACCGACGGTGTTGAGGGAAGAAATTTTATGGAACCGGTCATCAGCAGCCCCCCGGACACCGACCCCAACACCGGGCGAACGAACGGAAGCAGATATGGACAGCGCAAAATATGGCTTGCCCCACTTATTTAAATGCTCGTTTTGGACATATTTTCTCGTTTGTTGGCTTTGTTTAACAGCGCATTCTCTTTTTTGTGTCCGCCGTTTTTTGTAATGGCCAAGCATTCATTACCTGCAGGGATCTTCCCTACGGTTAGTGGTGTCTACTTCCTCACAGTATTTCATTTGCGGTAATAATTTCCAAATTCAATTTCCCAACACCCTTCTCGGGGCATATCGTGAGCAGTTTCATGAAAGGGAGCACAAAAGCTTTAAAAAGACCGTTGCTAGCAAACCGTCATCGAGGGAGATACCAACACAAATGTACCGTTGAACATTTCCACAGACTTTAAACAGTACAGTGAATTAAAAGATTGATAACTCAATTCTATTCAAAGTCAGCCCGCGTGTCGATTGTATACCACTGCAGTTCATTTTCTGGTGCAGTTGTTTATTCGTCTGCAGGCCCGCCTATCGTACTAAAGGCCGACCAGGAGGAGCATCATAAATCTTTGCTCCAATGTGCACAGCGAGAAAAAAAACTCGGAAAATAAAAGAAAAATGCAACTTTTTTGAAAAAAAAAAAGTTACACGTTCGTCGTGCGAAGTGGAAAGGAAATAAATGAATATGGTAAGGAAACCACTACACCGCGAGTTAGGGAGTGAAGGTTACCTCGAAAAAATCTAACCACTTACCTTGCGATCCGCTAAAGCTCTGCCCGGGACTACCACCGACGAACGGTGACGATGGCTGCAGATTGCTGCTGCGCTTCTCTAATGGACTAGCAAATGGACCGCTGCTTATCCTATTATCATAGGATGATAAATTGTGCTCATTTTTAAATGGCGACAGCCCTGCGAAATCACACCATGCACACAGAAAAAAAAAAGAAAAAATATCCAGTCACAAACGGACACACAGGTGGCACATCAGGCGAGGAAGAAGGCATCATGTGGTCGGTGGTATATAGAAAAAAGGAAATAGAAACAGAAAAGAGAAAAAAAAACACCGGTAAAAGAGAAAATGGTAAGTAACGCTGTGTAAATCGAGCAAATGGAATGAAGGGGAAAGGAACGGTACGAAGGATGTGGCCTTATTTTCCTTCACTACTCCTTTCTCCGAGGTGTGAAGAAGGAATGCTTGATTTCAACCTACCACTTCCGTTTGCCGGTGGTTTCTGTCGCTGTGGGAAGCAAAACACGAGCACTGGAAGAAGGAAAACAAAATGAATTACTATGTAATTAAATAGATTCATGTTTGAGGTTAATTTCTGATGTCACATTCATTGGAAATTGTAGAGAGACTGTTACGAAATTCGAGAGAATCTTCACGGTTTGCACGAAACAATGGAGAACAGATTTGATTAAATAAGTGAATGTGATCAAAAGGACGTAACCTACCCCAAATCGTTGCTGCGAGAACCGTGACGGCGGATATAAGCAACCCAAAGCTGCTGACGTAGCTCAACAGAATATCTGGCGCGCCGTGGAACGGCTGTGTGGCGCACTTCCGCGGGACCAATGGCGAATGGATCGGAATCTAGACATTCGTACACGAGAAAACGGAAAGTTAATGCAACGAATGTAAACTTTGTTATCTGTCGCATGCGAATGCCAATGCTTACCCGTACAGTCTGCATCGTGAGCGGTGAGGCAACAAGGACGGCCAGCGTATCCGCCCACTCTTCCCGGTACGAATCAAGCAGCTCCACCTGGTACTCGAGCATGCCGGGTTGCTTCTGCTGCTGCCGGACGGCTAGTGCAGCCGGATTGGACGATGTCACTTCCACCTTCTGCAGCACCTTGTCCAGCCCGGCGATTGTTACGCTCTGCTTGCCGATCTGATCGACCGAAATGCCTTCCGGTTCGATGCGCACCGCCGGAACGACCTTTAGGGTGGATGTGTCGACGAGCCCCGACGAGGAAGAGGACGCACCACCGGTGGTCAAACGCACCTCCAGCTCGAGATTGTACTCGTTCGATTTGATCACGTTCGTCACATCGTCGATCGTCGTGACCAGGTCGATGTTACAGCTGTACGCTCCGAGCGTCGCGTCGTAGCCGGCGTACGTCTTGAAGTGCCGCAACAGATCACCCGTTCCGGCCTGCTTCGCCACCAATCGGCAGGAGAACAGGCCGTGGAACGACCGCTCGATCTGCTCCTGGCAAGTGGACGCGTTCATCGCAATCACGTTCACAAGCTTATCCACCTGCTGGTGGTTCTTGATCACCAAGTGGCCCCGATACGACTGTCCGTTGAAAATATCGTAGCTCTTGAAAAATTCAATTCGATCCGCTTCGAGGACGTCGATGACGAACGAGATCCCACCGAGCCGTCGTTCACCGTGACTGATCTGAACCTTATCATCGGCTCCAGATCCACCACTGCCTACGCCAACCAGCCGTGCTGCCAAAACCTGCGCCACTCCACTCTTGGGGTCGATCTTTACCAGCTTCTCGTCTGAACTGCTCCAGCGAACATCCGCGTTGAGCAACGGCGAATCGAAGCACACGACGTCGCCAACCGAGAACACACTCTTCCCGGGGAACACCATACCGACCGCGTCGCCCACGACCAGCTTCAGGAAGTCCTCGCCGAATTTTACGCCGGTTTGATCACGCAGCGCCACCACCATCATGTCGGACGTTTCGCGAATCAATTCCAACCCCACGGTGTAATTCCCTCCCGTATTGATCATGACGTTTCCGCGCTTTGACAGCTTGTGCCGCAGATTGGACACGTCCTCCAACGCGTGCGAGAACTCATTCCCGAGTGCGTCATGTAGGGACACCTTCAGCGTTAGAGCGAATCCTTGGGGGATGCTGTGATCGACTTGCCGCAGCTTGACCGTACCCGGCTGTAGCGTGGTCATGATGTAGTGTACGTTCTTCACCTCCAGCGGAATCGTCAGCGATTGATCCTGGGAGGTGGCAACCACTTGCACACGCCCGGTAGACTCGCCACTCTTCACCAAACCATCGCGGGACACCTGAAGGACACCTATGGAAGCGTCACTGTCGAGCTGATAGACAGCATCGTCCAAGTTTGCCTTCAGTTGAATCGTCGACTTGGGGGGAATCAGAATGGAGTCGTACCGGATTGCCTTCGGGGACACCAACTCCAGCAATCGAAAAACGGTTACGTCCGTTTTTGCGTACAGTTTTTGACCACTAGCGGTTATCAGAGTGACATGTAGCGTCGCTTTTCCCGGCGCTAACGCCTTCACGCGTACGGCAATCGCATCCCGCTCCAAATAGTCCACCCCGATGTCCTGAAACACACCGCGTACGTCGAGTATATCTGCGTGGTCCGTGGACCAGCGAATGTTTACTCCCTCCACCGTGCCGAGCACTAGCGGGGATATACCAGGGACGGCCCACACGTACGCTGGCATGGTGGCACCGGCCTGGATGCGCTTCAGCGGCGTCTTCAGCTCGATCGCGTCCAGCGGAATCACGTTGACGAAGATGGTATCCTCGGAGAACACGATCTGCACTCCGGTGGTCGGATTTACGCCAACGCAACGACCCGTTACTTTCGAGCGGCCGATCTTCAAACCCGTGGCAACACTAGATTCAACGTCTGTAAGATACGGAAAAAGGAGCATTAATTCAACAACATACTTTAAGGTGAAATGATAATTCTTACCAATGACATCCATGCTCTGTACACTGTAGACGATGTTCGTGTCTGGTGTGGGGCCACCCTTTGAGTACAACTGCAGGGTGCTACCAACGACGATCGTAGCATTCCGGGGCATAAGCAGCAGTGGCGGGAACACTTGCACCGTCGCCGGTGCACTCGTGATCATCGCATTCCCACTGCCAGAGCGGACCGTAAATTTCGTCTCGCCCAGTTCCATCCCGGTGGCAATGTACCGAACTTCACCGGGGCCCAGGTTCGCTTGGGTTCCGGGGGCAAGACTCAACACGGTGGGGGTGAACACTTCGGTCCGCAACTCGTACAGTTCCAGCTGATCGCGTTTGATCTCGATCAGCCTATCATTGCTATCGTAAAGCCGCGCAATCGCTTCAATCGTTTTCATTTTCTCCACCCGGTCGGGCGCGAGGATCGTGATACGGCCCACCGTCACAACGGACACGTACAGAAAGCTCGTTTCGGTGCTGAGACACTGATCGCTTATTTCGAGCTTCACTTCGCCAACCTTCCGCGGGCTGATGAGCAGCTGGCGGGTGGTTCCGTCGAACTTTGCCGTCACGATGCCCGTCTCCGAAGCTTTGATGTCGTAAAAGCCGCTACCCTGGGCAATCTTGATGCGTTCCACGGTGTCGCCGGTAAGGAAAATCGTTAACCGATCGTATGGGAGCAGCGTGCGGTTGACGGATACAAAGTTGAGTTCGTTTTCGATTAGCGGTTTCACGAGTGCCGATCCGGGTTGCTTCTGCACACCGAACGGAGGGCTTTCGGGCTTGATCGCGTGTCGCTTGAGCTCCTCCGCCCGGTAGTCCGTCACAACCGTCTTGACCTTCAAGCTCGCGTCCAACTCACGCGGCAAATTCAAGAGGAGATAATCACGGCCGGGAATTTCCACACCCTCCAGGTGGCCCAGCTCCGTTTTCTGTGCGTAGCCCAGCGAAAGGGCCGTTTCAGCGACACCCGCCGCTGCCGATGCCTGCTGGTCGACCATGGAGAAAAACTTCCACTCCAGCAGCAGCGAGGAAATATTGTCCAGCTTTCGATTGTGCACATCCAGCACCTCGATGTCGATCAACATCTGCTCGCTGTCGTCCGCCGCCTTGACGTGCATCATCGAATTGCGACGCTCGAGCGGGCAGCCCGTCTTCACCTTGTCGGTTGTGATGAGATTGACGAACCGTGGCTTCACGCAGAACACCTTCGTGATGAACTCCGTCGGGTACGGGACTACGTTCGGGGCGTTGAGCGTGTTGAACACTTCCAGCTTTAGCTCAAAATCGCCCACCTTCTTACAAAGCACACGCAGGATGTGCTTATCCTTGGAGAATCCACTGCCAACCTCCACCACGGCGAGTGCCTTGCGATCGTACACGAGCTGCCGCTGCAGTTCCGCCTCTGAATTGAAGATCCGTTCCGGGCCGTTGTAGTAAAACAGATTCCGGGACGACCCGAGCGGCAGTACAACCTGGTTTTCAGTCGGATTCTCGATGACCAGCTTCTCGAACACGCTCAAGCTAACTTGATCAGTGAGGAGCTTATTGATGTATCGATAGGTGATTTTCAGGTTCGTTTGTCCAACCATTGTGGCTTTCAGATACAAAATCCGACAAGCGCCAGTCGCTAACAGTTCCTCGCCCTCACTACCGACGGGATTTTCCAGCATAAAAATCTGATTGCTAAATTCGAGCTCAAAGTGCAAATTTTCACACGATGTGAACGGCTTCAGCGTTCCATTGAGGCGTGCCCAGAGGCCCACGTGCAGTTTAACGTAGTCCTTCAACACGGTCTCGAAGTTGTACCGGACGGCTTCCAGCTTAATCGGAGGAAGGAACATCACTTGGGCCGTTACATAGACGCGCACGTTCCTGCCCATCGCTACCCGGACCTGGGTCACTTTTACCAGATCGTGTTCGGTGTCGCTGGAAGATGTCGGATCGATGGCAGCGCCCTTGATCTGATCGAGGCGCGCTTCGGCAAGGCCCGTCTGCGAGATGGCCACAACGTTTGCATCCTGTGAAGACCAGCTGTACGACCCGTCACCTCCGGTGGCGGTAAATTGAAGTTTTTGGCGACGCAGGTTCGGATCGAAGGGAAGAATCACTTCCGGGGGACTGATCGCTAGTCGTTTGAACACAACTAATTCCGCCTTTGCCGAAAGCTGAATGAGAGTGAAAACAGAAAAATATAAATTATTAAAGGGACTATTTTAACCCACTTACACTATTATTGATATTGGTTGCCTTACCTTTTCGAACTTGCCCGTAACCGGACTACTGCCCGTTGCAATGGTCTCTCCAGAAATGCTGCTACCATTGCCCGTGGCATGAATCGGATAAAACAGTGACTCGTCAAATGCCGACAGGATCTTGTACTTTGGACCGAGCGTTATCTGATGATCGTCGTGTGTGTACAGATTCAGCGCGATCTCATGACTCTCCCCCTCGACCGTGATCCAGTTGTAGTGTGGCAGCAGATTAATCGTCAATTTCTTCGGATTTACCACCGTGAGGGATGCCTTCGGGAGGGTGGCTTTCGAGTTTGCCTCATCGTTCGTCGAACCGGCATCGTGTGGGACGTTTCTGTCGCGAAGCAGCACGAACGTCCTTCCCACCTTCAGCCCCGTCGCTTCATTCCCACCAATGCGGGCGTAAGTCTGATCCTCAATCTCCAGGTAATACTGACTGTTCAGTGCGATCTCGTGCAGTTTGCCTTGCTTCAACTGAAGCACCTTGAACTCGATCTTATCGCCTGGCAGGATGTACACGTCGCTCGGATTAAGGATCAAGTTGGCCAGTACCATAATGTTCACATCCACCGGTGGCACGTGGGCATATTCAGTGTGTAGTAGTTTAGCCGTGACTCTGGCCGAACCAGTGTTAATGCCCTCCAACAGTACCATGTAGCCTTGCACACCTGCCTGTTCCAGCTTTTCGATCGCCCGCGGGACCACGTGGAATTTGCTCTCGGAAAAGGAGAGAAACCGCAACACTTGGCTCCAGCTGCTGTCACCTCCACTAGTGCCGCTGCCCGATCGATGGGAAGCAAACTGCCAGTGGAACTCAATTCCCTCGAGCGTGGTGAATGCATTTCCCTGCGAATCCTGGGCCCACAATTCGAACGTTTCCGGTGCTTCCTCCAGATAGAGCTCGCGGGTCGTCGTCAGTACGCCCAGCTGGTCAATGACGTCCAGGATCACATCGCAACGGAGCACCTCGCCGGTCTCTAGATCTTCCGCCAGCACGATGGCGGTGTTTCTCCGTTTTTCCTTGTTGATAACTGTCACCACAACACGATAAGAACAATCTTCGTCGGTATCATCAAAGGAGGGTGCTATTTGGATCAAATCTAATCGTGACGAAGTCCTAAAAATAAAACGGAATATAAATAATCATTGCTATCTAACCGCATCGCTAATGCGGACTCGTTCGATATGCTAATTTCAATATCGGTGACATCATATAGACGGCACCTGTTCAGGGCAGCATGAGTAGATCGAGTCATTTATTGTTTACCCGCATGACGTCACTGCCGACCGGGCCGACTTTTAGCCGAGCAATCGATTCAGAGGTTAGGAAGGCACGCTTCCAAGACCGGTCCACTTACCACTTGAAGCACCCCTTCTCCACTACTTCGAGCGTGAAGTTTACGGAAATGTGGTCAAAAATCGGCAACAGAACACGCGGATAGTTCAGCTTGGTGGCGGTGCACGAGCGCGTTGCCACAAGGACCAACGCCGCTGTTAGCGTTACCCACAGCCAAGAGGGCCGCATTTTACGGCTACTCTGCTCTTCTCCGCGTCGTCTTTCTAACCGCACTTCTAGCCCACTCGTTAATGGTTGCCTTTTCTGGTTGCACTTTGCCTACTATACTAACAACGTGACTTTGCGAATGGTAAAAGAAAACTTCTTGTTATTCACATCTATGCTTCCCGATGCAATGCTATGTGAGAAATGCTTCAAACACGACCGTCAAACTCGTTGACATCGCCGGTACCGCGCATTCAACAGATAGACCTGTCGACTGCGAACGCAGCGATTTTGGCGAAATCGATTAACAATAATGTTATGCCCACATTCGGCTGTAGCGCCTTATTGTTGGTGGTAAAATAGTAAAGTATAACGAAACTGTGTCTCAATAAATCTTTCCAAACTCCATATCACAACTATGCTCTAAAATTCATGCATAAACTCGACATTTTCACCATCGTAGTAGTTCATCGATTTGTAGGCTTCATCGACAAACGGTTTTAACTGTCAAACGCTCTGCGCGACCTTGTACATCTGCTTAGTTGTCAAAGCCCGCCAAAAAAATAAACAAATCGCAATAGAAGAAGGGCTTACGGAAATTTTACTTTTCCTACTTTTCACTGAAAACACAGTCAGAATGGCAAAAAAGCCTGCCCAATTCAAACTGTTCCGAATAACCAACCTGTACGATATAACGGCCAACCAACTATGTCACTACGTGCATTCCCTACACAAGCACATCCGCAGACAAAATGACCGGATACAAAAGCTGAAAAAGAAAATCAAAACATTGGTAAGTAGATCATACAATTAGGAAATATTGAATTCGTCTATGAAATGTCTCTCTATCTCCTTCGCTTAACACCTCCAGCAACGGGATCGGAAACGACACATTCGAAGTAATGGCGCTGCACAAGAACCACCATCAGAGCAAGTGCAGGAAGCTTGTTCGGAAGATAATGCCACAGTGGAACCGCTCGATATAAAAGCATTTGTTGACGATATCAAGAAAACGGCACAGGACGTCGACATTAAGAACCGATACATTTATGAACCTACCTCTGGATTATACTATGATCCCGAAACGGGATACTACTACAATTCCGTAAGATAAAGCATACAATTTCTCGAAATACGATAAATCTAATAATGAAACCTCTTTCAGATTTACGGATTGCACTACGACGGTCATAGGGGGTGCTATTTGAAGTACAACGAAGACACCAAGCAGTACGATTTTTATTCGCAAGTCGTTCCTGAAACAATGCTTGAAACGGAATCCAAAGCCAAACAAAAGGTATTTCTAGTACTGAACGACACCTATTCCGCTTCATACATTATCAGATTGTTGTACGATTGTTGCAGGTTCCTAACTCTTCACCTTCTCCTTCACTAGACGACAGTCTTATCGCTCGATTCTCCTCGCTGGAGATCGATCGAATGCGACACAACGCATTAGGTAGGTGGCCAGTGCGGCTTTGTTAATAGCGGCCCCTTTTCTCTTTTTTTCTTCCTCCCGCAACGTAAATGCTTTCCAGAAGCATAAACGTACGGAGCCAAAGGACATGGGGAAAAAGGTTGCCAACAGCGACGATAGCGAACGGGACTCAAGGCGACGTCAAAAACGTAGCCGAAAGCACAAAAAACGCCACCGAAAAAACCGCCATCGGTCCCGGTCGTCTAGTGAAAGCGAAAGTAGCTCGTCGTCGGCAAAGCGCTCCCGGAGAAAGCATAAATCTAAACGCCGTCACCGAAAGTCGAGCAGTGATGATGTAAAGGAAGAGGGTGAACTGGAGAGCAGCGATGGTAGTGTCCACTCCGAGCCTGCGATTATCATAAAATCTAGCGACGGAGAAAGTGCGGACTCCGCAGAACAATTTGACACGAACTATAAAGGTGACCATGCAAATAAGGGGCCGTTATGATTACATCAGTTCTGTTTCATTTTGCAACCAATTTATAAAGTAAGCTTATCTCTCCTAGATGTTGCAAAACGATACCCTCCGTCCCTGCGGATAATAGTGAAGGAAACAAACATCAACGATCTAAAGATCGGGTCTCTGTTCATCGTAACGTGCAAAGGGGGATCGCTTGGGCGTGAAGGCAACCACGATGTCATCATACCCGATATAAACGTTTCCAAGAAGCACCTTCAGTTTACGTACAACCCCAAAAAAGGCTCGTATCAGTTCGTGGACCTTGGTTCGCGCAATGGTACACTCTACAACGGGTTGCGGGTGAAGGTACACGAAAATGTGGCCCAGAGTGAACCACAAACCCTTGTCCACGGTAGTGTGCTGCAATTAAATCAGACAAAACTGCTCTGTCACGTCCACGAGGGAAACTCAACCTGTGGCAAGTGCGAACCGGGGTTGCTGGTAAGCGCCGAGCCCTCGGAAGCCGTGGAACCCGTCTCGAAGATCACCAAACCCGTTTCACACAAGGAAGGATTGAAGTTGATTCAGAAACGGTTCGGGTTGGAAAATGAAAGTAGGTGCAATTCTGTTTTTTTTATCAAACAATCATAATCGTGCAATACCTTCATCAAAATCGTTTTCTACCATTTGCGCAGAATATGTCGCTTCCGGTGAAGCGGGAAGCAACGCAGACTACCAAGACCGTGCCGCGGTCCGTCGCAAAGTTAAGGGAAGCTCAAATGAACACGAGAAAACACAGGTAGCGTCGCTGGACCAATCGATCAGCAGCAATAACAAGGGCTTCCAGATGTTGTCCAAGCTCGGATGGAATGAGGGTAAACCTCTGGGTAAAAACGATGCGGGTCTTACCGAGCCGATAGCACTCAAGTCAAACGTCGGCACATCCGGGTTGGGAAGCATGACCCAGATGCCTATCGGACCGGTGAAGCCGGTCAACCCGAAACGGCACAGCATCTGGCGCAAAACTCAGGAACGATTTGAGCGATCTACGGCATTCAAGGTGGAAAGCAGCGAGGAGTCGGAGTAGACGACGTTAGTGGAATAAATATCGGCATTTGATAATTTAAAAAAAAACGGTATTCAGCTTTTTGATTCCTTCGAGAAAGACAATGGACAATGGGCTGGGAATGTGTTATAGGTACGAGAGATTGTTCCGCATGTTCAGTGCGGCAGCCACGAATGCCATACTAGAGCCGGAAGATTTTTTCAAAAATTTATTCAGCAAATAATGCACTGGCCTTTCGACAAGACAGAATGCTAAGGAATTGGCTTTGCAAGCAATTTTACCCGGACCCGTTCCCCTAACACATATCGATTCGAATCAATTTCTTTGCCCTAGATTTTCAGTAATTGGTTGTTGAACCAGCCCGTTAATAAACATGTTTGGTAAAACCTCACAAATGCAAAGGAATAAGCATTTTATACAAAAATCCAAGGGCAGATAAATCCAAACAAATTTGTTAAGCCCAAGGGCAGACAAATTAATCTGAATAAATAAATAAATAAAACAAATACGTACGCAATGTCCAACACGTCGGAAAAAATAAGCATTTCCTTAACTACGAATAGAGATAAATAACATAGTTTCACGCCGAATTCATCAATGCTAATGTACACCTTAAAGTTTCAGTGTGAATGTCCAACCCCGGGGAATCGATTATTATCACAATCACAAGATCAAGTTTACCCATGAAATAATCCTCATTATCGGCGGTGATTCTCAACTTTCCGTAAAACAAGATTACAAATCCTGTCGTCCGCCGCCACGAGAGCCACCCCTAAAACACCCGGAGAGCAATCCAGCGCCCCCCGAATCGAGTTTGCATCAGTTGTTTATCATCCGCTGACAGTGATTTTCCCATTTTCTCCCATTTAGCCGAATGAATGAGCCAACGGGAGAATGAAATATTCTGCAACGTTAAAAAGGATAATAGAATTACCGCGTAACGATATCGTAGCCACGCGGCCCAAACCCAGACAGCCGGCGGCCCAGACGACTCGTCAGGATCGTGGGAAAATCTTCTTTCCCCACTCAGCAAGCCCACTCACCCACACTTTCATTTCGCTCTTCGCATCGCTCCCGTCCAGTGAAAGTGCGCCTTCGGTGAAAACGATGCCGACGAACGTCTTCGCTGGGAATTCATCCCCCCGCCGCCGGGAACGTAGAGGAGGCGAAGGGGCGGGCGGAAAAGTTTATTAAATAACTACACAACATGCCAAAAATATGACGAAAATTGAACTTGAACTCCGAGTCGAAAGACGACCCTGATGACGACGACGACGACGACGTCGACGACTACAAGAACTCGAAACCCGTGACTGTTTCTTTTTTTTTGTACTTTATATTACTCGCTCGCTCAACTCCTGACATCTTTTTGGTGAACGTTGCGATGTTGGCGGTTTGGTTTTTTGTGGCTACTTTTCCTGCCTTCAGTGGTTCAACTTTTATTTTACTTTTTGCCCCCCTTTTCATTTTCCACGCTCTCGACTCGTTCGGGACGAACCACCATTCGTCCGCGCGGAGTGTGTTCTGGCGGGCGGGCGGGTTGGAAGGAATGTTTTGTCTGCCGTAGTTCGTCCCTTGCCACCATGGAGCGGAGGGTGCCGGAAAGGGCAAAGGTTGCGCTGGGTGTTTTTGGGTTCATGTCCAGAAACGGCACGATTTCACGGCGCGTCGGTGAAGAACGACGGTAGATGCTTCATAGATGCAAATAGTTCGTATTGCGACATGCGATATTTTGGAGGATGGAAAATATCAATCCGCATTTGAGTATGCTTGCTTACTGATTTAGTTACGGTCTTCTGATTGATCATGAAGCTGTTTCGTCGGTGTCGGTTTTGCATTTTTGTTACAATAAGTTATTTTATTTTGCATCAGGAACATTTTCTTGGGCTACTACTTTGAAGATTTTTTAAATTATTTAGTAGTAGGTTTGTCACATTTATTGAGGAAAAGGAAAAAGAAACAATTCCTCCATTTACACCATGAGATATCGAAATAGGCGTTCATTTGTCATCCAGAAACTAAATGTCTGCGAACCTTTCCGATGGCTGCACATTCGAGAAGAACAAAAAGGAAAAATAGGTAACTGCATCAGTGAGGAACGAAAACTGCAGCTTGCAAATTTCCCAAATATCGTGCTTCTCTTCTTCGCCCTTTCGGTGTGTGTGTTTTTATTGTCTTCACCGCACAAACCGACGTCCCCAATATATTTACTGCCATTTTCATTTTCATTTCACCAAAACACCCCATCAGTTAGCGCTCATCTTTCCTTCCATCATGCCCGGCCCAAAGACGCGCTCGCTTTATTTACTCTTCAAAAACACGATCTACACTTTCTGCCCTCCGGCGGCGGATACTGGGCCCGCATTCGGGGTTCATTAGTGCAGCCCGAAAACGTAAACTGAACTCCTTCAAAAACGTTCCAAAAGACAGTCAACAACGTTCGGGGTTCTGGGCGACGTTCGTTCGGTCGTGCTTTCCGTCTTCTCATCTTCTTTGGCCCAACTTGCAGCCTTATCCTCGGTCAGACATTTCGACGTTTTACAGATCGACGCATCATCCTGCTGCTCCATTTCCCCCTACGACACGCGGAACCCGAGACGTCGCACGTCGTTCGTCCTTCCCCGCAGGACGCGTCGTGGAGGGTGTTTTTTTCTTTCTTGCCTTCGTTTGTTTGTTGTCTTCCA